>VXBB01008003.1:0-27946 GCA_013399915.1 Illadopsis cleaveri
GGGGAGCGTCCCGGGCCCGGCCGCGACACCGCGGGGACGGCAGCGCTGCGCAGGTGGGTGCGCACGGCGCGACGGCCGCTGGCCTGATGGACGAGCCCCGAGAGGCGCCGGCACGATAGGTGCCGACGCGATGAACAAGCCCCCTGCTCGGTCAGGAGGATCTGGACAGTGCTGGGGAATCAGTGCCGGCAAATCTTCTTGGGTCTGGTGTTTTTTTTAGTTTGTTTGTTTGTTTCGGCAAAGCTGCAGAGTGCTTGATAAGGATGAACTTAAGGGATTCCGAAAGGACCACGAGATGATGGAGGTCCTGGGGGGTCTCAGGTCCAACGTCCTTCTCAGGGCAGGGACAGCTCCGAGGTCACACCAGGGGCTCAGGGCTTTGTCCGGCGAGGTCTGGAAGGCCTCTGAGGAGGGAGAGCACACAACTTGCTTCTCAGTTTTCCTGTTATCATGGTGAAGGAGTTTTGCCTTTTACCCAGTAGGGCCTTCCCATGTTCAGGATGTGCCCATTATGTCCCATCACCCCGCAGTGCTGTTGTAGAACTCACTGCGATGCTTGCGTTACATTTGTCTGCTGAAGTTGAAGCAGAAAAAAAAGAGATAGTCGGGTTAAGCTCTGCTCTCCCAACCTTCCAGGTCTGATACACACATGTAAATAGATCCACGTTTTCAGTCAGGATTCGTGTTGCATGTTCATTTATACCGAAGGCTCCTAAGTACAGGCTGTTCACAGATGGACCAGACACAGTATAATGATCTCAGTGAATTGAGATTTAGCCTGACAGAGAGGAAGGAGGCTCAGGGATGACATTATCACTCCCTACAACTCCATGAAAGGAGGCTGTGGCAAGGTAGGGATCCGCCTCTTCTCCCAGGTAACAAGTGACAGGATGAGAGGAAATGGCCTCAGGCTGTGCAAAGGGAAGTTCAGGTTTTGCATTAGGAAGAATTTCCTCACAGAAGGGGTTGTTAAATATCGGAATGGGCTGCCCAGGGAGGTGGTGGAGTCACCCACCATCACTGGAGTTGTTTAAGGATAGACTGGACATGTCACTCAGTGCCGTGGTCATGCCACTCAGTGCCATGGTCTAGTTGACATGGGAGTGTTCTGTCAAAGGTTGGGCTCAGTGATCTGAGGGGTCTTTTCCAACCCAGTTGATTCTGTGATTCTGAGATACTTTTCATGTAATCTACAGGTATGTTCAGCCTTATGCAGGAGGTAACAAATGTGGAGGTTTTTTTCCTTGAAATGTGTGTGCTCACATAGAGCAAAGTAGGTGGTAGCTTTTTGCCTAACTTAAAATAGTTGCCTCAGAAAGCCAAGAGTGCAGTTCTCACACTAAGCACATGGACGATGAGCACAAGGCATATGGAAGCCTGGCATTTCAAATGAGGAAAAAAAAAAGAAATTCATTTCAAATTAATTTCTTGCCTAGTTGTTTACATTTGGAATATCTTTTTGTGAGCAGAGGAGCAGGACGTGTGCAGCACCTCAGTTGTACCTGTTCCTGCAGCTGTTCTTTCCTTTCCACTCCTTAGATTTGGCGTAAACAACGTTACAGGAAGAAAATGACCCACTGGTTCCATCGCAACCCTCTGAAGGCTACAGCTCCTGTTTCATTCAATTATTATGGGGTAGCCACCACTCCAGCTGCAACAAAGGTTTGCAAGTAAGTGAACTTGAGACTGGATTCACTCCGCCTCTTACAGTTTGGGGGACATCCTTAAAAGTAATGGTTGCTCTCCAGTTTCTGAGCTGAAGATGGCTAGAGATGTGTAGGTAGGGAGGCAGTAAGACACTGCTAACACTGAGCATTTGCTTACAGAGAATGAGTTCTCCAGGTTTTGAGTCTCTCGAGTGCACAGCAAGGCCAATTACAACAATGCAGAGGCAAAAGACGAAACACTTCATTGTCTTTCTGATGACTGTGCATTCCTCTGCAAAAGATTGCTTAATTTCCATAAGTGGATAAGGCCTGACTGTTCTGTTGTGGATAGGAATGTAATGAAAAGAGATCTCAGCCTATTTTGCAGATCTGTTCTTATGTCTTCATCTCATCATCCCATTCTAATGTGGAAGAATGTTCCTGCTTGTTACTTCCCTTTCCTCTCTGTGCATCCAACCTCTTGGTAGGTAAAGGCACAGTTATTTTAGTAAGTGTTAGAACAAGAGATTGAGTACTGATTATCCACTGCTGTATGTCCAGAATGGATTGTACTAAAGAGTCAGTCATATATATCCAGAGGAGAAAGGAAGAGTTTTCTGTATTAGAACATTTTTGAATAGGATTTCTTAATTTTGGGTTGGGTTTTTTCTTTTTTTTTTTTCTCTTTCATTTAGTGACTTGCGGTTATCTCGAACACGGCTGTTGGAGCTGTTCACAGACTCAAGTTGTAATCCAGAAATGATGAAGAATGCAGCTGACTTGTACTTCTCACTCCTGCAAGGTAGGGAGGTGTATTAGCAGTACTACTAACTCATCAAGAGAAGTATCAGTTCAATTTTAGTGGCACTTCTCAGAGTGTGAATTGTGCTGTTCTCCTGTAAAGAAACGGTACACTTCCCAGGAAGGAGAATGTCTTCATGGGTTCTGTGCCTGATACCAGTGGTGGCTGCTCACCAGGCCCCTTCTCCCTGCCAGTACTAAGTGCTGGCAGCCCTGCCCTCCTGCCTTTAATCTCATTCTGCTTCCTGTTGGAGGAAAAAACATGTGTTTGTCTCTTAGGTGGTGGTGAGTTTCTCCCTAAGTACAAATTGAGTCTGTTAATTAGTTGATATCATTTACTGTTCAGTGTAAACCGCTGGTTTGTCTAATACTAGACCATAGGTTTGTTGCATGTTTATCTTCTACTGCTGCTTGTCTTACATGTAATGCATATATGTAGGTGCTCCTTAGCATGGTATCTGCATTTTCAGTAGATGGTTCACCTGTGCTGACACATTCCTTTGAAACCTTCCTTCTGCCAGTATTTTGGTAACTTTCTCTTAGCAGTCAGGTGCTTGGCCAGGTTTCTTAGGACTGAGTTTTCAGGAATCAGTGGAGAGTGGAGTGATTCATGGAGAGTGGGATTTTCCAGTCTATAGGAAGTAAACATTGGTTTAGTGAGCCCATGAGAGGGTGTAGGCTGATGTCCCATCTCAAGGTCAGATAAGAATCCCTCTTGCTACAGCCAAGATTTGGAGAGTTTCTTCAGGAAAATATCATGCTTGGCCATTAAAATCTTCTGCATGTGAAAGGAACAAGTATTTTCTGTGTTTATAAACATGTGACACACTGACAGGTGTAGTCCCAGTAGCTGCTATGGCAAGCTCTTGACCTCTTAAAGTCTGTAACACCTGATCAGACCAAGGCCCTTCTTCAGCCTTCCTAAAAAATTCCGGGGCCTGCATATGCTGGGATTTGAACATCCCATAGCATGAGCTTCATCCCACTGACTGCTGGTTTCTTGGCTACTGGACATAATGCACGAATTTCCTGTAGCCCCGGAGACAGATGATGACTAGGTGAGCCCATGCTTAGAAGCCCTTTTTCCTCTCCCTGTTGATCAGGCAGCTTTTCCTGGAATTTCCTGGTTGCCACTCTGGTGGGAGGGACAGCCACTCACTCACATTGAACAACCTCAGCCATCCTGTACCTGTCCCAGTCCCACTCCCAGCTTGTCACCGTATGGGACATGCAGACATCTCTCAGGTTTTCCTTGAGCAGTCAAGATTCTCAGGATTGAGTTGGTAACATGCTGGGCAAGCAGTTTCCTGGAGTAGCCAGTTGGTTTTGTCCACATTGTATTCTCAAGATACTGAGGAATAAAAGCCCTGGGAAGTAACATGGGGTTTTGAGGGGTTCAACAAGAAATATTCCTTTATCTATACCTGTATTCATATTGGTCCATCTCCTTCATTACTTATTTCTGTTTCCTACTTTGAGATAACCTGTTTTATTATTTCATAGGTTTTATCCTTTCACTGGATGACTCTTCCCAAGAGTGCAAGTTGAGATATATTCAGAATTTCAAGTGGACAGACACATTACAAGGACAAGTCCCGAGGTGCGTGTGATTTTCTGAGTGCAGGGTGTGCAGCTGCTCTCTGCTGCTCTGTTACACACAGCACAGGCCTGAAGGGAAACAGAGACGAACAAAGTCTTGAACACAAAGTAGTTTTTAAAAAGGTCTTGCTGTGGTTTTGGTAACTGCTGTACTGTGTTAGGTGTCCTGAAGTGTGCCTGGCCTTTATGTAAAGCTATGAGAATGCACAGTAATGGTAGAAGGATCTGTTGGGTCTCAGTTGGTCTACAAACAGAACCTGCAGTTGGCTAGAGCAGTACAAAGAAGAGCCTTGAGGGTATTGGTGAGTTGAGCATGGCTCAACTCAGTTTAAACTGCTCACTGCTGTTTAAAACCTGGTTTGGCACTGTTGTCTGACTGGGAACTTCAGTGTGTTTGGAAGTTCCAGTGCTGCTGAAGATCTGATTTTGTTCTTATCCTCTGAAGCTCTGAGTACATATCCTGTTGGTTCAAACAAACAAATCTTCTGTTTCCAGTGGGAATATAGATCTGTAACCTTCTGAATTATTCACTTGTCTCTTGCTATTGGAGGTAATTGTGTTGTACAACCAAACCTACCAAGTTGTCAAGCTTTAGCTAGCAATGCTTGACCTCCTCAAAGCTTTTATTCCCCATGGAAGAAAATCTGTTGATTAGGATTTTCTTCTGATTTTCTCACGGTCATACACACTTGTACTTATGCCAACATTACTCTTCCCACTCCCACATCTTTCTTTTTAAAAGGTTTGTTAGTTCCTAAGCTATACTGAGCTTGTGATTGCAAGTTCAGTCTTTTCAGAGACTTTGTTTTTAGCTTTTGAAATTCCCTGCTATTTGCACATGCTGTTTGTCTGCAGTTACATAAATACTTGCAATAACATTCATTTGAGAGAATTGTAACAGACTCTGACTTATTAACTTAGCTGTACAACTTTAAAGTGGACATTCCAGGGCAAGGCTTTCCACAAAATGTGCAATTGAAAAAAAAAAAAAAAGAGATGGAAAAATGTCAGCCACACCCAAAGCTAAACAAATCTCAAGTTACAGTTTTAAAATAAAAGTTCCCAAAACAGAAGGGTGAGCATCTGAATGTGGGGAGATTCTAATTATGACTTCTTAAAGGGAATAAGTTAAAAAATTGAAGTCTCTCTTAGGCAATTGAGTAAGTAGGAGGTTCTGAAAGTGGAAATTGTTGACATCTTAAATGAAAAATGTTTTATGGAGAGAAATGTTGACTTCTGCTATGTGAACTATCAGCAGAGAGAGATGTGAGAACAAAACTGAATGCATTATGTTTTGGGGGGTTTTGTCTGTCTTTCTTTAGTGCCCAGCAGGATGCAGTGTTTGAACTGGTTTCCATGGGATTTAATGTAGCTCTGTGGTACACAAAATACGCATCAAGACTCGCTGGAAAAGAAGAGTAAGTGGTGTTCTTTTCTTTACAATTCTGCTGCAGCAGTACTCCACCACAGATGTAGCAGGTTCAGGGGGTTGCCTGCTGTGGGACACGTCCAGCTCAGACAGAGAGTTCCAGGAGGCAGCTGGTCTTTACACACAACCACTTCAATCCCTTCTTGCCTCTGTAAACAAGTGCAGTAGTACCATGTGACTGTGATACAAAGGAAGTGTCAGTTGCCAATAAACCCTTCATCAGTCCCCCTCTAATTGTCCAGGTACAAAACTGAGAGTCTCAGAATCACAGCTCTGCTGACATTTAACCCTACAGACTTCTAAATCCTTGGCTTCTAACACTGAGGTTACCTTTTACTTGAGAGTCATCACAGGATCTTACATTTCTTTTTTTTCAAGCAAGTTCTATATGATTATTTCATGATTGGACACTGTAAGAAACTCCTTTACTCTGAAGGTAGCACAGCTGTGGGACAGGTCACTTAGGGAATTAGTGGACTCTTGATTCTTGAAGCATTTAAGATTCATCTAGACAAAGCCATAACTGACCTGATCTGCTGTTGCCAGTTGTGGTGCCCCAAAGCAGGAGGTGGCACTAAATGACACTTGGAGGCCCTTTCTAACTATAATTTTACTGATTCATTCTATTTTCTCAGCATAACAGAAGATGAAGCAAAAGACGTGCACCGCAGCCTGAAGATAGCAGCTGGGATTTTCAAACACCTGAAGGTAGAAGGACTTTCTTTGCTGTCTCATCTTCGAAGTTCTGTTCTCCAAATACCAGACTTTTTGTCTTAGGGGGGCCTTGGCTATACACACATACCTGAGACCACCTGAATGATACAGGAAACGGAAGGGTATTAGTATGTTGTGGTACCACTCAATCCCTGCAGCTCATTCCCAATGGCACTGGGAGAGTGGTTTGTCTGTCTGCCCATGTCATGTGCTACGGTGCTGTTTTGGGACCTTCACTCAGTGTGTCCCATTCATTTAGGAATGAGGTACTTGTTTTGCACTGGTATTAGGGCTAAACTAACTTTGAGACTTGCTTTGTATTTAGGAAAGTCACATTCCAAAATTGATTACACCTGTGGAAAAGGGAAGGGATTTAGAAGCTCGACTTCTGGACTCCTACATCATACAGTGTCAAGCTGAAGCTCAAGAAGGTATCTTCAAATGTACATTGGTTGGGTGTGGGGAATGACTCTTTGTGGGTCACTGATGTCTCATGAATTCTGCTTGGCAGCAAGTTCGTGGGTTTTTTACTCTCCTGAAGTACTGGGGCGTAGTGGGGCAGGTTGCTTTTAAAGAAAATGATGTTACAATTATAGAAGGAAAATGCCAAAAATCAATCTGATAATTATAATATGGAATATCTTTCATGTTAGAAGAACTTGTGTGTGGCACTCCTCCTTTTTCTTATTTTCTCCTTTCATGCAACCCTTTCACCACCATGCTTGCCTAACATAAATTCCCAGTTCCTTTACTTTAAAATATGTGCAGCTTCTGTTTATTAGCTAATCCTAAGGCTAACGTTCCTTCAGTTTTTCTATTAAATTGGAATCATTCTATCCAAGAAACAATCTGTCTTTATTCTGCTGTTTGCTTGACTGCACAACATCTATTTTCTGCTCGTGCATGGATTTTAAAACCCTAAATGCCTCTGCTGATTTGTTGTGATGAGACATTTCCATTAAACTTAAACCATGGTGTGGAACTTCTTTTCAGTGACAATTGCTCGGGCAATTGAGCTGAAACACAATCCAGGCCTAATAGCTGCTCTTGCTTATGAAACAGCCAACTTCTACCAAAAAGCTGGTGAGTGTCTTGTTTTGTATCCTTAGTGACTTGGTTTATGCACTCGTGCCAGCAGATACACTTCACCCACCCATAAATTGCAATATTAACACTGTTCTCGGTGGGTGTGGAGTGTGTATTTAGCTTCTATTTAGCACATTTAAGGCTTCAGTTATCAGCATGTATTTTGGTAAGTGGATTTATGTAATTTATGTACTTTTGGTTTTGTGGGAATCTTTCTCTGTAGCTGATGGTAGGAAATGTTAGTGAAGGAAGACAGACTAGCAGCAGACAAATGGCCTGATGTCAGTGGAGTGTGTTCCAGCTGCCTTTGGGCAGCAGGTCATGATGCAGAGCATGGAGAGTGGAGTGGGTTCATTATGTACCACCTTCAGAGGAGTCAGCTGATCCCTGAGCTTACTGAGGCGAGTGGGAGAAGTGCAGAAGTATGGGAGTCAGGAGAACATTGTAACATACATCACACTATAGGTCACTACTGGAACTTAAACTAGGAACCAGCTTTGAAATGCTGCCTAAAAATACTTAGAGCATTAGCTATCCAGACTTAGTGGACAGCAGTTTCAGGGACTCTAGGGACAGCTTCATGATAGCTGCATATTTTTGGGATTTTTCTCCTAGTTTTTCTCCTGGGCTTTTGCAGGAGTAATTTTTTTCCCTTGTTTCTGGATACTTTAGAGTTAGGATCTATTGCTAAGTTTAATAATTCTGGTCTTTTAATGTGTTTGGGGTTTTTCTTTTTGGAAATATCTTAAAAATAATTTTACATATGTGTTCACAGATCAAACTTTATCCAGTTTGGATCCAACCTATGCAGGTAAATGGAGGAAGTACTTAAACTTGAAGAGCTGTTTCTATATGGCCTATGTAAGTACTTTGGGTGGCAGCAGTCACAGCTTGTTGTCTGTCTGCCAAGGGCTGCATAGGGAATGGGGGATAAGTATTGCCTTGGCTTTCTTCCCATACTGTGAAGAGGAATTGTGCAGTGTCAGTGACACTAGAACTGTTCTTGTGGAGCCAAATGAAATGGCAGCAGTGTGGATTTGTTGTGATCACAGACCTTTAATTGAAACCATTCAGGCTGAGCATAATGGTCATTTCTGTTACCTACATCACAGTCTGATCCTAAGCACAGTTCAGAGCTGAGCTTCTTTATGAAGGCCCTGAATGAAACTGCATCAAGTACCAAAAGGTACCATTCCAAGAGCTGTCCCTATTTGCCTGATGGATCTCCCAGCAAGTGCTGCAGTGCCCTTGAGATCCTGAACTGCTCAATTTGCTGTCTCGTAGCCTGCCACAGCCTGTAATCTGTCTTTTTAATAGTGTTCCAAAGGCCCAAGCTAAGCAGTTTACATCGTCTTTCTCTTAGACTGAACCTGTAGCTAAAAGCTGCTTGCCATATTAGCAGGTTTGAGAGGTGAGGGAGGGTCAGAGTTGTGGTATTTCTCATTTTTTTTTTTAAATTTGAGTGATCTGGGCAATGGTAGATTTGGATAGGTTTGTACTGTGAGAACAGACACTAAAGGAAGGGGGGATGGGTAGGCATTAGTTGATGGGATTGTTCCTTCACCTATTGTATTCACTAGTTAAACCCAACTCCTGATAATAGATAATAGGAATTCAGTTCTCACTGGAATACAATACCACCTTAAAGCACAGGTGTGAAGGAATGGGACTTTTGGGGTGGAAAAGCTATTTAGACTATGACAAAATATCTCAGACAGCAGAACACCTCATCTCTTCCAGATTCAGTGATGTTTGTTGCCGATGGAATTTTTGAGTGTTCAGGTAGTTTTAGTTCTTAGTCTTGGCTTTGTAAACTTACCTGGGGCTCATTCTCTTTCTGTGCTGGGGCTTGATGCTGCACAGTGCTGCAGTGAGAGCTGGGACTGGCCTGTGCTGGTGCTTCAGCTCAAACAGCTTCATGCAGCTCAGTGACTCTTGGCTGGACCTGAGAGAGCTCGGTTCATGTTCATGGTCCTGGTTCACAGTGTTCATGTTGAACTGCATTAATGGTTCAGTGAATGCTGCTTTCACTTGCATTCCCCAGCTGTCAACTTCCTGCAGGGAATGGCAGCTTCAAAGAGCTGCAGCTGCTGTAAGGGAGCAGCAGAAGGGAATTGGTGCAGGAAGTGCCCATTAATGATTTTGTCCTCTCCCATCAGGCATACTGTTACCATGGCCAGACTTTGCTGGCCAGTGATAAATGTGGGGAAGCAATCAGATCTCTGCAGGAATCAGAAAAATGTAAGTGTGGTTGAGACTGGAGTACAGCATCTGGTGATGCCATGTCTGTTCTGTTTTGCTGTATTTTGTTGATTTGCTCTCCCATAAAGATTTTGTCTGTCAGCTGGTGGAAATCCAGCACACCTTTGAGTACAGACAGTGTTTGTTTGTTTTTGTTGTTGTTGTTGTTTTTTGGGGGTTTTGGTTTTTGGGGTTTTTTTGGTTTTTGGGGTTTTTTTCTTACCAAAGACTGTCTTTTGTAACAGTGCTGCAGCAAATTTCATCTTCACTTCTCAGCCTGGCTTAAAGACTGGCTTTGAGCTGCCTGCAACATACAGTGTTAAAACCAGTGGTCTGGTCATCCTGTTTTCTGGTCTATGTGTTAGAGCAGTGCAGCCATTTCTGCTTTGGAGGTTAAATAGTAAGTCTAGATCATGATTGTTTATTTTTAAACAAGTTTCAGTAACTTACTTCTTTTCTGTTAATTTGAAAGGTATATTCAGGCAAGTCTGCAGTAGTTCAAGGTCTTCTGCCCAGTCTTCTCTCTTCAAAGCTACTTCTACCCCAATGGCCTGCACTGCATAACTTTACTGCAGTGTGTAAAAATGCTCAAATCTCCAAAGTGGAAACTTTAATATTAGTTTTAAAAATAAATCAAAAATTTATTAAGAACAAACTAAGTTGGATTTCTTGGAGTAAAACAAATACTGTTCTGCTGTTCAGAAAAGAGTGCTTCTTCTCCCACTCCATGTTGGTTATTGTTTGGTTTGGGGCATCAGCTGTGTGTGGACACCTTCATACCCTGTGTTTTTCCCTACCATGTGGCACAGTTCTTGGATTTATTGTTACATTTTTCCCCACACATAAGAATGCTTTCCTGCAGCTTCCCACCCCAAAAGTTATCTTTTTTTTCTTCTTCTGTTCCTAGTCACTTGTTGGATGCAGTAAATCTTGGCTGGAAGTGCTGTCTTTGAACTAGTTTGGTTTTGTTTCTAAGAAGAAAGAGATTCTGGTGTCTTCTAGCACTGAAGCACTGTACAGCAGAACCATGATTTAAGAGGGTCATGTAAATAATTTTTATTTCCTTTCTTTCTTGCAAAGTTTTTGCCAAGGCTGAAGCTTTGTGCAAAGAATATGGAGAAACCAAAGGGCCTGGGACTACGGCCAAACCTTCTGGACATCTTTTCTTTAGGAAATTAGGAAGTTTGATTAAGAACACTCTAGAAAAATGCCAGAGAGAGAATGGATTTATGTAAGTAATTCATGGTTGGTACAGCACTCTGTATGAAGTGTTACTACCTCATTTGCCTTTATTTCAGGATGGAATGGTAAATTTTACTCTCCAGTTGTTACATTCCTTTAGGGCATGTAACTTACAGAAAAAATTGCAATTCTATAATTTTCTCTTGGCAGATTTGCAGTGGGTCTTTGCTGTCCCACTCTGTGTCCCGTGCCAGTTCAGCAGGGTGGGTTGGACTGACATCTGGAGAGTCTGAGCAGTTTTCTTCCCTCCTTCCTCAGCCTTCTGCACAGGAGAAAATCTGCAGAAGTTGCTGTATTGCTCTAATGCACTCTTCCTGACTCCTGAGATCTATTAGGCAAAAGAGGACAGAGGGGAAGTGGAGAAGACCAGTAGGTGATTCTGCTTTGCAGGCAGAGAAGTCAAAATATGGTGCTGCCTTCAGTGAAGGTCATGTTTAGGGTGCTAGAAGCTTTACCAGTCCAAGCATAGTTAATATGGTAACTAGGGCTTTCTGTTCATTAATGTCCTTCCAAAAAGGATTTGGAAATACCAAGTTTTTATTTCAGTTGAAAATACCAAGATTAGTTTTTCTTTACAGTTCCTTTGCTCATTTATTTCTCCCCTTCCCTCCTGTTATGATTTAGGATTCCATAATAGGTTTGTTATTTCCATTTTTATGATATTTAAAGACCTGCATAATAGGGGAACTGACTGAAAGGAAAGGATGGTCAAGTACATCACAATGAACTGCAAATAGGAAGAGAAATGCTCTGCTCTGGTTCAAATACCCATTGTCAGAGCTGACAACATCAGCATACTGGAGATTTCAACACATCCATGTCCCTCTAGAACAAAACTTGGGAAGAGAAGGCAGTGGCTGTTTTGGGAGAGCTCTGTGCAGCACAGCAAGTGAAGCAGTGTGTCAGTGTGTGAGCTCATGCCGGCCTGCCAAGGGCAGAGGGACACCCCAAGTCAGGCTCTGCCCTGTAGCCAGTCCTTGGGGGGCTGCTGTGTTGCCATCATCCACTGTGGCACATTTAAGACTGTTTAGGAGAAGAACTGTCCTCTTCATCTGTGGGAAGTACTTCAAATCCTCACTTGTATTTTGAGGGGGTTTTTTTGGACTGAAGATGCTTTTTTCATTGAAGCACTGGGAATAGTGGCTATTAAGTAGAAGAAAACCCTCCACACAATTAGGGAACAAACAATAGTACCAAGAAGGAGTTGCTTTTATTCTTGTGACCCTTGCTGGCAGAATGCATGTTAGGCAGTGCCTTAATGAAATGGAAGAGAGCAGCAGAGCTTACCACTGTGAAAACCCAGATTGTTTTGTTTAGAATTGCCAACAAGACTTGCAGAGATGGTGCATTGTATTTTAAATACATTTCTGTATTCTGTTCCAGCTATTTCCAGAAGGTGCCAGCAGAGGCTCCCCAGCTGGAATTGAAAGCAAACTATGGCTTAGTAGAGCCTGTTCCTTTTGAGTTTCCTGCCTTGAACACACACTGGACTCCTGAAACAGTTGCAGCATTTGATCTCACCAAGAGGCCAAAGGACGACGCTGTAAGATAATCTCATGTGCTGTTCTTTCCCTCTGGCTTTATTCTGTGTATCATACAGAGTTGGTTTGGCTCTTCTCTAACATTCCCCAGCTCAGTGTAGGAAGCAGACACAAGGCTACCCCCTAAGCTCATCCTTCTATTGTGCCAGGGGCAAGTCAATTAACCTCTGCCACACTGCCAACATCTGGAAAATCAGCTCATTTTTTACTAAATCCTGTAACATTACAGGAGTGAATGCTAGAGAAAGATTCTCTTTTAGAAAAGGATTCATTTAAGGATGCTGAAACAGAGAACAGTTGGCTTTTCCCTCTTGCTTGAGGCTTACTCAAAGTTTTCAGCCTTGAAAAGAGAGGGGACTATTAGATTATAACATGTAAAGTTATCTGGGCATAAATGCTGTGCAGACACAGTGGCTTGTACTTGTGGTATTTAGTTGGTTTTTTTTTTTCTTCTTGTTTGCAGGCTAAACCAAAACCAGATGAAGAAGTAAAACCTCTGAAGGAACCAGATATAAAGCCTCAAAAAGACAGTGGATGCCAGATTTCTTAAGTGCCATAAGTGCTTTGAATTCACTTTGAAACTCCTATTCATAGGACTGGGGCTTTAGTTCTGATCTCCTTTTTTTGATTCTCCTTTTCTCATTTAGAAGACTAATTTAATTTACCTTTGTTAATATGTGTCTATCTTGCTTAAGAATGTGGTGGATTTCTAGGAGGTTATTTATATCTGACTTATTTTTGGTTTTAGTGGGATATCATAGAATGAGTGGGCTTAAATGTTCCTATTGTGCCTCTAGGGAGTTTCTTTTTGTGGGTTTAGTTTTACCCACAAATAGCAAAGGAAGTATCATGATTGTAATGCTTGAGGGTTTTTCCATTACCTTATATGCTGTATCATGTCCAGTTCTGCAAACAGAAGTTTGCATGAACAGTTATATTTATTCAAGTTTTGTCATTCAGGCTTAGCCCCTGTCATGTTCCAATTCACTTAATTGTAGTGAGGGAAAAAAATCTGGGTTTGGTTTGTAACACTCCTGTGGTATTTCACAGGACTTGCACAGAACTTGGGAAACTTCAAGTTCTGTATAACAGGAGCACAATTTATGTTCTGTGTCTGTTCTTTCCTCTATAGATTAGGGGTTTTATATCAGAATTTGTAGTGAAGTACCTTAGCTTTGTCTGTCATTTAATCCAAATCCTTTAATATCAAAGTGTATCTGAAAGTGATGCAGGAAGCAATATGGAAGTGCTTAAAAGCAAAGCATCCCTGTGTCATTTGTTCAGTGTTTTTGAATCATCAAAGCTTTGTTAAGTTTGAAGGCTGCAGACAGCTCAAATCTCTTGGCACTGGAATTCCTGAAGCTGTCATGCTAAGGTAATGGATTTGGAAGTAAGTTGCTGTGTTTCCATCTGTTTAGTGTCTATAAGAAGCTGTCAAGAGAACAGGGAGGAAAGATGAGCTGAAGAGCTGATGGCACAGCTGGGAAGCCAAGCTCTGGATTTCCTTTATGCCCTGTGTAAACAGTGCTGCTTCTCAGCTTTTGCAGTATTGCACTGAAGTCAGCTCTTTCTGAAGAAAACTTGCCAGAAGCCAAGCCCAGTCAAGGCTGAGAAAGAAAGGATTTTGTAGAGCTTGCTGCTTCCATCTCTGCCTGCTGTGGAAAATGTGACAGCATTCTTTAGTGCTGAGCTCTGCAAAACACCCATGACAACAAAAACATCTTTCTGATTTGCTGCAAATGCAAAGGCATATGATGCATGTGTTGAAGTGAGAGCCTTGCAATCCCTGGGTACCAGCTGCTGCACTTCTCTTTGCCTGAGAAAGAAACTGAGTTCACCCTTCCAACAAACATGATGGCAAATGCACTTACTGTGATGTAAACTGTAAACACATTCCTCACTTTGCACTCCTTGTTCACCTTCCACTGTGCTGTAATTCAGTGCTTCTAAAATCTTTCATGGGGCTTGGAGTCACTTAGCTTAGAGAGCAGGTGTGTAACTCATTGAAGGCCCATGTACAAAAGCTGGTGAGGAGGTTAATAGGGAACTCAAGACTCTTCCTGAGATACTGGACCAAATTATAAAATCTCTTGATGCAAAAGGCAAAGAGACTTTTAATGCTGGCTCTTGTGGGTTGATCAAATGCAGACCTCCTTGCTTCCTGTGACGGATTTTTCTTTCTGTCATTTCTGCACATAAAAGTAAGTGTAAAGTGAGCTGAATTTCTTTGGAAGAAGTTTCTGTTCTGCAGGGGCCTAGAGGATAATGAGTATCAAGAAGAATATATACCTAAAAAGGCTCCATTTTTTCTGGTGCTGCACGGGGACCTGGGGTATGTTTCATGAAGTTACTCAAATCTGTTCCTAACTTGATCAGCTGACTCATTAGACTTCTTGCATTGTTGAAAGACAGCTTAGGTTTTGCCAGAGTGAAGTGTGGAGTTAGTTTTCTTATATAGATTTTAATTCTAAAAATGTATTCCAGCTGTAATCATCAACATTGGCTCAGCCTATTCCCTTTAAGAATCAAGATACAGTTAACTCAGTTTCATAATCATGATTTTTTTTAGCTACTTGTTGTTTTTCAGAATTCTTTGTCAATATGTACACATCTCAACTGAACTAGTTTTCTTTCTGTGTAAACCAGATCCTGTTTTTCCTCTCCCCTCATTTTCCCTTCCATCTGCTACAAACTGTAGCACAGACATACCCTTGTTTGCTAATGCTCTTGTAGGTCCTGGGCCTCATTTCCAATGCAGCTCTTACCCATGGGTGGGTTCCAGTAGAGGAATATCTTCAAATCAAATTAACACAACATGACTAAATCATTCCCAAACATCTTGGTAGGAAAGATTATTTTATGGACTTGGAATTCTTTGGACACTTTCTCAAACCAAGCGGTTTGTCTGAATCAAGTTCACTGTAAATAGTTTGGGGCATAACCAAGTGAATTGTGTCAGATGATGACATTACTTAAGCCTAGCTGTGTAACCTTTTATGCCATAGCTGCTTCAGTAAATATGATGTAGTAGTTTAAAAATAGAATAATGGAACAAACTAATTCACTTAACATGTGTTGCTTTTCAATACAAACTTTGTTTACTTGTAGCTGAAATCCTGTGGCAAACATTGGATGGTTTTGCCAAAAAACAAGAAGCTGGAGATTGTTTAGTTTGCAAAGTAGAGAGAGCTATGAGGCAATGAGCAGCTTTCTCTTCTGGTTTTGTTGGGTAGTAGCAGGAATTACTGTAAATAGGATATAGATTAACTGTCCAATATGCTTAAGAATATGGGTGAATGAACTGGGAGTTTCAGTGAATCTGGAAACCCAGCAGCCATGTTCCTTCTCTTATAGCTCCCTTTAGTAATTTTTAAGAGTAAAGTATTTTGAATGGTGACTTTTTAATATTCTGATGCTGCAAGAGCCTGTTTTTTGTGGCCTCTCTCTGGTTTTAGAGGCTCTCATGGCTAAGCCTGCAAATCTTGTTGGTGTAAATAGTCTTTAAAAATTTGTGCCCCATCTGAAGCAGGACAGAACTGCAGCTGAATAAAATACGGAGTGCTGGGCCCTCTGTTTTGTGCTTTAAGAAAAGCATTGATTGTCTTTAATCTACTATAAACCAAACCATTAAGCTCGTTGTAGGATTTCTATTTAAATACCTTCTTCCATGTATTTAAATACACTTCCTCCATGTTTGGTGTTCCTGGGTTTTCAGTAGTTATTCTCCATCCAGCATGTGACACTCCTACAGCTGAGGGACTAAACCTGGCCCTTGGATGCTGATGTCTGCCTACCACTGGATTTGGTAGAGGATTTTGCCTGTCAGCCTAGGGATGCCTGTGCTCACTTGGATGTTCAGCATGGATCCCTGGTGTGTCTGTAACGATGGTAGTCGTTTGTGCAACAAGCAGGAAAGTGGATCCCTGTGTCTGTGTAGAATAGAGAGAACTTTGCACTTTAGAATTTTCTTGTCTTGCAAATTTGGTACAATACAATATGCTTGTAAATACTCCTTCCTGTCATTTTGTTGCACTGATTTCAGTACTGTGCTATGGGTAAGGTTCTAATGGGAAACATTACTAAAATGTATTTTTAATTGTCTGTGTATAAAACAAACTCATGAAGCATATCTCTGCCTTTAGTATTGGGGAACACGAGAGGAGGCAGTAAGTAGCTCATCTGTCTTCCATGGGAATTCCAAGAAGTGAAGACTTACTGTCTGTTGGCTGCAGGGTGAAACATTCCATCCCATCCCTGTGTCTGGTATCTAAGCTGAAGTTTCAGCATTAACATAAAGCCTGTTCATGCCTCTTAATTATCCCTAAAACCATCCTGTCTCTAAAGATCACTCTTAAATTACCATAGTAGCATAAGCTGGGGTTTTTTTTCCTTTTTCTGTGTTTATTTTTCCTGTCACTGTCCCAGCTGAGTGAGGAATAAAGCACAGTGAGTAGGACAGGCATGGAAAAGCCCCTGCAGTGTGTACCTGTCTCCAGGCTGTGAGTGCAGTGGAAAGGCCTTTCCACAGTGACCATTGGTTTCACTCAGACCGTTCCCTGCTGGTGATGCTCTCAAATTCAGCAAAGGTCCCATGGCAACCCAAGGGACCCTTGATTAGCTTTTTATGTAGGAAGGTCTCCCTCCTTTGGTGTTGGTGCCTTCATGGATTACAAGCTTCCTGAAGCCATCCTGTACTCTGAGTAATCCCACTTCAATGGAATCAGCTCTGAGATCACTGACCAAGCAGCCTTACTTTGTGAAGACAGTCACCATGCAATCTTAAACTTCATAGTTGGGAAATTTGTACATAGTCACAAATTTCAGAATACCATTTAAAATAAACAATCTTCAAGTATCATGTTTTATTTCATTATTTAAAATTTTACATACAGTAGCAAGAAAAAGGTTCTGTCTTATATGTTACTTTCTGCGATTTAAGGCAACTTTATTAATTATGGAGAATGCTTAATCCTTGCTTAAAGGAGGACTTAAATAAGGAAGATACATGAATTTGGGTGCCTATTGAAGTGGTAGCTTAGTGGTTGAATAGTGGTTGACAATGAAGCATGTCAAGTCCTGGGGCAGAAGGAGGGAAGATGGGCTTCCCAAATTCCTGTTGAGAAAAAAGAAAGTAATTAGGCAGAATTTTGTATGGCTGTACAAAATCCCAGTACTTGCCATGGTCTGTGACATTGTGGGATATTCTGTATACCATGTGAAGAGGGTTATTTGGGAATAACTTCAGTCCTCCACATCTGAACCAGACATGCATCTGCTGGTGTCTCCAGGAGTCCCATCTGTCTCTCAGAGCCATGTGGTGGTCTTTAATGATTTTGCTTCATGCCTCCAATCTTTCTGTCTGGCTTTCCCAAAGAAAGAAGGACTCGTTTGCAATGTCCATGTTGATGGCCCCTGGATGTAAGGCTGCCCTTGCTTTGTTGAATTGCTCTCAAATCTGAGGGTCAGGGACCTTGTCCCCTGTGACAAGGGACCTTGTCCCCCTCTCCTCTGCTCCCCGTTAGTCCCCAGTTTCTGCCAGCACAGCTGAGTCAATACCTTCTCCCCAGACATCGTTAGAAACTGTGTAACAGCAGCAACTGAGCCCTCTGGAATGGATAAAAAATCCCCACGGGACTCTGCTGGACTGGTGGCTACCAAGGGGCAGCAGAGCTCCTGTTTTCCTGCAGTTTTTACACACAGCTGCCCCACACAGACAGTGTGCACCCAGGAACAGCACTGCAGCTTTAAAATGGGGAGAGGTGTCACAAATTACACCTTCTACATAATTTTACACAGAACATCTCTGTAATTACTGACAGGGCATCCAGGAGCCCATGCATGCTCTGTGACCAGGAGAGCATCCACCCCTCCATGGAGGACACTGCCAGGGCCATGGAGCAGGAGCACTGACAAACACAATCTCTTGCCCTGTGCCAGCAGCTGCTCTGTTCCAGGGCCTGGCAGCCTCTCCAGGGCAGCTGCCCTTTGGGAAGAAAGTGGTGTGATGCTGTGTACATCTGTGTGGGGTTTCTCTGGGGTTGTGAGCTGGGTTTCTGTGACGAGGATTTGAAGTGGGAAGGCTGCAGGGGCAGCTTCTGTGAGCAGCAGCTGTTCTCATGTTGGCCAGAGCCCATTCCAGCCAGCCCCAAGACAGACCCACTGCTCCCAAAGCTGTGTCCATCAGCCCCCTGCACATGGCTGTGGGGAAAAGGCTGTGAGGTGGACAGTGAGGCCTTGGGCAGCTGGAAATGTGAACCAAGGGCTTTTCTCCTCTGCACGCTGCTCTGCCATGGTGCCCCAGGGGGCTGGGAGTGCACAGGAGGCTGTGAGGGGACACAGCGGGCAACTGACCCCAGTGACTAGAGGGTACAGAACTGTGTTTGGTGCAACTTCACAGATTAACTTGTTTTTATGCTCAAAATTAAACCTTTCTTCTTGTTTCCATAGTTGCCAGTGTCCTTGAAGTCTGTATCTCTGGTTTGGGACAGTTTGAATTGCAACCACTTAATTCCTTAGCAAGTTAAAGTTTTTTCTTTCCATTTTTTTAAAAATTTTAATATGATTGATTAAGGATGGATTAACAGGAATGCAATCACTACTCAAGCGGCAAAGCTGGCACTTGGCTGTTTTTTCTCCTTCTTTTAATACTTTACTGGTATTGTGTGAAGGGATTATCACCAGGATTTAAAACCCTTGATGATTTGTAAAATTAGCTGTTTTCTTTCGTTCAAATGATATAAACTCTCTCAATACAGTTCAGACTACACTGCATAGTATCAGCCCATCAGCTTTTTCCAAAGGGTACATTTTACAGTACCCACAAATGAGCTTTTGCATGCCCAGGTGCAGCCTTTGTGGATGAAAACAGCAGAAAACCACGGTTGTCACACAGGTAGATAGCAATCGTGTGTGCTATGTTAGGTATGGTATGAAGTTTGTGCAAACTACACAGTTAGACCAGTGTGGCAGAAAGCACTTGCAGAAAAATCAGAATAGGATGATTTCTAATCAAGGATGGACCAAGAAAGATCAAGTAGTTCTTGACAAGTTTGTTAAATTTGAGCCATGTATCGCTAGGCGTAGTCAGCCTGACTAAGGACTTTCTTGTGCCTGTATTTCAAACTGCAGAAATTTTTAAGAATTAATGAATAGACCAGTAAAAGAATCCACATAAAGCTTAAAATCAGATTACATGAATTCCTGTGAAAAGTCCTGTAATACATGGTAGATCCTTAGGAATATAAGAGGAAATTAATGAACAGAGAAAGGGGAAAATGTTGAACTCAAAGCCACACATTAAAATTCAAACCATTTGCTTTTGGCAACACAGCTTTAAAAACCTCCATGCTGTAACTATTAATGGAAAAGTCTTTCTACTGGCAAGGCAGATACAAAATCTCTCTGCAGCTTCCACAATATCTTCTGTCTCCTGCTGAAAGAAAAAGTCTCCTTGGTAAGAAAACACTTCCTGGAGAGAGTTTCAGGTAAGTATGACAGAGTTACTGAGTGACATGTCTGAAATGAGCCACCAAGGACTGTCCCTGGGTTTCACCTCTTCCCCTCCATCAGCTCAGAGTTATGTCCTGACCAACTGCACATAGGCAGCACAGCCTGTGGAGATAACCAAAGGCATCCACCTACTGCAGGAATTCCAAATCAGAAATAATTGCGTGCCCCTGTGCTCGTTCAGTTGTAAGGATTGTAATTTACAACTTACACAGACTTGGCTCTTTCTACCCAACAGATGCACTTTCCCTGTTTTTAATATCATCTGGGGATAACCACAACTGAAATAAAAATTAAGTAAAAGATAGGTGCTTTAAGAAACAAATAGACATTGCATTTATGGCCATGGAGGTATTGATATTCTATAGCTACAGCAATAATCTTCAGACAGCTCCTCACTGCCCCACAGAGTTGGGATGTATGTGCAGGCAGGTTTCAAGATAAAATAGTGCATTTGATTGAAACCTGCAGTTTTACAGTGTGCTATAGGAGGAAACCTTCCCTAGGATTTCGAGTGTCCAGCTTTTCTTTAGGATGAGGTAAATAATGCATAGTCAGAATGCAGAACAACTGGTTTTGCAAATTGTTACTTAATAAATACCAATAAAATGTGGTAAATGTAACAGACTCTCGAATGCCAATGAAAAGGTGTTTTGAACCCAGTGCTGGGTATGCACAGAACTGCTGAGAGACCTGGCCTGAAAAAGCTCTCCCTGTATATTGCAAAAACCAGCCTCAACCACATCACAACTGATTTAAATGCAAATGAGTTGGTATAAATAAAGCAGATCTTTTTATTTTCTCTTCCCTCACAATTTTCTTTTTCTCATTTACAGTTAGTCCAGAACTCAGACCTAGAAGAACATGAAAAATTTACCACTGAATGGAAAGAAAAAATGGTTTAAATGGAACATTTGATTCTTCCTGGCCTGATTACAGGAATACAAATAAGAAATGATTCCGTGGAAATCAATGTGGCTGTAGGAAAGTAATCTCAGTATAACTATGAAAATCTATCACCTTGCGAGATACAAGATTCCCATAAATAAATGTTTGTCTATTCCACTCATTTCCACTTTCCATGAACAATATTGGAATGTGAAGTTAAACTCAGTGTGTTCTGACCTTGCATTGCAAAAAAGGCTTTCCTGGGGCTCCTGAACACTCTGCTGTCACAGGCACCTGTCCAAGTGTGTGCTGGGGGAGAGGGACACAAAGCCACAAGATTTCCCAGCAGGATGGTGCCCAGGAAGAGGCAGGGGTGCCATTCCTCAGCAACAGCTGTGGCAAAAAACTGGACGTGGTGTGGAGAGAAAGCTAATGAGGACAACCACACTGGCCGTGCAAAGAAGAGCACTTGAGGGCTCTTGGACATAGTACAAAGCCATTCTCTCCAGGGGAAAAACAACCAACCCAGCAGCTTTCATGATCTTAGGTCAGGCAACCTCTTCCACATGAAACAGAAAATAGTTGAGCCTTTATGTGCATCTTTGCAATAGGCAATATCCCAAATTCAGCCTGATCCAAGAATTAGGTGAGGGTTTTTTGATGGGTCCACATGACACTATATAGGATTAATTTTGTCTAACCATAAAGGCCCTTTGGGAATGTAGGTGATACAAAACTCTTCCCAAAACCTGAATTCTAAACCTTTTTCGTTTCACCAGTTCTCTGAAAGTCCCTGAAGTGTGTGGTTCTGTTGCAACATTCGTGGTTCTATTAGTGGTGTTTGCTGTTGGCATAATGTAAGGTGACTCCAATTATCCTTCACTAATTCCTGCCAATAGGAAAATAACCTGCCCTGCTTTGTTATGCTGCAAGACTGGTTACTGATGGCTGCAACAATGGTGCTGTACAGGATGTTCAGCTGATCTAAGGTGAGCCCCAGGATCTCTTGGCGAAACACCTTGTGGATGATCAGCTAGGTGAAATTTTTAAACTAAGGATGGGTGAAATGTGTGGTGAAGTTTTTCTAGCAATAAAATTCTACAGAAAAGATGGGAGGGTTTTTTTTTAATGTGAAGATAACAGATTATGGACTTTGTAATTTTAAATTCAGTTTTCATTGCCTATCAATGCAGGCATTCCAGAAGTTGTTGTGACTTGAAACTGTCTGAATCTATATTTGAAGTTCTTGTTAGCCAGTTTAGAAAAGAATCACACATGGGCTCTTGCAGTTTAGGTGCAACACAACTTCCCTGAAAGCCTGAAGTGTCAGCTTGTGCCAGTGTGTGCTTTAAAGTGAATGTCTGCTTTGGAAAAGCGATATCTAAAACTGGTAATGTAGTTTTCCAAGTTCTAGATGTGATACAACTGAATTTTAAAACAGGACCTCAGCTCTGGCAGCATATCCTGAGGTCTTTCCCTTCTGCTTGATTCTTGGCCATCAAATTCTATTCTTATTTCTCTTTAATAAGACTTAAATTTGAACCTTTGATACATAAACCTACTTAACAGCAGCCTTGCTTAGTGGAGGGAGTAACTTGAGAGGAAAAGGGTAGCACAGGAGCTGGGACTCTTGAAACATGAGCCAGAGGTGATTGCAGCTTACCCTCCCTGCTCTAATATAATTTCTTGCAGCTCTTTGCTGCTAAAGCAAAACTAGTTCGTTTCTAAAATGTAACAGCAGATTTGCTGATGGTGTTTCCACATTGTTGCTTTTCAAGATTTATTTTAACTGTGTTTTGTGGCTTCTGATACTGCAAACATCTTGTCACTATTCACCACATAAGCTACAGCCATAATCAGCCTTAAGTGATGGAGTTTCAGTGCAAGGTAAGTGGAAGCACTGGGACAATTACCATTTTTTAACTGTTCCTAACAGAAGACAGCTACATTAGTTGCCTTTTATCTAGTGAATGTTTTACTGGTTTATCTTCGGGAACATGGAGATAGTGGAGAAAGCTCGGAGGGAAATGACATGGACTTTTTTGAGTGGCAAAAGACACCTTGGGGTACAGAGTATTGATGATCAATAAAGGATACAACGGGTTTCTCACAACATGCTTTTGCAAATATTTATGAAGTTTCAGAATGTGACCCAAAAAGTGTCTCAACAGCTAAACACTGGTTGTTGCTGTTCCAATATATCTCAGATTAAAGTAACTTAATAGGCTTGGAGTGCATTCTTACCCACTTGTGGCACAACACATTCCCTCCCTTTGTCCAGCCAGCAAGATTTAATGTGCAGTAGAGAAAAAACCATGATCATGGAAGAGAAAAGGGAGTTTTGTGAGGAAGAACATGACCTCGGTGGCATCTACTGCTTTGTTTAAGCTAAAGAGATTGCTGGAGCTTGTCATCTGATTCCCATTAACTGGAGCTCTTATTTTCTGATGCATGGGTCTTGTAGCTGCCATTAGCTGATGACTTCTGAACATGGAAAACTTCCTGCTTGTGTCATTACAAAGGAATTCAATATCCTGATGTCCCTAAACCAGCCTGCAGAATCCTCTTTTGGTCTGGGCAAATGCAGAACATTTTTTTTTTCCTCACTCATCAAAGTAACCAAGTGAAAACAAAAAGAACTTTGGCTGACTGGAAACATGTAAAAAATTACCTATATTCAGCAAACCAAGTAGTTGAACACTAACAATAGCGATTTTATAATTCTTGCCCTCCAGGTTCCATATATTTGTTGCAGATTGAAGTGTTGGTCAGTATTCCTAGAGAAGGTAGATTTGCTTTGTAGATCAACTAATCTAATAAAAGAAGGATACTCTTATCCTAGTTGATATGCTGCTGCAATAATCTTCTATGAGATACTGAATATTGTCCTAAGCTACTCTTGGTTGCACATTTTTGGTTGCTGGTATGGCTGAAGAAAGGGAGGGGAACCACTGGAAGAGTGGATTGTGTAAAATACTATGCAAGAGAAGTTTTCTGGATATGCTTTTGAAGGGATATTTAAATTATACTTTTCCCTGACATTTTCATGGTAAATGAGAAAAAGCATGTCCAAAATTTGGGTTTACATGGGCCTGTGTAGTTTCTAGCTAGCTAAACGGAATAAACAAAATTTTCTAGCTGCTGGGCTCTCAGTTGAAAATGCAAATCAGTGTTAATGCTTTTGCCTCCCCTACCTTTTCCCTTTTTCCTCATTTTCTTTTCTAAAAAGTCAGTCTGAGGGTAATGGTTGAGAACATGGAGATATTTACAAGGGTAATATATCCTCCCGAAAGCTGTTTTCTCTCTCAACTAGAGAAAACCAAGGCAGAAATACAATCACTGAAAGCAGGCATTTCATTCATGAACATGCAAATCGTCACCATGAACCACTCTTGAATCTCACAGGAAAGATTGGAAGTGACACAACCTCCAAAACAAAACTGGGAGCTGTCTTTTTCTGCATAACATGTGCTTTGAGTGATTGAAAGTTGTGAATTTTTCATCTCTCTCTCTCACCAACCAGCTGCTGAGTGTCTCATTTCCTTGGCGTTTCTGGTTTTTCCTAATTTCAGAACTGGAGAGTTAAGTTGTCACTTTTCAGCTCCTGCTGTATAAACCAGTGGTCAGATTCAATAAGTGCTCCAGCTAAGCTAGCACACTCCACAGACCTGTCTGCACTGCTGGATGAAATACTGAAACTGAAATGGTTTCCATTACACAGAACCGTTGTCTTATGATAATTCCATTGCATATTAAGTCCCAGGATTTGAGAAAGTAATTCTGTGGTCAAAGCAGTGGAATTTATTACCATTAGCTATTCTCCGTGTTTCCTTTGTTTTGGTTTGGGTTTTGTTTTTTAATTTGACTTCTCTTTAGAATCATATGCCCACTGGAAAGAGAACTTTTACAGCTATGCCATTCGTGTTCCTTGTACATATATATGTACCTTGTTCATGTTCTGAATGACATCTTTCAGTGAGGGCTCTGATTTTTTTGTTTCAGCTAAGGCTGCTAGCACTGTCTAGGTGAGACTGCTGTCCTGACTGTACACGATAAACTTTGGGAAGGAACAGCAATTTCCCTCATTAGTTCTGATGTTTCACTGCAAGGCAGAAAATGCCTACTCTGCCTGTTTGCTCGCAGAGCTGTGCTTGTCTTTCTCCTGATTTCATAAGTAAGCAAAGCATAACAAAGGAGCCATTTCTGTCTGGGTTATAGCCACAGGAGGCTCCATTTCCACCCCATCCAAACTTTTGGCAGACTTGGTCAGTCTTCTGCAGCTTAAGGATTAACAGGTTATCTCTGGCTACTGCTGGAAGACAGATATTTTCCAGTTGTTGACAAAAAAGAAAGAAAAAGAAATTCTGAATCCCAGGCTATGTCCTTGTTAACTATTTAAAATGTTTTTCCTGGAGAACACCCAGTGCTCTTTCATCAAACCTGCAATGAGGGGCTCCACCATGGCATTCCAACAAGCCTGCACTAAATGCTTTGACAAAAAACATGCACGCTCTGAAATGAAATCTTATTTACTGTGGTGTTATTAAAGTGCTAAATAAACAGAAACTCAGAAGGGCTGCTAGGATGTGGGCGGGTGAATAAATAAGCTTTGATGGTAATGTCAGTCAATGCTAATTTCTATCCTTTGAAGAAAGTGTGATAAACACAGCTGTCAGAATTGTGATCTGAAATTGCTCTAATTAAATCAGATTTTTACTAGAATGAAAGCAGCTGAGCACCTTGTTTTGTTTACTCTTTAGCTGGACTAATTCAGAGAATAGTGACTTTCCAGTTCTTCCATGGCCACATAGGAAAGGTAAGATTTGTTACATATAAACAAGGATCTGAATATACACAAGGCTATTGTATAGAATTCTGTATTCAAATTCCTTTTGTTGTATTTGCTATCCACAATTTGCATCTTAATTTAGAATCTGAGGTCTTCAAGGGGGAATGATGCATACTGGCCATTAAGTGCTTTCTTTGCAGTAATATGGGGAGATGACGTAACTCCCTCATGAGCATCTCTCAAGTTTATGTGTTACAGTAAAAGACAGCCAAGGGTGTTTCAAGGTTAAGAACTATTTCACTGCTGATGGGAATAATAACTAGGCATCACTGCAAAGAATGGCATGAAGGGATAAAAGATAACCTGAAGTCAGATGATCTCTGGATAACCCTTCATTTTTTGTCTCTTCCTTGTTTCAAAAATCACCTTGCTACTTCCTGTAGATGGATAGAAAGACCCGTTACTTCAAGCCTTGTAGATTTACTTTGTAAATGGAATTGTGATTGGGCTGAGATCTGGGAGGCTACTCCTTTTCAGTAGTGCTGAAAATGAAGTAAGGTGATAAATTATTTCAGTACTTTTTTTAATGAGACCACTATTTTCCAAGGCAATCTAATTAATTACAGAGAATAGCATAGCCAAAAGCAAATAACTGATATATATACACATGTTTGATTTGTGAGTGCTATTGATTTTAATTTAATTAATGTAAAAGAGATCTGTGTCAGAATTTAGTGCCACAAAATAAGAATATGAATTTATAGATGGCTAGATTTACACAGAGAAATATTGTCTTAGTATACCTTCTACTGGTGCCATCTATCAATTTCCAAAATGCATTAATTATAGCAAATCGATCTGATGAGGAGAAATTCGATTAATTACACCATCTCTTCCACGCGTGGGCACTAGATGGCACTGAAAGACAGGAGCTGGAGTGTGGAAAAAGGGTATTTTACATTTCTTGATGTTAGTGTACTTCAGTGGAGGTCACTGCAGCATATGCGATATCCTGTAATCTAGTCTGTGGGGGGGAAAAAGGAAGAAAGAAAAGAGTCACAGGAATTACAGAAGCTTTATTGCATGACTCAGTTATTTCTTGAGTCTATGGAAGAAATTGGTACAATTGGAGACGAAGTGGCAGGACATGATATTAAGTGGCCAGGGCTGACAGCAAAGTCCCTTTGCAGATGGGGGAAATGCAACTTTCCCTCTCTTGCTTGCTCATGTTTCTTCACAGAAAAATCTCCTCCAGAGTTCGTATGCTCCCCTCCTGTCTCCACAGTGTTCCTTGAGAGCAGTTCTTGTCCCAAACTTGACGGTGTTAAAAACATCAACTTCCACAGCATTTCACTCTCTGGTTCTGCCCCATCTGACCAGAGGCAAACTCTTGGGCTGATGGAGGAGACACAATGGCATTCAGGAGGAGGCCTGGTCAGAACTGGAGATTACAACGAGCCCTCAATAAAAACCACTCCAAATGAACCCTGGAGGGAGAATTAGCAGGAAAGGAGGGAACTGGAGTCCAACTCAGGCTTCAGACACTGGCTCTCGAACCATCAGCAGCCTGATGCGGGTGGTTCACAGGCTTCAGAAGGGTTTTTAGGGAGCCAAGTACCCTCAGGACAGGATGAAAGTGAAACAGCTCATCATGTGCAAGGGATCACTGCAGATTTTCCCATGTGTGACTATGGTTTTAAAAACTACAAAGACATACTTTTATTCCAACTGCAAAAGGAAGTGCTCAAAGGCTAGGAAGCTCCATGTCTGTATTTTGGCCCATCCTGTGCACCAAATAAGAAAGATACCTTGTGGGACAGAAAAGTACGCAATCATGTAATTAAAAACTGAGGCCTATGCACAAATTGACACAATTACATCTGGAGCAAGCTTTTTGTAGGAACTCAGCACCGGGTTTATCTGTATAGATAATGTTGTTTCCTGTGTGCAATTTCATTTGCAACACCGACATGTTTTTAGAGATGAAGCATGGTCCATCTCACGGACTTTGATCTGTGCCACTGCCTAGGATGAAACTGTGTGGGGGCCACTGTGGCCTTTGTGGTGTAATCTCCTCAGACTAAAGGGGAATCCTTTCAACCCCAGACCTGGCTTTCGCACAGTTTCGATACATTTTTTTAAAGCGTGTCTATCAGACTGTGGTTCTTCGGGGAATTTTGGACACGCTCCGCCCATCGCAGCCACTACCCGGGAGCCGGGCGGGGCGCGAGGGGTGGGGCGGGCTCTCAGGAGAGCCCCACGCCACGCTCAAGATGGTGGCCGGCGGGAACCGGGCCGGGCGCCGCGCTCAAGATGGCGGCGCAGGTCGCCCCGCCTTCCCCCGCCTCGCCGGCGGTGACTTCCGGAGGGAGCGGGAGAGGGCGTCCGTCCCATGGTAACTGCGCCACGGTGGGGACGCCGCGGCCGCCTTTCGCTTCCTGCCGCCTCCCGGCCCGCGACGACG
>VXBB01008007.1:0-11090 GCA_013399915.1 Illadopsis cleaveri
CTTATTTTGCTTACAACTTTGACCTTCTTTAGGACTAACCTCAGCAAAATGGCATGTCAAGGAATCACACAGCCCATCCTATCATTTCACTGCCATTCTTTTCATCTGCTGTTCCACTTGTTTTTCTTTCTGCTGAACATGCATTTCTTAGAATTAACTGATATTTGCCCATAAATAAAGGCTGCCATCATTCATAGGAATCTGTTAAATATTATTGGCACAATTTGCAGCAAATCACATTATAGTATCTTGTGGTCAAATGTGTCCTTTCTTTTCTCCAAGTTAATGCTTCTTGAGACCATTTTTGTGTACTACCAGGTTAAGTGGGAAGGGTACCTGCCAGCACACAGAGGGTTAATGCTGCTCTATTTGGCTGGTTCTTTGCCAGTCTTGGCTCTCTTGAGTGCCATGACTTTTTTTTTTTTTGGTGACCTTTTTTTTTTTTTCTTTTTAAAAGATATCTAGCTCAGAGAGTTGAGCTGCAGGCCTCACCATGTAATATGGGGACATTTATCTCTTTCTGAATGCTGGTGTCTGGCAAAGTGACCTTTTTTCCCAGTTTTATCACTCACTGCACAGGGCTGCAGCCAGGTAACAGAGATCTAAGGCTCTTCCTTACAGTATCAGGATACATTTTATCTCACTGCTCAAGAAGCTGGTTTGTATATACCTAAGCACTGGTAATCACAGAAGGGGGAAGTTTTGGAGAAGGTGCATTCTCTGAGCCTTTTGTCTCTCCAAGAGTGTCAGGATTTCTGACCTCTCCTGCATTTATCCTGGTTTTTTGTCCGATAATGATTTCATTATCTCAGTACAGGAAGTGAAAGAAGACAGGAGAGATAGGCTCTGTGGTATGCTTGACATTTGAGAAATGATCCAAGAGTTCCTCTATAAATTTAAACTACAGATCCATAGTATAACTTCCCAAAAATGTGCTAAAGCAGGGAGTGTTTATGAATGGTGCTTGCTTGATTTTCTTGCTTTTTCAATCTATATGTTATGTTTCAGTCTGTCTTCAAATTATTTAACATGTCATAGGGACCTTCTGGATTTATTTAATTGACTCTCTAAATCTGAATTAAAATAGGCAGGGATGTCAACATAATGTTATAGAGAATGAGGCACAGAAAACCTGCTGTGCATTAGCAGGCTAAACTTGGCTGGATTGGCCATTTCAGAATTGCCTTGTGTAAAATACTAATGAAAAATTTTTAAAACCTTTTGTTCTTTGTTCGTAGATAGATTAAAGAAGACCTTATTTACAGATGTATAAAGCTTTAATTTTTAAAAGATTTTTGTACTTTGAAAGAGGCATAGCAAGCAGTCAGGCATAGCATAACATCAAAGTAAATTTCAAAATCACAGTGCAACCTGTTTGTGGGCTCTTAAGGGTTCAAGAGCAGTACAATGAACAGAAGAACACAAGAATGTTTATTCACCTGTTGTTAGCTACCAGAATGTACTTATTTGAGCATTTTTTTAAGCTTATTTTCTTTTTTAATCTATCATCTGTACATTAACACTATGTTCTACTGAAGACTATGTGCTGACTGAGGAGTGAATTTAATGAGTTGAACTCTGGAAGCTGTGGGTTGTGCAATAATTAAAAGTGATACCTTATTGTATAAGAAAATACATTAAAATGTTAAGGTTCTTGCAAAAAATCAGCTTAAAGCAAGAAATCTGAGCCAAAGAATGACTATAATTTATCTCAGTTCTTGCCTCAGTTGATTTGTCAAGCTTCTACGCTATGCAAAAGTTTTTATATTATCTTTTTAATTCATATCAATGTAAAATCATGTTAAGTAGAGGAAGGAGGAAAGAAATGAGCAAACCAGCCATAATTATTGTGATAAGACTAATGAAATTATGTTATATCAATATTATCACAACTTTTGTGGATTGAATAGGGGAAAAAAAGAAATACAAGCAATTTACTTGCTCTGATTCTGATGATCTCATTTCTTCTGGTCTACTGGTCCTCAAACTATGGCCATTGCATCTCCTCTTCATTCTGTAGTTATAAGAGGGTTTAAAAGGGTTGTAGGGTGTGACTTGGACTAATTCTACCCTACATTACGCAGCATCAGCACAATCATGTGTCCTCATTCCTGCAAAGGAAACATATTTCAGATTTTGAACAGGTTTTCATTTTGTTGGAATGGATGTTACATTTGTATGGTGTATGGGACTCTTCAGAGATAAGGTATTTGCTGGTTTTTTTATGGATTCTAATCAAAATGAAAGCTTAATCATGTCATCACTAATACCATTTTAACTGTGACCAGTAGTAATTCTGCAAGAGTCAGTGGCATTTCCTTTAGATGATTTTGACTAACATGCCATTGTATTTAGTAACTACATGGTGAGAAAACTTTGCACAAGCTAAGAAAAATATCGGGAAGTCTTATTATTGTTTAGCATTTGTACATGGTTGCATTTGCCTTTGAAAAATTAAATCTCTCTCATCTGTGGTGAGAAAATATTACAATATCAATTTTGCATAATCAGGAAAGCACTGCAAATCCATCTTGTTAACTTAGCTCATCAATCTTCAGTGGCTTTTAAATCCTATCTAGTCTTATATACATTAAATATAATCAGTGCTAAATAGAAGGAGGGCTTACTTAGTATTCCCATGACCAAAGGGAGCTCTCAGAGTGCAGAACAAGCAGAGTTAATTTTTAGGCCTCACAGTAGCTTAACTCCAGGCAATACACAGAGTCCCTGGAGGACTCAATTAGTACCATGCCAGGCAGTATCAGTTATACTGGCCTCTGTGTTATATCCAAAGCAACTGTTTCATGAGAGGAGCTGAGTTTGTGTTCTTGGGTAGGTGTTGACAAAATCTGTAGAAGGGGTAGGTGACTTTTGAGCTCCATGGTACATGGTTGACAACTGTTCCACTTTCTGTTTGGACCTGCAATGTTGGCTGGCATTTCACTGTATGAATACCTGGGTGGAAGGATCCGCTTAGCATCAAGGATGATTTAACACCTGATGCCAATACCAGTGGATGTCAAGTATGTTCTGTTTAAAGGTTAGCTATAGGAGTGGTATTTATCCTAGGAAAGCTGTAGGTATCCCCTAAACTCCATGGTAAAGCAGAAAGATACTAAAACAATGAACTTAAGTTTGACATGGCTCTGAACTGCAGCTTTTTTGGCTACCACTGATCCTGGGATGATAGATACACCCATCACCTCAACAAATAGCTTAAAGTGTGTGCCAGCCTCTGTGGCTGGGAAGGACCAAGCAGGGATTCAGTTTAAACATGTGATTAAGTGACTTAGTGACACAGAACTGTGGTTTATTCAACAGTTTTAGGTAAAATTCTTCTGCAATTAGCTTATTTCCTGCCTCTGGGTATGTATCAGATATTTTCCCTTCCCACTACTGTGGGAAAAGTTCCAGCATATTTAAGAGACAATTGAGAGCACATTGGAATATTTAAAGATTGCCAGAACTTGTCTGAGTAATATGTTAGGCTGCTGTGTAAGGACTCTGATATGCTGTGTGTCTACTCTGGTGAAATTGGCTCAGTATGAGGTATTTTTTATTATGTGATGATTTTAAAACTCTTGACATGCAGGGCCAAATCATGTTGTGCAGTCACAGATTTCTAATTTAACTCAGTATTTTGATGCCAGTATTCCTGTAAGAGTTCCCATGGCTGAAGGCTGGCTAGTGAACTTCAACTTATTGTGGGTATTTATAGGGTGCCTATTCTTGTAGGGTCTTTCTGGCTGTCCTTATTGAGCAAGGAAGTGTGGGGAAAGACTCTAAAATACACTTTCAGTCACCAGGGACTTTTGAGTTCAGTTGCAGTTTATGGATTCTGGAATAGTCACTGAATTATTTGTCCTCAGTTCTCCCCACTCTATCCACAGTATAGAATAATATATTCTGTATATATACAGAATATAACATACAGAGGGGCACAGGTCTGATATCTCACAGATATCAAGTAGTAGGAATAGATTTATTGTTACTCAATATTTTCACTTATTTTGCTGATTGGGGAATGAACCAGATACTGTATTCATGCCTTTCTGCCATACAGCAGAAAGGTAACAGAAAACACTGTGTTACTATTGTGTACTCATTTGAGTTAAATGTCAAGAGTATGCAGTTCTGAGTTTTATTTTTCTGTTTATTTCCCCTTGGAGCAATAAAGCCTGCATGCAGGACGTTCTGGGACTTCCCTGCCCTTCTCTGAAGGTTAATGGTCACCTTATCTTTAGGCTTGTGTTTGCAGGCAGTGGAGCCTTTTCCCCAGAGCTGTGCTTCTGTGATTTCCTGTACTATTGCTTCAGTCGACAGTCACTGAGATGGTATCAGAGATGACCTTCGCTTTTGAAGTTTTATTTCAGTTGCAGCTGGAATTCAGGATGTTGATGGTTTTAGGAATATTATTTCAGATGTGTGAGTCCCTGGTTCTCCTCTTGCTTATACCTGGACAAACAAATCAGAAGTAACTCTGTGGAAGGGGTGGGCCTACATTAGTGTTAAGCTAATGTACATGGGAAGTCATTAAATTTGATTGCTGTTCACAACGCAGGGATTAGTGGCAGCGTTGGTCTGATCTGTCTCCAAGGGAGCTTGGCAAGGGTGTTTGATGGACCTTAACTGGATCTATCCCTAGAGGGGAATTCGGGAAGAACAGCGCGTAGAAAACTCAATTCATTATTCACATCATCTCAGGATATTTGTTTAGACTCAGTAACTGTTACCTCTGATGTTCAACATTTAGACCAGGCACTGGTCCATGTGCCTGTAGCTACATACTGTGTTCTCACATTTCTTTCCAGATGGTCTCGTGTATTGGTGCCTGCCTGGACGCTGAGAAGGAAAAGTTGTGTTGTTGGAACTTAATATTCTTTAACATGGTATTTTCTTAACTCAGAATGTGCAGAAATAGAGCTCCTTTGTTCAGCTTCTGCACTAACCCCACCAGGACAAAAGAACCACAGTTTCCCAGTATATAAAATATTGACCATGCTAGTATTTTCACAGGAAATACCAGCTCTTCCACTGTGTCAAAAATAATCTATTTTTCATTCAGATTCTTTAAAATCTTAGATTTTAGGTCCTGGATAAAAAAAGCAGAGGTGTGAGAGGGAGGCAGCACATCCTGGTCTGTGTATACAGGGATGCTGTTACCCATCTAAAAATAAATTACACATTTATATGCAAATAAATACTTGCAGATTGTAAAATGTCAAACAAGCAATTCTGTCTCTGGATCTGTATTATTTGTTAGGCAGTTGGTATTTTCTGCCACTGAAGTCTGAGGTTACATCTGTGATCCTGTTGCAAATCTAGGGGAAATTACCTTTTGAATGACACATGGCCTGACCTTCATCTCCAGTTAATCCAGGAAGAGTTCACATTTGGCTGTGGATATACAAAGGATAGATTTAGACTGCCAGTATTTTTCAGGCCATATTTTAGGATTCAGTAATGCACTGGAGATCCCATACTGAAGTTTTTCCTCACTTCTTCCTGTGAAGAGAAGACAGTGTGTTTGTGATAAACTGCCCAAACCAGTGAAGACTCAGAATTACCAAACACTGGAATCAAAGAGATTATATTATTGCTGCGGTTGTTGAAATATTATTGAAGGAGATTCCAGGAAGTCCCTCTAACAGGGAACGACAACAACAAAAATCCCCCAAATCCCACACATTGCACACAAAGTGTGAAAACGCACATAATTAGAGCAGCATAGAGTAATTAGACTCCAGAGCAAGTATCATGGCAAATTCTTCTAGTATGAAGAATTTATTTATGTATATATAAGTAAATGCATGAATAAAACCTGAAACAGTGCATAGTTGGATGCCTCTGACTACACCCTCTACTTTCAGTTTCAGAGATAGGCTTTGACCCTCATTTTCCTCATAATATTAATCACAGATGGATGTATAAACTCTGCAAGGCAGAAATCCTCTTATCTACACTTCTTTGTTGTCTGCAGACTACTCTAACCCTGTTTGTTTAAAGCTCTGATAGTGGAGCTTTTAACAGTGATGTGTGTTTAGGTGTTTCTTTAGAACTGGAGAGTTTTCAGAGAAAATTTCTGAGCCTGGCCAATTTGCAGCCTGGGAATTCAAAAAAGCTGAATCCATTTCTTCTTCACCAAAGTGTTTCTCGAGAGCCACACTTAGTTGGCACACGGTTGCGAAGTGTTGCTAGTTACAAGAATGCAACTTGCTTGTAAGGATCACACAGAAACTTCATCACATAAAATCCAAGTGGCTCAAGGATCAATACACAATGGCTCACTCTATCACAATGTGACATTTACCTTGCTAAGAAGAAGTCAGTTCGGAGACATCAAAATATACCAGAAATCTGAAATGCTACTGTCCATCAGTTTGATGTAGGATTTTTACTCCTACATCTAAATTTGTTTAGTGAAGTGATCAAATGAAACTTATGTCCCTTTCTGAAAATAATTTTTTAAAAAATGTAAACCAAACACCCCTGTTTAAACACAGTTTGTGAAACGTGTGATTTCCTAACTGTGTGACATCTGGTCCATTCCTGCTGCTGTGCCCTGTGTGTCCTGATGCCAGGCAAGCCAGCTTTGGATGAGCATTTAGTGAAACGTGTTTGCAGTCAGTGAGCTGGGGAGGCAAGGATGTGGTTAGCCCTTAGAGTTCCAGTGGCAAGAGGCTGTAAGAAACACAGTAGCTCTGTGGGACATGAAACACATTCAGGATTGCTGGTCATGTGTGTAGCTCCTAACACCTCTGCTCTCAGGCTGTTGGCATGTACCCTGGGTATTTGTAATATGTGTGTATTTGAGTTTCCTCCTTGGATTGGTAGTTGCTGTTGGTTACTTAAGTTGAAGAGGCCTTTTTCACAATGACTCAAGTGACAGTCCATGTGAAACAAATAGCTTGATGATTTTAGGAGCTGTATTTTGGTGCAAGGATTTCTCAGTACTTGGGTGGCTGGACCTTGCTCAGTCTTGCCTCCCTCATTCCCTTTGGAGAAATTAAGAAACTTGTTGGGAAGTTTACCAGGTGCTGCTGGTACCACTGTGGGAGGGCAGGTTGCCCCTGGGACTGCTTGTTCTCCCTGCAGGGGAAGACGGGAAGATTTGGATGTGCAGTGATTTGAATGTGCAGTGATTTGGATGTGCAGGGGGCTGGTCCAATGTTGGTCTGTTTTGGGAAAGCCATGACAGTGAGTTTGAAGAAAGCTATGATTTTCAAATGAAAGGAAGCCTAGACTGGGGTATTTCAATCAAGCCAAGCCACAAACCTTAGAGGAAGTCCAAATCTGATTGAAATTTCAGGTGTTTAAACTTGCTGTCTTCCCTATCTTTGCCAAAGCCTGTGGTTATTTGGTGTTCATCTACCTCCCAGCTGAAAGCAGCTTCAATTAATTAACTGGCAGCAGAGCAGCCCGTTCACTTTAGCACTTGACAAGTGAGGAGCAAATGTCAGTGCAGTGATGTCTGGCTGTCAGAGAAGGTAGAGCACATACCTGCTTGCTTGCACTGATTTTCCTGTGGACATAGGGCCATGATGTTTATCAACATCTAAGATTTTAGGGCTGTGTGTAGCCATTTGAAGCCATGCTAGTGATAAAGAGGCAGAGCAGTGAATAATAAATCCAGCACAAAGTGCCTTGGAGGGTGATATGAAGATAGAGAATCAAAAAATACTAAAGCCTGAGGTGGGATAATTATTTTTAATGACTGTTTACTAGTCTGTGCTTCTTAGAAAGTAAGGGGGTTTTGAGATGGTGCAATGTGTGTTGCTAAACTGCCAGTTGCTGGGAACAGGACTATGTTTGACCTAAATGGAAGCCAACAGATGAAGTTTTGCATGCTCAGGTAAGTAACTTCAAGACAAAAATGCATGAAAGAAAAAAAAAAGTATTGAAAGGAAGCATATTCTGAAGGCAAGCCATCTGAGGAAGTTTGAAGACAGGAAATATACTTCCTATTAGCAAAAACACTGATTTTTTGAAGCTTCCAGGCTGTGTTCTACACCAGTTAAAGTGATTAAATTCTTCCAAAGTCATCAGGATTACACCCTTCCACTAGCTTTAGGGGTTGTACCTTCCCACTGGAAGGCCATTTGATCTTTCTTGATTTAAAATATAAATGTGAATTTCTCAGGAGGTCTCCTTCATTTCTTACTGTAGTATAAATGTTTCTGTTGGCAGCATTTTTCTGAACAAAAAGCCAGGCAGATTTCAGATGCAGTTGTATATCCAAGGTTTTGTGCATTAAGCCAGTCAGAAGATTTCTCCAGTAACTTCCAGGAATTCCTTCCTGGTGGTGGTTGCCCAATAACTGAAGCCTTGATTTTGCTTTTTTTTTCCCTGTGGGCTTTGTCTGATGGATGGAGATTAATGCTCTCTAGTGATCCCTTTTCTGCTGGGATTAAGAGTTCAGTGTGAAGTTATCGTGACAAGTGCAGTAACTCCTGACAGTGAAACTCGTTTGGGTAAAATTTCTAGTGCTACTGCATTTTTACTGCTTTGTCTTCTCCTAAGAGACAGAAAATGTATTATATCTGCTTGAGGTCATCTTTGATCTGCAAATGCAAATGCACATGCACTCTGTGGATGGCATTGAAGTAGAGTGCTTGTAGAGGCTTTTCCTTTCCAACTAAGTGGGAAACTGTACTAGAGTATGATTTGTTTTGTATTTGTGATGGCCCTAGCACTTGTTGTCATCTATTACTTGCGTGACAGCTTTCCTTTGTGTAGGGGCCTTTATAGAAAATTGAGAAATTGAGTTGTCCATTCACAGATGTCCTGCACTCTTAGAAACCGCTGCAGCTGAGCCACTTATGGAACTCCTCACCAGAGGTCCGTTTCTCAAACTACATGTGTCTTTTATGAGAAAAGTATTAAAGTATTTTTTCCAAGTATTCAAAACGGACTTCTCCACTGTAGATTTGGTATTTCTACTAAATGTCTTTAAGAAACTTATACAAAAATACATAATAATACTCCCTCCTACTGGCTTGCCAGACCCAAGTATCCAAACACTGCGTACCAGCTGAGAAATACATACAAATGTGGTTTTCTTTTGATCTTCTAGGAATGACTGTAAATCTTTGCCTTGCTATTATGAGACTTATGAACCTCCTACTTTTAAAAGTCTGTGCAATTTTTAATCAGGAGCTGATATTCTTAGCAAGCTGTGTGACTCCAGGAGCAGGCTCACACTGTGGCACTGGCTGCTGCTGCTCCCTCCCTGTGTGTAGGCAGCACAAGCAATGTCTTGCCTTCTCTCTGCTTTTGGCCTCTCTGTTTTTGGCCTCAACAGAGTCCATTGATAGCCATGATGCAAATTAATTTCCATATGAATTTAATGCAATGTAATGGCAGAAATGTGTACAGCTATGTCGTCCCCAGGACTTGGGTCACCCCTGTGAACGAGGCTCCTTGAGGTTTGTGTTCCCCAGAATTTACCTGTTTCCACATGCAGTGAGTGCCTCCTTAGTTGTGGTAGTGAGTAACAATTGTTAGTATATTGTCAGAGGTCATCACCAGGCATTAAATTCTGTCATATGGGTGTACTGGCTAATTTAAACTCTAGAGCTTTTTGCCTGACTTTGCAATATTGCAGAGATGCAGTTGTTTGTGTTTTTTTGGTGTTGTTTTTGCCTGTTAATGTGCAGAATAGCTTGTTAGAATAGATTGCGATTTACAGTGAGTTGGGATAATGCCTGTTCTGAAAGATCCTGTGCACCCCTTTTGTGCTGGAGAACAACTACAGTTTTTAGTCATTATTTCAAAGATGTTGCAAGTATTTTCTGTAGCTTTCCTCTGTCTAAAAAAAACCCAATATCAACTGATTTCCTCAGGGCTTCTTCACAGCCTAATTACAACCAAGCCTCTCATTAGTCCCACAGGGAGACGGAATCAAACGCCATATGGTATTTTACACTTCGGATGCTGTGCGTACCAATAAGCTAGAAGGAGAACAGGGGAAGGGGGAGTTAACAATTCATAACCATTTATGGAGCAGGCACAGCCCTCCTTGGACCGGGTTCAGCAGAGTCTGAGCGCCTCAGATCGGGAACTTTATCTGGCTGGGAATTGCCGCGGCGCGCTGGTGCTCCCGGGCGCGCATGTGGGCGAGCGGGGCTGCGCGGTGGCAGAATCCCTGCGCTGGCATCCACACACACAGGGGTGAATTAAATGCACACACGCCTCCCGGGAAAGCACCATGGCTGGGTTCTACGGGTGCCTGAAAAGTAAAAAGTAAGTGCCATTCTGAGCCCTCCCCTCCACCTTCCCAAAGGGAGCTGAGGCTAGTGGGCGCTTTGAAATTCTGTTTTTGTTGTATTGCAGCGGCAGCATTGAACGAAGGGGTTGTGCCTTAGGTCTGAAGTACCAGGCTGAGCACGAAAGTCCAAAAAATGAGTACTGGCTAAAGTATTAGTTTGGTGAAAATTGGTAATTTTTTTCTCCTTCAGAGGTGTAAACATGAAATATTGAAAAAATAATTAAGAACCGTTTCCTGTTTAATTGTAGCAAGAGGGAAAATGCCCTCTTCCCTAATGACTAGCTATATTGTATTTATATTAACTCATAAAAAGGAGAAATACAGAAATTCACATTAAGTTTTAAAAAAATGTTCAGCTAGAAGTCTGGCAGTAAATGCTCTTCAAGAAACTTGATGAGCTCAGTTTTTCTCTAAGCAATCTGAAGTTTGTTTCTGTAATTGCTCCCTGTTGAGAGATTTGGTTGTATTTAAAAGAATTATTTTTTGTTGCTTCGCTGGCATGTTCTGTTGGAGTAGACTATCAAGGGAAAAGAGAATGAGAGAATCCATGTTAGTATTCATGCTTTAAACAACCATGAAGATGCATTCTGTTTTGACATTCCCCCTGCTGAGAAACGGAACAATATTTCCTGCTGCCAAACCTGAGGAGTGGTTTGATCGTGTTTTTCACCAGCAGACTGCAGAGGGCTCTATTCTTGTACCCGGTGAGAGATTACAGACAGGGAACATGCACAGTGGAAGGCAAGTGAAATTGTGTCTTGAGGCTTAAGATGTGAATACTGATAGTTAAATGTGTGGGTAAGTCCTGGATAGCAGAGGGAGG
>VXBB01008103.1:15759-27331 GCA_013399915.1 Illadopsis cleaveri
CAAAAAAAAAGTTTAGAAAACCCAAACAAACATGGTTAACAGTATTTAAATTTAAATTAAGAAAAGCCTCCTACTCTCTGGATGCACATTTAAAAGAATAAAATTAAATATGAAGTAATCAGACACAAAACATACTAACATAATGGGACACTACATTATCTAGAAAATAAAACATGAATTGGCTCATATCAGTAAACCATCAGATTTCTACACCCTCACTGAAAAACAAAAAATTTAAAGCTTATTTTGAAATATTTATTGGCAGCTGTTCTACTATTTAGTTTCTAAACTCCTCAGAGCATTCAACTGTTTGAAAATAGATTCTGTTTTTGAAATACTGTATTACACGCAGCACCTATATTTTATTTGTACTCTAACATGACAATACCTTTTCTACAATGAAACGCCCTTAGGACTGTTTCCACCAAGTGTTCTAGTCCAACAGCAGAAAGAAAAGAGATAAGACAGGCTACATAAGCACATCTGGATTTTTGCATTTCAGAGAGAGAGAGAGAGGAATAAAGATAAGTTGACCCTCTTCTCAGCTCAGTCAAGCAGCTCTTGACTCAGTCAACAGCATGAAGAGATACTGAAGTGAAAGGAAATTGAAGTGATAGAACTACAGCTATTCCCAAATAACAGACAAACACATTTCAGCTGAAGGACGTACAACTGCCCACTGTGGCAAACTACTTTTCCCATCTGTGAAAGCAGGGGTATTACTTGGAAAAGCCCTAGTGACTGCAAAAATCATCATAATACCCCCTGTGTTTTTTATTGTAATGATATTAAAACAAATTCAGAAAGTGCACCCTAATTTTTATTGCTTGTCTGCAGGGAAAGAAAATAATCTGTTCATGATTTAAAGCTCTGATTATGAAATATGAGGTGGTGATTAACATATAACCATAGGTAAATAGTTTGGGCAAATTTCTGGAAATATATTTGACTTCTTTATCATGTCTACTTTTTAAGAGACAATCTGCATTATTGTAATGCAAATCGCATGAAAAGTGTATTTTAATGAGTTCTTGGAGCTTTCATTGAGATGCCTAGACAATAATGAGAGTATTGTTTTGGGTATTATTTGTGTTGTAATATTTTCTGCATGAAAGCAATTATTGAAACAAAGTGCCATTAAAATATAAGAATTATAGACTGTAAGGATGAGAGGTTATTTCAATGACTTTTTGTTGTTGTAGAGACATTAAAATGGAATTCCTAATGATTAAATCCAACTTGTTATTTTACAGAGCCTGGTCAGTAGCATCTTCCTGCCGCGACCCTCTGTCCGCTCCCGGCTCGCTCCTCTTCGAGGGCCGCGACCTTCCCTGGTGAGAGCCTCCAATGAGGCGGCCCCAGCGCAGGTGGTACAGGCCTCTCAGGGCAGTGACCAGCTCTTTTGTGAGGCCTGGCTGCCCAAAGCAGCCAGGCAGTGANTCCAAACAGACACACATGCATATTCTCTCATTGTTTGCTTCCGACTTAAAAAAAAAAAAAAATGCTTTCAGACTAATGTCTGTGTCTCTGCGGCACTGCACAGAATGGTGACAATAATTTCCAGTTATTGGGCTAAAGGCCTTAGCATCACGTGAAGCTTGCTTCTGCATGTTTACAAGTGGGTGTTGGCTGCAGCTGTTGAGTGGCTGTAAACTGCAGCACAGCCTTGCCACATGGAGGAGGCACACTCACCGGCTACTGCCCCAGCCTTTGCCCCAACAAAACCCATCACCTGGGTGCCAACTCAGCATGGTTTGGCACTGGGCTGGCTATCACAAAGTTTGGGGAAGAGGGATACTCAGCTAAGGAAGTGTTTGTAAGACTGCACAAAAAGACTGCATCTGGTCCTGCTTTTCAAGCAGCTGGAAACCCTGCAAAACAACAAAAGCTCCTGCTGGTGTTTAAATCATTCATCAGCCATCACAACTACTAGGGGAGTACTCAGGCAGGCATTTGCAGCAATGCCCTCTCCAAGCACTGTGCTGTCCACCCTGCAGTCTCAAACAGACTCTGACAGTGTCACACAGGTGGTGTTATGCTTCATGGCTGGTAAAGCTTGCTCTTACTCCTGTTAGCATTTTAAAGACATGCAGTCTGTGAATCTCAATAGTCATCTATGATTATCACTGATTATACACATTCCTTACAGAGCCCCCAAAAAAGATTTCATTTCTAAAGTTTGCAACTTTTTGAGATATCTGCATTTATAAGAGACTCTTCAGTTTCTCCTTATCTGCAATTATTCTGATTCTGTACTGCTGAATACTATTCCTCTGTCTTTACCACAGGTTAATTGTAGTGACATTTCTTTAATGCACATCATAAGCCTTATAACTGTGTGCAATAAAACATTATCTGTATTTCACAGGTAATATACCTAGTGCTTGCAAATCTCAAAACTGAGGGCCAGAGAAGGTAAAAAGCTTGAAATGTTTTTCTTCTTTTTTAAAACTGAAAGTTCATTAGCAAAAGAAGTAGATTTTTCCAATCTGTTGTGTGCTTCTTTGATGCTTAAGTACTGTTACCCGAAGTGACTTGGCAGCCCTTGCTGAACGAGTAGGCGAGTGAGGGATGAGCTGTAAAGCACGCGAAGTGCTGTTCCAGAAGCAGCTGTACCTCTGGTCTGTGGGACTTCGGTGTGCCCCCTCATGTTACACATCTCACTCTTGATGTCTACGAGGAGATCCTGCGTAGGTTCACCTCAGAGAGAGGGCCACTGTGAATCCTGCTGGTAACTCCTCAGATGCGGGGGCGAGTTCCAGAAGCTTGGGGTGCTGCCATAGCTGGCAAGCACAGTGCCCATCTAGCTGCTCCTTCTGCTTACTTATGGTAGGGACATAAAGCATGAGAGAAAAGGGTTTTTATAGCAATGATGAGTAAAAAGTTATACTAGTATGCATAAGGAACTTCACCTGGGAGCTCAGAAATGCCTGGCTTCCCAGAAAGGTCCCTCTATGCCAGGCAACCTCCAAAGGAGGCCCTTTTCACATGCAGGGAAATATCCCCATGGGAGGTTGTGTTTTTCAGCTTCCTCTTCATGCTTGTCAGGAGACTGCTTATTCCTTATGTTTTGCTGACTCAGGAAGATCTGATATTAAGCTGTGCTACCATGGGATACAAAAGCCCATAGTATCACTACAAGGCAATCTTCAAGTGAGTCATGGAGGGTTAATACAGGTCCACACTCAACATACTTTACAAGTTTGAGTCCCACAATTAACTGACTGAATTACAATGTCCTCAGATTTGTCAGCAGAGCCAGGTTTCACAAATTTCATAATTGGATTATAGATGTAGAATAACTGGATGATCTTGACTAGACTTGCAGATATCACAGAAGAAGCCAGTAAAGACACTGGCTGTGTAAGTTACTGTAGCCTTCAAAAGTCTCCTAAAATGCTGCCGTGCTGTCTAGTCCTGTGCCTCAGCCAGTGTAACAGAGTCCCACAATACATAAACACTGCATGTTTTAGTGAACCAGAGTCACCTTCAAAAGTGGAGCCATAAGGCAAGGAGAGAGCCCCATTGCACCAATGTGGATATCTCATCTCACACACAGAAGCAGTGTTAATGTAAAGAAGGCACAGGTAACTCCATACATTGGCCTTTTTGACTGGTCTTTTTGAACATCATCATCCACCAAAAAGTACACTATTTCCTCCTCCATTACAATGGGCTTTTGTTTCTAAATTACCTTTGTGGATGTTGGTGCACAAACACCCTGCTGAAATCTGACTGAAACCAAACCATGGCATGGGTTTCCCAAGCCACTCAAACTTGCTCCCAGCCTGCCTTTGGGCCTCCACAGAGGGGGCCATATAACCAACATCTAAAAGATTGCTGTCCCCAACCACCAACTGGATAAAGATGCTTCCTGAAGGGAGTGGAGACAAGAGGTTCACCAAGCACTAGTGCATCTTCCTGTAGAGGACTTTGGATTATCTCTGTCTGGTATCCCCAGGAAGCACAGAGCTTTCAATTCATCTGTTTGCTGGTAGGAATTATCAGACAGCTTCCTGATGAGTTTTCTGTGCCCTAAGACAAGACAATTTTCACTGCCAAAATGCTAGTAAGAAAAGGATGGACAGCAACCTATACCCACCTATTCAGATTAACAGAGAAACTTGATTACAAGCCAAGTCACAGCTAAATTCCTTTATGGCTGCAAAGCTCCCATGTTGACCTTCACATACTGTTTTCCTCTAAAGCATTAATTCGTTAATGTTCCTGCATAAAAGCTTTCTCTTTACATTTAAATTAAGTCATAATTTTGCCATCCTAATATGTTGTTCAAATATCATGCTCAATAAAATAAGAGTTTGTGCTTTGTGGCAGTCACATCTTAATTCTACCTAATTCTAATGTATTATTGACCATGTTATAATACAGAAAGTCATTAAGGGCTGAGTAAACCTATTCCATCATTACAACACGACCTTTTATATTGTTTTAAAGTAGCAGAGCACATGTTTTTAGAAGTGTTTTGTATAAACATTTTAACTAAGAGCAAAGCTGGTATGTGCTATTTCACTGATACTTCTAGGCAGAAGCGCTAGCTTTCCTGAAATGAGAGAAGTAAATTAAAGCTTTCAGCTGACTGCATTCTTTCTTACAAAATGCAATAGTGGTAAAAGCATTTCCCAGCCTTCCCAAAGGAAGGTTGACAGATGTGATTGGAACCCACACACCTCCCTCTGGGAAATAAAATACATCACGCCCATGGAAAAAGGATTTCTGGATAGTGCTTTTGCAAGTTGCCAGGCGTTCTTAGCTATGAGACAGAACTATCGCCAGATCTCAGAGGAAGTCGTTATGGGAACCTACTCAGGGAACTCAGAATCAATTAACCTTCAAAGTCAGCATGGTCACCTCGTAATGACTCAGTCATATGCTATGATCTCACTGCTTATTATGCAATAACATCTAAATGATATAATGATTATCTAAGTATTTCTAATGAATTTTAAAAATCTACAAATGAACCCTAAAATCTAGGCCCCTATCCCTTGAAGAAACATTTGTCTTCCTTAGATTTCAAAACAACATAAACTAAGTTAAAGACGCATGCCATCAATTTATTCCAGTTGTAAAACAGATGCAACTTTATAAATTATCTGAATTCTTCTCTAGTCCAAACATTTCTTCTGTCAACTTGTAAAAGAAATATTTTCCCTAGGGATTCTGTGGTCAAACGTGTCTTGTATGACAGCCAGTCATGCAGTTTTCAGCCCAGGACTAGATTCATATTACCTCTGTTTTATGTAAGAATAAGGGGGTTTTGCATCCACTTCATTTTACTGCCTTTATGAATCGTGCAGTTACCAATCCACTCCTCAGAAGTACAAAGTGTACCAAACATTTTGAAACAGCAGAACAGGGCTGCTAGCTCATCAAGTTACCTACTGGCTGAACAACACTGCACTTCAATTTTCCTTTATCTAGCCACCAGACAAATGAAGACATGTTCCAGCATCACCGTGTGTTTCCATTTTCATTTGTCCAGCTTCTATTAGAGACATCTACTGTCATGAAATCCTCTCTTTAGTGTGCCTCAATTCTTCACTTATACTGAACAAGAAGCATTGGCCTCAATGGCCAGTCAGAACACACACGCTAAAACCTGGACTATAATTTAGGCAGTTAAATCCCACTAAGGGGTGGGGACGTGGGCCTGGCCACTCCTGTGGATCTTTTGTGCACTCGAACACCACTGGTATTTAGGTTTTCATCACTGAAGTTCCTGAAGTACCCAGAGTCTGGATAGAGCAGGTGGTTACCTTGGCCCAGCAGAATGCCTTAGTATTTTGATCTCATCTACAACATTCAAATTTAATATATGAGGAGCATTCAGGTTTAGCAAACAAAAGGGGCAGTGACTTTGCTCAGAGACTGCAGCACATGGAAACCAAGTCTCCCTTTGAGAGGCACTCACTGTGTGGCAGCGTCACAGCAGCTCTAGAGCCTATCCTGTCAGCCCTGCCAAGCCTTTGTTCTAATCTGCCTACATATTCTCTGTGCATCTATATGTGGACCCTGAATTCAGGATTTTGAAATCCACAGGTGGCACAAGATCTACAAATTAGTGTCACCGGGTTTGCTAACTGCCTGTTACATCTCAGAAGCACCAAATATTTAATCCTCCTGTCAAATTTCAGTGCAAAGCCACTGGAGAATAACTTTCTAATTTACTTATGGATAAAATTAACAAAAATCTTAGAGGTATTTCTAGCAAAAGACAACTAAAAATTAAAGAAACCCCATAAAGACTTCAAGCTTCTCTGGAAGACAGTCTATAACTCTCTTCTTGAGCATAACTGTAAAAAGTTAAATTAAAGCCCCAAGAAGATAGAAGAGGAATTTAAGAGTTCACAGTTATTTGCTCTTATTTACTCTTCAATGATCAACTAATTAAATTGTTATACTTTTATACAAGGATTTATTATCCTCTCCTTGCACTGTTCTGTTTTGATTAATAACATGAAGCTACCAACAAAGTAGAAACTCAGAGACAGTGTCATGCACAGGACTAAGTTTAAAAGAAAATTTATGCTTTCAAATGAAGGATAAATTCTAGTACTTAATACACAAATGCTTCTAACACTTTCAAAGTTTTCTATTTTTTAAAAAATGTACAAAACAGATAATCATCACTCAGAACCATGCTACAAGGGTTAACCACATAAATTAAGATTTCAGATTCAGAAATGAAGTTATGTTTTTTCCAGAGAAAAGTATGAATACCTAACTCCATCCACAGCTTCCAAGTAAAAGGAGTCAGGTATTGCTATCAAGCCATTTTAAAAAATGAGACCACCTGCATTGCTTTGGTGAATTCTAAGGAATTACTATACAATATAGGATGAAAAGTTTTATTTTTTGTGTTACGGCAAGAAACCATAACCAAGGCTCTACAAAGAACCACAGACTGAGTGTATTTTACATCTGCAGTCTAAATAAAGACATAATAAAGTGGAAGAGAAAATAAAATGGGAGGGAGAAATTATGCATCCAAGGCCAGAAAAAGGGGAAGCAAGTAGGTGCAAAACATCCTTGAGGAAAGAAAATAATTATTACTGCGCAGAGACATCTATGTTTTTTAGTCTGTGAAGTCTGAAAAAATGATGGTTTCAGCAGAGCTCACTAGAAATAGCTGAGTGCTGCTAACAGACTCTAATTGCTGCAGCTGGATAGAAAAACGTACTATGAAATTCTGACAAATTCAATTATTTGTGTGATAAAAGTGAAAAAAAAGAAAACTATTAAGGTTTTAAGTGAAATGAGGAAAAGACAGTGGCTTCCAGTTTGTATGTAATATGTATAACATCCCTTTCAAGATGATTAAAGAGTACTCAGAGTGGGAATTTAAAAGGTATTTCCAAGTCAAGAAAGGAGACACTTGTCATTAAGAACTAGAGTTATGAAAATACATCTGAATGCTCTAAATATACCAAAAGACTGCAATAAAGTAAGGTTCTTCAAGGATATCTCATGCTTGTGCGTGACTGCTGAATCTTTTAAGGAAGGATTTGGTTTTAAAAGTTTCATAAAACTTGGGTTTTTTGGCAGATCAGTTTACTGATAGAAGGTAGCTGAAAGAAAAACTTCCCAATACCTATGTGGATAAAGTAGCTCTGTTTTGTATTCAGTGCTGTGAGGACCTACTTGGCCACTGCAATAATTAACCAACTGCCTACATATCCCTGCAAATAAATCATGACCTTGAATAGAATCAGAGAATGGTTTGTGTTGGAAGAGATGTTAAGTTCCATCAAGTTCCAACTCCCCTGCTACAGGCAGGGTCACCTCCCACTAGACCAAGTTGCTCAGAGTCCCATTCAACCTGGCCTTGAGCACTTCCAGGAATGGAGATCCAGAACTTCCCTGGGCAACCTGTTCCAGTGCCTCACCACTCTCAAAGTTACAAATTTCCTTGTAATATCCATTCTGAGTCTACCATCTTTCAGTTTGATGCCATTCCTCCTTGTCCAGTTAATTGCTCACTCTGAGAAACTGCCAATTAGTAAGACAGTAAAATGTTTAGGAGGCTGTATGCAATATAGCAAACCTCTTGTTAAAGCAGAAAATAAAAACCGGTAGTGAACAGGCCATAGACACTGTTGCCCTGGGACTTGTGTGTGTTGACATATGGCAACAAAAGGGCAGCTAAAGTTGCTCAGTTATACAAAATTGTCTCTCTGTGTGGCATACTGCCACATAATTGTAGTCAGAAAACAACGTGAGTGCCAGGAAATCTACTATGTTCTAATCAGAATGGAAAATGGACACTTAGGGTAGATTCTGAGGATAATGAGACTGGTTATTTTATGTGATTTCAGCTTTATTTCTGTTCATATGAAATTGTTCTGTAAGAACAAAGACAGTCAAGAGGGTAGGTCCCTAGGCAAAATGCGAATATTAGAATGTTAGAGAAAAAGGATTACATATTAAATGTCTAAGCATGCGATTAAAATGACAATCCTGTCTTTTCAATAGCTTTATGTAACATCACAGTGATTTTGAGAACTACAAAGCTTTGTAGCAGTTAGCATATTCAAGTTTACAAAGGGACTGCTAACGTCATCTTTTCCTCTTTGACTGTCAAAATAAATAAATGTATTACCTTTGTGATATCCAAAATGGCACTTCTTCAACTTGAAAAACTCACAAAGCAGTTTGGAAAAGAGAGAAAAAAAAAAATCTCTGATTGAAACTTTATAGGGATTGCTCACCTTGCGAAACAACTACCTAAATTGCAATGCGAATAGTTTGCTGAACTTCATGCCATCAAGCTTATGAAATACACAGACTGTCATTCTTCTGCTCAATGGGAAGTAGTGGGTACACATTGACACACACACAGCAACCTTGCCGTCAAAAGAGATCCTATTCCATGTGCAAAATGGGGTGGGTGGAGTAGTCCCAGTCCTCCTACCACTGCCATGACTACCAAGTCTCCCTCAGAGTTTTCAAGTACAGACACTGGCCTGATTTCATCTGGCCAGATTTCAGAGCAGAACAAGCTGCAGAAGCAACAATATTCTGACAGGAAGGTTATAGAGCAAAACACGAGATTAGTATCAAGTGGGGAAAGGAGGAGGCATCACACTCATTTTTCTGTGTATTCACGTCACACTTTAAAGAATTCTGAACAAACTCCAGAAACAGTAAGAATATAAGGAACTTTTACTTCATACAGGATGATAATTTAGTTTGGAAAAAAATACTTTTTTAAATTATTCAAATTTGGCAAACTAACACAAGTGTATACAACTGGAACTAAAAAACCAAGGCAGACTACAACTATTATAATAAACCATCCCATGCTGGACTAGAAGTGTAAAAATATGTTTGCATAAACATAAAAAAGTAGTATCATGTGTTTATAGACCATAGAAAAAATGAACTCCAAAAGCTACTTCCCAGTTTTCTTTTTAAGTCTATACTGTAAATCTACATATTACTGAAACCATGCAACAGTGAAGTAGCTTTATAAAGTGGAAATACCATTTATCAAAGCTAGTAAACAGGAAGACAAAACTACATATGAAAAACCACAGGAACAACCACGAAAAAGACACAAGTGCTGCCCAAGATTCTGGTACCAAGGCTTCTGCTTGCATGAAATTCTTACTTTAAAGCATGGTTAACTGATACTGAGCAGATATGGCAACAGAAAGTGCCAGGCATACCACCTGTGTAAAGATATGCACATTCCAGCAGCAGGCACTGACAAACTCTTAAGAGGTGACTAATGCTTAACTCCTACAAATGCAGTCTTTGAGGAACTGGAAGCCACACTTGAAAAAATGCAGAAGTAGTCTCTGCTGACATATTTACCTCAATCTATTAGCAATGACATTGGATGAAAAATTGGGAACTAAACCAGTATGAAACAGTGTGAAAGTTCAGTTCTCATTTCAACAAGAGAGAACTGGGAAAATTCTGTTCTATGTGGGCTTGAGAACGAGAAAAAGCATTCACTGAGGCCACTTTACATCAATATAAAACACAGTAAAATTTACTAATCTCCACTTAGAATCTCTATTTTCCTGTGCTCTGATCTTCAAATCAGTTTATTTATTTCCAGGCTATTCTTCTGGATGCATAACATCAACAGTGATTAAAGTAGAAACTAGAAAAAAGAATTCCTAAATATGCTGGTTTTTTTTAAACTGTATAGTGCATGCAGAGTGAAAAATATGTGTAGAAATCAGGAAGCTACAACACTGACTTAGAAATGAAGATTACTAAGGCTATTATCTATTTTCTTTTGGGGTGATAAGGAACTTCCATTAAAACACTGCAATCCTCGAAGTGTCTCTTTTTAAAAACCAAAGAAACAATATTCCCCTACTTGTCCAACCGTCTCTAGTTACTTACAGCTCCAGAATAAGAATGACATCTGTTTTGTTCTCATAGACATCATGAAGTGTAATCACATTAGGATGATGAATCTCTTTTAGTATGCCAACTTCTCGCTCGATATCCTCCCGGCTCACTCCACGACGGCTGGATTTGGTTCTCCTTTTCTTGATGAATTTTGCTGCAAACTGCTGACCAGTACTTTTCTCACGGCATTTTTTCACTACAGCAAACTGCCCACTAAAAAAANACTGTGGTGGGGGAAATCAGCTTTAAACTCTGCGTAACCTAAGTATAGTTCTGCTTTTTATGCCATCTAGAATAACACTTGGAAAAAACCTAGAAGAGGCAGGAAAGGTAATTTAAGATATGGGCTGTTGCATCACACATTTCAGGACATCAGTAAATAAAAGGTAACACCTTATCTGTGAGGACCACTGGATTCTTGACAGACATGTGCACTGGGGATTAGTGGGCAAAAGTAATGGCTTCTGGATTTCTCCTCCCATATGCTTGTTGAATATTTTTTCTTTGTTCTGCAGTTGGGACAATTCAGTTTCTTACAATTTTACAATGATTTGTCAATACTCACTTTATTCTATGCTCAAGGTAGTTTTTTAGTGAGTTTTTAAAACAAAACTGGGTTTCCTGACACTGCTTTGGAATTTTGAAGCACAGACTAAATACAATAGTAGCAAGGATTACAGTTACTGTATCATCTTGTTAAGTACAAGTTTGAAGACTAGAAAAGTACCAAGGCACTGAGAAACAAAACCTATGTTTGTACTACAAGCTGGAAGAAACTCCAGGAAGCTGCTGACTCCAGCACATTATCACTGATGTACGAGCCTGCTGTTGCTGGATGTACACACTGATCTAGATCAGAAATCTCCAGGAATCTAATGTTGACTTAAAGAAAGAACAGGATTCTACAACTGTTTTTTAAGTTTCCCTAATCTCTTGTTGAGGATTCTCAGGAAATTCTGTTCCTGCTTTTTTCACCATATGAAGGAATCATAGAAGTACAGAATGATAGTAATGAGAATATTTTTCGAAGTTAGCCTACCGTGTTAACTGAAGAAGAGCTGCTCTCTAAAGCAGACTTAGAAGAGCATATAAATCAGAGCTAGCCCTAATAGGCTGGAGTACTTGAGCAGCCATATAGCATTCAGAGCTGCACATTTCATGCCACTGTTGCCCTCACTTTTCG
>VXBB01008108.1:0-35959 GCA_013399915.1 Illadopsis cleaveri
CAGGTTCCTTCAGTGCTATTTCCTTAGAATTATAGCATTCTACTTTCATTTCAGTTATGAGAAATGCAGCAAAATCTTTCCCCTGAAAGTCTGGTTTATACCTGGTGAATTGTCTTCTGACTCACAGGAAATTGGGCAGCTTTTAACAACGGTGCAACCTTTGGGAAGAACAGACTAACGGGGATCTCCTAAAGGGAAAAATGCTCCATGGCTGAGGAGCTGAGCAGGCTCAGAATTCTGTTGTCAAATCTGAGGTCATTTCAAATTTATTTGTTTAAAGGAAAGATGCAGAGTNAAAATGCCCCATGGCTGAGGAGCTGAGCAGGCTGAGAATTCTGTCGTCAAATCTGAGGTCATTTCAAATTTATTTGTTTAAAGGAAAGATGCAGAGTGCCAAGGGAGGGTCTGTACAGAAACAAAGGGAGAGGTGTTCCGTGGGGTAAGTAGATGAATTTATTATCTTTTACCTGTTTTTTTCAGACTGTGTGAAGACCCACAGAAAAAAAAAAAAATCCCATTTCACTCCCCTCTATTTTCTTTGAAACTGAAACCAAAAAATAGAACCTTCTCAAAACCCTCAAGTAGAAGGAAATCCACCTGCCGGGCCAGTCAAGATGACTGGGACAAATCCTTGCTGCCAACTGTCCCCACTTCCACCTCTTTAAAGGTATTAGAATTGCCCCAATTCCCATATTAATTAGTCTGTACTATAGTTTAATTGCATGTTATTTTTTTTTTTTTACCAATGAACCGAGGTTTTAATGAGCATTCACTGTTTAATAAGCAATTAAAAATAGCCTATTATTCTGTGTGTGTGTGTGTAATAATGAGGCTCATCACCTTAACAGCTTATTTTTATATGTATACATATTTTATTGCTTTGATTTGAACAATAAATCTAGTACACCTAATTATTCAGCTCAGTTTTAAATGAGGTATACCTTCACTAAATGCTGATGCTTCACTGCCCATAATGCCCCCCTCACTTATTTAGCTTAAGCAGGGAGAAGTGGCAAGAGGACTTTAAAAAATTGAAGACAGGGCTGAAGAAAACAAGCCTTGGATTACATCCACTCAAGGCCAGAGGAGATGTGAGTGCAGCACTCATTTACTTTTGCTCCAGGTGCTGGGAGCTCATTTACTAAAGAACAAAGAACCCAGTGCCAGAAAAAGGGAATTAGGAGTGTGAGGAAGGGCTGAGCTCCCCAGGTGTGAGTGAAGACAGACAACTGCAATTAAAAGTGGATTTATTACGGAACTGATGAAAAAGAGAGCCCTGCTGGATCTTCCACAAGGTGCCAGGCAGGAGTGATGGCAGAACATCAATGCACAGAAACCAGGGGTGAGAGATGGGGAAAAGTCCTGCCAAAGGAAAAAACCTTCCACAAACAACTGCTGATTCATGTCCTGGGTGTCTGATCACCCTGCACCAATGCTGACAGCACAAGGTGGGGCTCTGGGAAGGCTCCAGTGCCTGGCAGAGGTTCTGGTGTGAGGTGTCTGTGACTCTTTGGCTGTCACACCCCTGTGGCTGCCCTGGCAGGAGGGTGAATCTCCACCTGGCTCCACTGCCAGGGTGGTTTGGGCAGGGCTGAGGGTACAGAGGGCTTGCTCAGCACCAAGGATTCCTCTCTAGAACCATTTCTGCTTTGACTTCTCCATGCAGGGTCCAAGAGCCAGCCATTTTCACACAGATTAATGCAGTTTCTGCCATTAGTAACAGTGGCAGGACTTGCCAGGCACTGTGACTGTCCAGCCCTGGGGTAGATCTAACAGGATGCAGTTAATGGTCACAGCTTGTACACGTGAGTTCAATGGCACCAAAAGTCTAAATCTTTCCTTTAGACACTGTCTTGTAACAATGGCTTTTCTAATTACTGCAATATACAGTGTCTACTGTGCTTTACCTACGGACTCTGTCACATTCTCTGTGATCCTCACATGAATTACACGTCCCCCATGTTGTCCTTTCTCTTTTCAGCAATCAAGGATATGAAAGGCTGGGAATCTGTTAATTGGGGCCCCTGTTCTTGGGAGGTTTTGCTGGTTTTGCTCAGTATGAAGCATGATGCCAATTAAGTTACCTTGGAGATGTAGGAAAAAAAAAAATTAGTGCCTGTGTTAGCTCATGATGACTTCAAACCAAAGGAAATACTTTATAGTTATAAAATTATTTTATCAGTTGGAGGAGGGGCCATTCAGCTCTCAGGCTTTTAGGGTTTTAATGATTCCAGTGGGAACCAGGTGCATAAATCCCACCAAAAGCTATTTCCCTTGGTGCCAGACAAGCCAACACTGCACACTGCAACCCCAAGGCAGGTTATAATCACTGCCTTTAATTGTATGACACACTTAATTACAACTGCCCAGCTACGCTTTGCTTTCTGAGTTTTCAGCATGCCTGGCAGTAACCAAGGAGTGTAAACACTTTTCTTTGCTTTGGGCAGCCTGTCTTGGGAAGTGCACCCAGCCACAGAGCTGGTGGTGATATCCCACAGCTGGAGATGGAGCAGCAGGCTGGGAGATGAGTCAGAGGAGTGAGCTGGGCTGTGCTGGACTGGATCACTCACTGCAGAAACCACGGGAGCAGCAAAAGGTCAGCAGGCACTGGCAGGAGGAGGAGTAGAGTCCGGCCAGAGGTGAGGAGGTTGAGCCTCCCAAAAGCTTTGCAGCAGGAGCAGTGACCCTTGCTTTGTTTCTGCAGGTGAGAGGGTTGTACTGAAGGCAGAGGGATTGTTCTGATTTACTGCTGCTGAAGAAAAGCCATAACTGGGCTGAACTGTGCAGAGTTACCAGCTAACAGCAGCCTGCAGTCCGGAACGGGAGGTGTGAGATGAGACAAGGGGAGGTCGAAAGGGCAGCACAAAACTTCCCCCAGCTAAAAACCATCCAGCATTTTCTCTCTCTGTTAATGCTCCATTGCTTATGATTTATCTTTGTGCTGTTTCAAGCCTTCTCTCAAGGTACAAGGCACAGCTTTAGTTTAGGACAACGATCTCAGCTGAGACCAAAGCAGGTGACACACGTTTAGGCAATGAATGACCTTCTGCTCAATTACACCACAAGCCTCGTGTAAGGCTCTTTCATCCTCTACTTGTTATGGGCCACATGAAAAAACCCCTTTAGATTCAAAGCCTGATAAAGCATCAGCAACAGGCAGGAGCTGGAGGTGGGTCTTGGTGACAGAAAGCTGCTGGGGCTTGTACTCACATGTTTCCTTCAACTGCTGCCCTCCCTCCCCAGCTTCCTCTATTCTCACAGGTATTAAAAGGCTATTTTCAGAAATATTCTACCTTTGTGTGGCTCTGTCCCTTTAGATAACTTCCTAGAAGATCTGAAATACAACCTGCAGGAATTTCAGGAAGCCAGCAGCCTTTAGCTTTATGCTGGAACAAGAATTCCCTGGTAAAGAGGGATTTGTTCAGGAGTTTTCTGGGTTGTTTGTGCAGTTCTTGTGTCTGGCTGCTCTCTCTGAGCTGAGTTGATGGTGGTGGGTGGGGAAGATGACCAGGTGAGGCAGAAAGGAAATGCACAAAAATCCATGAGAGCTCCTGGCTGCAGCCCAGCCTGGGGACATCTGGTTTGGCTCAAGGCAACCTCTTTAATGGAAATGGGGCTTAGGACAGCAAAGTATCGTTGTTACCTGAATATTCAGCTGCTGCTGAAATTTGTGTGATCAAACCTTTTCCTTATGTGGTCAAACCATTCCTGGAGTGCCCCAGGCCAGGCTGGATGGGGCAACCTGGTCTGGTGGAAAGTGTCCCTGATCTTTAGATCATTCAAAAGCTGATTTTTAAGGTCCCTCCCAACCCAAACCATTCTCTGTGATTCTATTTACCTCTCTAAGCTCCCGATTCTCATTCTCAGACCACATCCTGGTGAGGTGAAGGCTGCAATTTATCTCCTTCCCTAAGAACATCCTGGGGTTTCTGATGTTTGGCACAGGTTGCTCCACTCCTTTGCCAGCCTGGAGGTCATTTTGTGGCCCTCCATCGCTGAGGAGAGGTCTACGTGCAGACAGAAGGTAAAAGCCCATACATCCTTTATTTGAGCATTTCACAAATAAATTACAAGTTTCTTTGCAACCACATCATAAATCAAAACGTTTATTTACACCTCAGAGACAGCAAGCGATTCAGCAACTAGGGCCCAAAGGAATGATTGGCTGGAAAAGTAGCTGAATTAAGCGTCTTGGAAATCAAACAAAATATTTTCCTCCTTGCTTGGACTATTAAAAAAACCACCCACACCATAAAAAAAAACCCCAAAAAACAAAAACAACTTGATGGTAACTTAAAGGGACAGAGGTTGTTATGGGGTAATGTGGTTTCACAGGTGGGGTCTGGCTGAAAGGGCAGTAACAACACCACTGGTTTGTGCTGAGTTCCCCATCACAGGCCCCCAGGCACGGATTTATTCCTCAGCCCCAGTGCCAGGCAGGGGGTGTGTGCACATCCCAACACCCAGCCTGGCCCTAGACTGCACGTGCAGCCACTTGCTGATGCAGAGGAGGAGTGTGCTCTTGGAGGCTGGATGAAACTTTCCCAAACAGCTGTCCCACTGAAAGCTCAGGAGTGAGCAATTCTGGCTCTAAACTTTTTCCTTTCCACTACTGCTGACCTGCTGATCCACAGACAACTGAAAATGAGTCAGTAAGCAAGGATGCATATCTTCAAATGATGTAATTGTGGTACAAGGGGACAGCTCAAGGTAGCAGAAATACAACAGGAGAGTTGAGATAAGCCTGGGGTTTAGTGTGTGGGCTTTTTTGCCTTTTTTATTTACTTTAAAACACACTGATTCAGTACATGTAGCCCGTGCTGTCCCTTACTCCATGAATTCACCTCTAACTGAAGGAATTAAACTGCTTATTCCAAGCCCCCTTGTTGTACCAATCTCCTTCCACCTGCATATATATTATATATATATTTATATGTGTATATCTCTATATATCTACATATATACACACATAGCAGTTGTGCAACTAGAAACTTTCCACTGAGAGTGGGGGAGGGCATCCATCCCACTGGGACAAAGCCCAGCCAGCTCGTGTGTCCTGGTGTGAGGCAGGACAACAGGGCAGTCAGTGCCTTGTGTGCTTTGTGTGGGAAAGACTCAGCTCTGTCTGCTTTAAAGAGAATAGTTATAATGATAATTACTGATCTGCACTGTGTGTTACTGCTAAAGATTACAGAGCGCAGAGTTAACGGAAAGGAAATAATTGTTATTTTATTTTTCTTTGTGTCAGCATTGGACTGGGTCTGTCAGACAACAGAGTTTCTAGAGAGGCAATAAAGGCAAGACAGGAGCAGAGTTTTGCTTTAGACTTGGTGTTCTCAAGCCAATGTGACTGTAATACAATTAATTCTTTTAAATTACGTAAGACATCTTTAAACCTATTCCGAAAGCAACTTAGCCTTTAGACCAAGTGATGTAAAATTATTTGTGGACAGAATTCTGCTCCGAGTGAATTAGTAGCATTTGAGAAGAAAATTGGCATCTTTCTCAGTATTTCAGACAAGAGGCCTTTGCAAAGGAAAGCCAAAAGTTGTCAATATAATAGATGCCTTTTTTTAGTGATAAGGCATTTAAGATAGGGCCCTACAAAGTGCCAGTAAGTCCATAATTTAATAAATGAGGTCTGTATTATAGTGATCCAAAGAACAGCTATGTAAGAGAACAGGACAAATTATTTGACCCCATCCATTTCAAAGAAAGGTTAAACCAAATTATCCTGGGAGCCTTAGAGACACCTCCAGAGGGCCAGTGAAGGGCACGGGTCACCTGTGGGTGGCTGGATGTCACAACCCCAGACTCCTGGTGACGTGTGAGCACTCAGCAATCCTGTGACAAACGTTGCAGCTTCACTGCTCACAGCCAACCAGCAAAGAGCAATATGTGGGGAGGTAAAATTTCACCCAAATGTGATTAACTGAATCTCAGTTGTGGTGGTGGAGCTGCTGTTTGGTGTCCAGCAGTGTAACCACGATGAGAACAGGGCTCAGGGAGTCTGTTACCAGTGTTCCACCCTTACCTAATTTTCCTCCACACCCAGCAGGAAATTCAGCTCGTTTCCCCCGTTTTTTGGGTTTTTTTAACTCTTCAGACCTACAGCTACTGAACAAAGTGGACATTAATAAATGCACAGAGGCATATTGGAAAAGCACACACGGGGGGCACAGAGCAGGGTTCAATCAGCAAGCACACCAAAAATGAGACCTTTCTCTAGCTAATAAACCCCTCTCACTGATTGTTATTCCCAATTTTTGTTTCCACAGCGCGTAGCCTTTTCGAGTGAAATCACTTTTACAAATAAAAAGTTTTTGTGCGTGTTACAAAACGAGAATCAACAAGTTCACTGCCTTTCCAGCTCCAGACAGCATTTATATATCTACAGACACAGACTGAAATAAATGTTGGTGGGACTGAAATAGCTGGGTAGGAATAAAGGGTATGTTTATAAAAACAGCAAACTTGGCTGAAAGAATACTAAACATGACCAACTATTAGAAAATAATACAACCAATTTTGTAAATTTGCTGCTTTTTCATCACATTGTAGAAAAATGGATAAATCATTGTTGCTCCTTTGTTTCAGGAAATGGACATTGTTTTTTTGGGCCAGAGGTACGACCCTTTACTCAGGTAGGAAAACTCAGATTCTGCTGTGGTTCCTCACTTGTGTCACACTATGAACGTGCCAGTCTGTGTTAAATGGGGAGAAACATTAACATGGCAGCTCCATCTTCTCCTTGGGTACCCTTGGGAAAGGCTGGGAGCCTTTAATGTGGGAGCAGGAATAAGGGGAAAATGGGAATGGAGGCTTGGATGCACCTTGGGTCAGAGCTTCAGCCACACTCTGACCTCTCTGCACACCAAAATTTTGCAGTGGATCCAAGAAGGAAGATCTTATCCTTGGGCACAGGGCGGTAGGAAGAGTCTTCCCCTCATTAGTGTAGCTCCAGGCAGAAGAGTTTTCTCTTTGTTCCTCATTTTGGCTGCCCTTGGAATGATTCACCCAAAGCTCTGTGAGCCTTGGTTTAAAGCAGGGAAGGGCAGACTTCTCTGGCATTTGACAGAAATGACACCAAAGTCAAGGGGGGGATCTTTCCAGAGGTGGGTTTGGCTGGATGGAAAGAGGAAAAAAGCAAGTAGAAGAGAGTATTTGTGGGGGAGGGTAATATAACTTCTTTTATTCAAGGTAGAGGTTTTGTAGCTCAAAGCACAGGGTGCAGAATATCTTTGGGTGCATTCATTGAACATACACGTTGGAACTCCAGAGGTGTCATACAGTAGTTAAATCGTTCCTTTTGGAAAAATTTGCTTGAAAATAATATATATATATATATTTATTTTTTTTTTAATAAAAAAGGTGTGATTGTTGATGGCAAAGCAGCAGCATGGGGTCAACACAAGGTGTGAGCAGGGAGAGAGGATGAGAAGCGTGCCCATGTTGATGTTTGGGGTCAGGCACTGCCCTGCTGGGATGCCTGAAGCTGCCAAAGCCACTCCTGGTGTCCCTGACCAGCTCCCACTGACCCTGAAGTGCCACTTTGGTGACACAGAGGCTCCTGCAGGGACCAGGGGACGATTTCACTTGGTCAGGATTTCAGGAGTTAAGCTGGGAGAGAAAAAGTGGTCTGAAGGCAGCTCATATCTTATCAAGAAATCTACAACGTTAGGAAAGCTCACAACACAAACTCATTTTTCCTCTGTCGCTGTTGTTATTACTCCTTTTGATTAAAAAAAAAAAAAGAAAGGAAGAAAAAAACCAAAAAACCTGCTTCATATTTGGTACAATACAGGAAGTCGGAGAAAAGCTATTGTACAGCAAATTTTAACCACCAACACACATTTAATATCTAGTGCAGCATTATGGGAAACTAAATATATGTCTGGACTTATTTTTAACGTTTCCAAAAACCTTTACTATTGAAACATATACGTGGTGTGGAAGATATGCTCATAACCTCACTGTAGTAAGGATGCCATCGAGTATGACCCATAAAGTACTGTAAAAACGCTAACTAAAGAATGCAGCTGCAAAGTTCTATTGCATAAGGAAGCTTTCGTCTTTAAACTTTAAATAAGCAAGTTTATTAAAATATTCTAAGACACTTACCTTACCCTAGTTACTGGCAAGCTCTAATAAAAGCCACAGTCTGTCACTAGTATACTTTTTTTGTGTTAATTTTATAAAAATTTGGTGTGAGCTCTGATGGATCATTTACAGTTTATTAACAAGATGATCATCTTCATACAGTTAGAAGGATTTTTTTTTTTTTGACCTTACATGCTCACAGAATAAAAAAAGGATCCATATTCATAGAGAACAAACACCCTTTTTTTTTTCCCATGTCTGCAAACAGGTGTGGTAAAGTTTACACACACAAAGAAATGCTGTTGTTACTCTTAACTGGAAACTGTGTGTACGTGTGTATGTATGTATATATATATACCCAAAAGGATGGGCTGGTGTGTTGGTGAGGGGATTTTTGGAGCAGGCCTGCTCCTGGCACAGAGGCTGAGACAGACACCAGTGCTCTGGCAAACACTGAGCCTCGCTGTTGCATTCATGGTGAGAACATTTCGTCCCCAGCCGCTGTTTCAGCCCTTTGGCCCCTCAGATCAGGCTGAGCCGAGCATGGGTCACTCCTGCCTGCTCCTCCTGCATCCTCAAACCCCTCTGGGGCCCAGGGAGAGCAGCTCAGGTCAGGAACAAGCCCTGGGGACTGGCATTTCTTGTTTGCTGGACCTGAGGTACGAGAAGGGCCGTTTCAGAGCCCGGGTGGCCACGGGCTGGTTGCTGCTGGCCACGCTCTGAGCAGCAAACACAGCAGGTTTAACCACGCTGGAACAGCTACAAATTCATCTGTGGCCGGTGTTGTTCTGCTCCCTCCCTCCCTCCTCACGCTCCAGATGAACGTTTTATAAAAGCTAAACCTTGTGGTATAACTCTTCTCTCTATATAAATATATATATATACATACACTCATACATATACAAATACTAACCCACAGACAAAATATTTTCTGAACAGTTGAATAGCAACAAGTCAACAGATAGAAAAAAAATGGAGTCAATCTGGTTTGTTTTGTTGTTTGTTGTTGGTTTTTTTGTTTTGTTTTGTTTTTCTGCTCCCCCAAGGTCGCGTTTGGATGTCATGGTCTTTGAACATTCAGAGAAAATTTTGAGTAAACCTTGTGTCCTGCAGGAGGAATCCGGGGACAGAGGGCAGAGGGGTGGAGGCTGTCGAACACCAAGGTACAGTCGGACAGATTGAGCGAGATTGCAAACTAAACCGGAGCAACCGAGGCCGAGGAGTGAAGAACAGTCATTGTAAACTGCAATCTTCAGATCTGACGGATTTTTTTTTTATTTTCCTTCTTCTCGTTGCCGTGGCAACTCGGTAGGACAGCTTCAAATGGCAGGAATTCTTACAGACCTAAAGGAGGAGATGGGGGTGAGTATTGCTATGCAAATCACAGGATCTTTTAACCGGATGGGTTTCTTTGCCCCCAGTCAAATCGCTGGTTGAGCGCATGAACATTGCCAGTAGTTAAATATTAATTATCTGGGTCCGGAAAAAAATTATTTGTGTATGCAGAAATCTCCAAGAGGAAACCCCAAAATGTTGTGTGGGGCAGTCAGAGACCTTGGTGGTGCAGTTCTGGAAGACATGGTGAAAGGATAAATCCTGAGCCAGGATTCCCCCTGGAATGTGGTGAGAGGAAAAATCCTGAGCCAGGATTCCCCCTGGAATGTGGTGAGAGGAAAAATCCTGATTTTCCCCCTTGGACACCTCCATTAGTTACATTTCTGCAGGAGCACAAGGAAGTGCCAGCCCCTTCCTCCCCTGCACACCCTGACAAACAAAGAGCAAACAAACAATATCTTTTGAAAAATAATTCCCTAACAGAGCCTTAGAGTTTGTGGATATACCAGGGAATAAAAGGCCTGGTGTATCATGTTAATATTGCTACAGAAATACGTGACTTATATGTGGTGTTTTTATTAAATAAAGTGAATGTGGCACTTGAATTCCACGTTAGATGGATTCTCTGATAATATCAAGGCAGTAAAGAAATTCAGAAAGGAGAATTTAGGAGCAAATTTAACATTAGCTGTAGCTCACAGCCTATAAAACCAGGGGAAAGACATCGAAACTCACTCAGCAAATATTTGTCTAGTATTTATTGTATCTGTACTCTTAAAAGATTGTAATATTGCAATATTGATAGTTTTGTCACCACCACAGAAGTGTAATGGTCAATGTTAGATGCTGGTTTGTACCCTTTAAAAATTTTTGATGATCTGTTTCCCTTTTAGGGCTTATCAAATTTAATATAATTATTGATAAGGCTGTTCTTTTTCATCTGTTTCTTTCTTGTTACCATGTGAATTGATGCCAATATTGAATTCTGCAGCAGTGCAGGCACCTGGATGCCAACACCTGCCCGGCCCCTTCCCTGCAGCACTTCAGTTCTGGTAAACAAAGGTAAATAAAGCAATTTAAGTGTGAGAAATCCATAGAGGTGCTGATGGATGAGGCTCACTGAAGTAAGAAGTTTAACTGAGATTTCCAAATAGGACAAAATCTGGAATTGCTTGCCATACGGATTTTTAGCCTGCTGCTTAAAAAAAAGATCTGGCCACAAAATCAGGATCCAGACTCACATATAGGAGATTTACTGCTGAAATCTGGATATATTTGGATTAGGGATTCCAGCTAGAACTAAATTCTCATGAACAACCTGATCTCCTGGGTAGTGAAAAGAAAGAATCTGAGACTCTGATCTCACAGACAGCCTGAAAAATAGCATTTCCAGATCCCAGTGAAGCTTAGTGTCATTAAAGGGCGTTTGTCTAATCCTGGCTGAAAGGGGCTGACACTGGCTCTGGGATTGATGAAGCTGCTCTGAGTCCTGAGGAGATCCTTGCAGGTTTTCCTGCTCAGGACAGGCTCTTGCCCGTGATGGATGAACAGCAGCTGTGGCGCTGAGTTTCTGTGCAATCCACAGGCTGAAACGTCACCAGAGGAATCTGTCAGCACAAAGTTTATAAATACCCCACCAATCCCAGCAGGCAGAGAGCTGCTGCACCAACAGCCAGTAAAGAAAGGGCAGGATTTGGTGATTGATGTGCACACCTGAAGAAAAGCTTGTATGTTTTACATTATATTGACAGACGTGATGAATGGCATTACCTCTCAGACACGTTGTGTTTCCTGAGTAAATGATGTACAAAAACTTGTTAGTTCAGCTTTAATTGTGAATCTTTTTGCTTTGCCATTTTTGTATCTGTTGAAGACCAGTTTGTCTCACAATAAACTCTTGATCCTCCCTGTTATCCCACCTCTGCAAGCACCACTCCATTCCTTCCTCCTTTCACCTCAAAGCTCTACAATCCCTGCCTAGATTTTCTTTCACTGAAATTGCTACTCAAATTCATCCTTTCTTGCCTTGGATCCATTTAATCTCAGGCCTAAAAATCTGATGTTCCCTTGGCTCCTGGGACTATCTCCTCCTATAATTTCACTGTAATTTCTCTAATCACTTTTCCAGCCTGTCCTTTAGTCTCTTTCTCCAGTTTATTTTTTTTTTGGAAACCTTTTTCCCCCTCGCTTTGGTTTCTTCCCCTTCTCAGTGACACCATCCATCCCCGCTCAGCAATCACATCGGGGCTGACAGTTCAGAGCTCTTACTCTCTTTTCCCACTTTTCCATTTAGTCTAAAATGTCAGCCTCTAGCTCTGATAACTTCTGGATGTTTTCCTGACAGCTCTGCACAGCTGCAGCCCTTAAATCTTCCTTCTAAAGCACTCCCTCCTTTGATTGCCCGGGACAGCACCATCATCCTGCCTCTTGTTCAAGCCTGAAAGCACAAACAAACCAGAGGAGGGTTTTGTCATGGAATCTCCTTTCTAGGTCTGTATATTTAGGTTGTGTCAATCCAGAGGATTGTCTCTCTCACGCTGTCCCAAAGGGGTTTTTGTAGCCATTCCAACAGCTAAATCTCCAACCTGGGCTCTCACTCAGCAGCTTTGCAGCACCTTTTCTGAGCCCTTGACACACTGAGCTGTTCTGTGCTCATCTCCTGCCCAAAATGCTGTACAGAGCATTTTCCTGCTCTGCCACTTTGACAAAAGCTCTGTAGCTGTGGCTCCTTCACTGCCTCTTTCCCTCTGCACATTCTCCCTGAATTTTCCCTGCAGGACCTGTTCTTCCTCTCTCATCCACAGCCCGTGGTGACAACTTCCCCTGAGGTGTTTTCAGAGAAACCTGGACACCTTCCACAGAAAGCTTCTCCCAACATCTGCTGACTCTTGCAGAGGGTGCCAAGCCTACTCCGAGTTCAGCTAAGCCTTGACCGAGGTTGTGTTAAAAGAATTATTCCAAATGCTGCCTAGAAGCCATTCGTGGTGATTATCCCTTTTGCACAGATGGGTTATCAAAGGAGTATTGAGTTTTTTGCCTCTGGAAATCAGGTTCAACACTCGAAATTATGGTCTGTAAAGTTTCAGTAGACAAACACCTTTGGTAAGTAGAGAATATGCAAGATCAAATCTATCTTGGTTCTTTCTATTGCACACAGAATTGACTGGAAATTGCTTCTGTCCTAGAGAGCGTCAGTCTTTTAGTTTCTATGGTTAGTAACAGAGTGTCAGCTACAAATTTCCTTTCCACAAAGTCTGATTAGGTCATATGAGGTGCTAATTGGCCAAACATTCTGGCCAGTAACTCCCTTAACACAAAATCTACGGGAATCAAGGATAAACAAAGTATTGCCTGGAAAACTCAGCTCTGAATGTGAGGAAATCCAGTGACACCAACACAACTGCTCTGTTACAAACCCACTGGGGAGCTCTGAGCCTCTGGCCCATATCTAAAAATCTCTCTGTTCTCCCAGCTGGGTTTCCAGTGTTCATTATAGTTTCCTGTATAGAAGTTGTAGTTTTCTTGTTGGCTTTTCATTTTCTTTATTTTCCCCATAAAGCAGGAACAAATGAAAGTTCCAGAAATGCTCACACAGAGCCAAATTTTTAATCTACTTCTTATTTGAGCCCCAGCTCTAACCAGCTCACCTGGTGACTTTTCCACTCGTTTTGATGTGGTTGCATGGGTTTCTACTTTTTTTTTTTAACCCCTTGTTATGTATTTTATAGCACAGATGATTTATAGTTTGCAGCTGGCAATAGCTCATAAAATATATTAGTATTTAAGGAATACTGTGAGCATAAAATGCGTAAATAACATGTGCAAGGAGCACATTTGCTGATCAATGAGAACTAATTCTTTTAAGAACTTAATTCTCTAGTAAGCCTGTGCCTGGCAGGTTTAGATCTGCACACTAATGATAATTAGGCCTAGTAATTATTTTATTTTCTTTTTTATCAGCTCTGTCTCCATATCTGGCCTCAGCACTCAAGAATTATTAGGCACCATGTGTTGTTTCAGATGCCATTTGACAGAAATTACCTGCTACCAGTGATTTGCTGCCCAAGGAACTCAAGCCACAGAGGTGGGGTGGGAATTTTTTGCTTTTATTTTGTCCCTTCCACCTTTCCCTTTGGGTATCCAGGAATTCACAGCAGCATTAAGTGAGCACAGCTATAGGGAACTTATTTCTCTCATTTCAGTCTCTAATGTGATCTTCACCAATTTTATCCCACAGTTCTCCTCTGCTCTTCTACCTCTTTGATACTTGAGAGGCACGTTCAGCTTCATTCCTTCTGAGATAACAGTGAGACAGCAGTGCAAAAGGCAGGGTTACTGCCACGAGTCTCTGAATTATCACATTTTTGGTCACGTGTTTCTGAATTATTACATTTCTGCTCAATGGGCTCAGATAAAGCACAGCACGCTCTCACAAACAGCTGGTGGCTATCGGCATCAGGGCTTTGGCTTTGGGAGCACCGTGTGGCTTCTGCTGGTCAAGAAAACTGACAGACATTGTGAGAGTTTGTCTGGATCTAATGTAGTAACAGCATTATTAAAAATAATTATACTGTGGGGATATAGGTCTAAGTACCCAGGGTCCCCTCTCAGGGTAGGGAGACTCATGACATGGAAAATTAGGTGGAACAAACCCCTTTTTCTACTCAACCAAAGTCTACTGACTGTATTTGGAGTTGATGATGGTGGCCAGCTCCACAGCAAAGCCCTGAATTAGGGTTTCAAAAGCTGATTTGTTTTGAAAAGATGCAATCCACCTAATTCAGCCCAAATGTTCCTAATATTGGCTCCTTTAATGCCTGCAGAGACAGCTCCCTGCCTGTTTCACACTGGGCCAACTCAAGGTTTACTGCTCCTGTTCATCCACACAACAGAAGATAATGGAGGGAAAAAAATGCATATAATACATAATTTAAGACGAAGATTTCATAATCTCCATTCCAGGGAAAAAGCAGCTGGTAGGATGTCAATTCATTCCCTGTGGTTCAGGTTGCCAAGAGCTCATATTCCAGCAGGACCCTTCCCTTCAGCCAGCTAGCAGGGGTGTTTGCAGAACTTCTGATCTCAGAAAATGCTTTGGAATTTCCCAGCTTTCCCTGCTGCACCCAGAGCTTCCTCTGAACAGATTTTCATATCAGGGACTCAGTTTCCTGCTTATTTTAAAGAAACAGGTCTAAATTGAGTAATTAAAAGCCCTTGAAAGATGTGCTCCTTATGAGACCAAGCTCACGCTCTGTTACACAGAGTCTGCTTCTACACTGCAGTTAAAACCTCATAAAAATTAAAGGCATTTAAGTTTCCTGCTGACCCTCTGTACAGGAATGAGCTTTACCCAAAATGAATTCATCCTTTAATTCCCATTAAAATAAGAGAGTTAACGCAGCTGGAGTTTGGAGTTCAGCTCATGCAAGCTCCATTTCTTTCAATTACCCTTTCATCAGAAATATTACATTAATCTGGCATAATTAAAAGTCTACATTACATCATGGACTTTATTGAAACCTCAGTAATGCTAAAGAGGTAACAAAAATGATAGGAGAGATCAGCTCTGTGTTTCTGATTAGGCAGCTAATCAACATCCAGGTACTTCTTTCCTGGATTTACCATCTAGGAAAGGTCATTAATTAGAGGTATAGTTATTAGAACTTTGAAAAATAGAGATTATTTTCACATGTATCACTGGTTGATTTGTCACGGGTAGGTTTCAACCCCAGAAGTTTCCCACAGTGTTTGCACTGTGAAAAGAAATATAAATATAAATTACTATAAATGTTTCCCCCAAATCTCTTACTGAATTTGAAGGACTATTCCCAGCCAGATACCCTATGTTTTCATTCCTGCAATTAAGAAATTTGGGGTTAACATCAGCCAGAGCAAACTGGTGATCTCACTGGACACAACGCCTTGGGGAAAAGTTTGTAAAGACTCTCAAAGTAAATTAGTTCCTCCTGAAAATTTGCAGCTTAGAGCATCACACACAATTTGTTTCTCATTTATGTGAGGAATGATTTGAGAGCTGTTAAGGATGGGAAAGGCACCGTGTGTGCTGGAGCTGTGTGTGTGAAATGAGAGTCCCATAATTGGACTCAGAGCCTCGCTGGGCTCCAGTAAATCAGTGTCAGGGTTTCACTTGAGGAGCTGAAACTCTGCCACGTGCTCTGAAACCAGCCCAGACTGGCAGGGCAGAGGGGAAAGGTGCCAACCCCAACACACCAGCTTGCACAGAGGGACACAGTCCCCCTGCTGAGGTCATTTCACCTGGGTGACACCAGCGGGGGAGATTTCCCAGAGTGGCTCTCACGCTGCTGATTTATTATAATTATATTTATTATAACCATTCATCATTACAATTTATTATGTTTATTGTTCCAAGGCTGCAATGGCAGATTCAAAGCAGGGCTGGTGGAAGCCAAAGTGCTCCCCTGACCCTGCAAGGGCACTGCTGAATCCTTGTTTGTGCCTCTCCTCTTCCCTGTCAGGTACTCACACACACTCCCTATGTAATGAACTGTTCCTTAGAAGGGCAGAAATGAAACATTTTCTGAAAGAAAAGTTGCTCAGAATGAAGTAAAATTCCAACAGTCCTTGCTCAGAAATTCAGAGCCTTGTACTACCAGCCCAGTACTCCCCTAGGTTTATCAAATAAAACACCTTCTAACATAATTCCTGTTCTCCAGGGATATGAAGAATCTCATTGGGAGAGGGGGAGTTTCAGGGTAGAACAGCCAAGATGTACTCCATTATTATTTTTTAAAATTGATGTGAATTTCAGTTGGATACTTCATTTAAGCAATAGGGAATAAATGCTTCCTTCATTTCTCAGCTCTGTCAAAGCTAAACAATTGCAGTGGTGGCTGCTTGCAGCCTGCACAGATATTTTCCCGTGCTCTAATCTGATAAATTGAATGGAATGGCTGAAAATATTCAACAAGTGAAAGAAATAAGTACAGTTTTGAAACAGCAGCATTGAACAAGTCTGCTGATTTTTTCATAGGGATGCTGAAAATGAAATGCATCAGCTGTAGCAGGGAGCCAACCTTTTAAAGGACTGGGAGCTGCTCAGGCAGTCAGATCTCATCTCCCACAGCAGCACAGCACAGGTTACCATCAGCTTTAAATAAGCAGAACATGAACAATCCAGACACATTCAGATCTGCAGGTATAGACTAAACCCAGCTTGAAATCCTAAATTAATCATCTGAAGAAATTCTTGTTGAGCAAGAATGAAAACTAGAGTGAAGCATTATGCTTAGAGGCCACAGAAAAAGCAAAAATCAAACGAGAAAATTGCCAGGTTTGGCTGTGTTGGGATCAACCTCCTCATTTCAAATTTTTTGAAGAACTGCTCCTAAATGTGGCACTTACCCAAGTACCAACCAGTGACCTATCCCAACTTTTTATATGGAAAAAGTGAGGCTTTGAGATATAGTCTGAAATACTCCAAACATTAATGGCCCTTTTAAAGGGCTTTGTAAGTGTCCACTGGGTATTACAGAAGCAAAGGCAACATCATCAAACCTTTAGGCACCACAAATCTCCTCCTAATCTTTAATATCCTTCCCAAATCTGAATAGAAAGCTCTTTACATTGAGTTATTTGCATGTCATAGAGTGGGAAAATATCCAAGGACAGATATGGTGAAAAGAAACAAACATCCCATAGTCTGTAGTGACCATTAATGGCAGAAAAAAATACTTCAGCTGGCCGTGTATTCAGTGCTAGTTTTTAATCATAGGCCACTCCAGAGCAATCCTGATGATAACTATCTGAAATTCGATATTTATGTGGCTTTGAGAAGTTGTTCAGAAAAGAAACACAAAATATTATACATCAACAATTACTGTGAAGCACTGTTGAGAAAACGAAAACATAAAAAGCCTTCACTTGGAATTCACAACGCTGAATGGGCTATCAAACCAATCTCTTTAAATGTCCATTTCATGCCTCCAGAATGACCAGCAGCAATAATATTGCAACTCTCAGGGAAGGAGCTGCCTTTCCCTTTTGCATTCCAAACACACATCCTCTAAACCGCCCTGTTTTTCCACCTCTGCACTTCTGGGACGTGTTTGGACGGTTTCAAATGTGTGTAAAAAAAAGCCATTCCCCACCTAACTGGCTCAATAAAATGGAATGTTATCAAGCAGGTTTAAATATGCTGATGTGTAATTTGGGGGCATTTCTATTTGTCTTGCCCGGTGTACAAACATCCTGTCCTCAATTATGGACATCCATATGGATTTCTGGGCCATTCCAAGCCCCATTAACTTTAGGTGGGCTCCCAAACTGCACAACATGTTGCAGGGCTGGAAAAAAAACCTGCAGAGAAATCAGAGTGGACACAGCTCTGTGTTAAAAAGTGAGATTCAAATCAAGGCTGGCTCAAATTGAAGCAGCCCTTTAACCCCCAAATCATATTTTCCTTAATAATCAACCAAAAATTTTAAGGGCACAAATAAAAATGGTGGGGTTTTTTTTCATCCAGGCATTTGAGAAAGAATCCATTTCAGTGATATTTAGCTGGAAAAATAATAATATTCATGTGGACCAAAGCATCTGTAAAAAAGGCAATGAGTGATAGCGGATATTGCTGCTGTTATTTGGTTTAGGAGGTGAGATTCACATCACTGGAACTCACTAAATATCAGCAATCTCCAATTCCTTGGAGAGCAAAATTTAGGTGATATTTTAGGTACCAACATGGTTGTGCACAAGAATGCAACTCAAATTAGAGCAGTGCAAAAAAAAACCCCAAAAAGCCCAAAACAAACATCTCAATAAAGCAGCTTTCAGAGCAAAACTCTACAATTTTGATAGTTTTTGTAATTCCAGCCAAAATAGGAATATTTCACTTCTCAGAAATGGGAAAATGTATCTTACAGACTTCCTTAGTCTTTTTAATTAAACTGATCACGTTTTTTAAACTTATTTTTAAATAAACTGCTCTGAAAAGTAGAGAATTGCTGTAGAAGATGAAAAGGTGCTAAGAGATCCCAAAAGGCGGAAAACCCCAACCAACAAAACAAAGAAACAAACAAGAACTATTGATTTCAGCAAATTCACCTATTGGGAACCCTTCCCCTGGTGGTTCCTCTTCGGATTTGTATGGAACAGGGATGAACTTGCTTTTTCGCTTTGGAAAACCCAAAAATTCTACTGTAAAAACAGAATTGTTCAGCCTTGGAGTAAAAAAAAAAAAAAAGCAACCTGATTGTTTAAAACTGAGCCAAGTAACTCAAAATAAAGGTTGAAAAGTGGGAACTTTTTTCTTTTTTCTTGGGAAAACCCAAAAATTCTACTGTAAAAACAGAATTGTTCAGCCTTGAAGTAAAAAAAAAGCAACCTGACTCTTTAAAACTAAGCCAAGTAACTCAAAATAAAAGTTGAAAAGTGGGAACTTGTTTCTTTTTTCTTGGGAAAACCCAAAAATTCTACGGTAAAAACAGAATTGTTGAGCCCTGAAGAAAAAAAAAAAAAAAGGCAGCCCGACTGTCTAAAACTAAGCCAAGCAAAGGCTGAAAAGTGGGAATGTGCAGGTAACAAATCTGCACAGGTAATGGAAAGAGCAGTGACCTTAAAGGTCTGTTCCATCTGAAACCTGCTCGGATTTGTCTCGTTCTGGTGCCTTTCAGGAGCGAATTGTTTCACTTCTCAGCCATTTGATGTTCCTGCACAAATAACACGGGGTAAACAAGAGATACAGGGGCTGCTGTGTCTTTGACAAATGAGTTGGGTGAGAGATAACACTGCAGGATTAACTCTACCTGTCCAGCTCTATGGAAATTCAAATCAAACAATTAAATAGAATTCGATTTGGGAGGTTTCTTTGTTTGTTTCCGGTTTTTTGTTTTTGTTGGTTTTTTGTTTGTTTGTTTGTTTTGTAGTAGTTTAATAATAAATACATCATTTTCAAGGGGAAAAAAAAAGCCACCTGTATTTTCTCTATTGGCCTTGTAGCTGCATTCCTCAAATCAGAAAAAAAACCCCAACAATATAGTGAGGCACAGCCAGATCTAAATAGGAAAAGTTGGTGGAAATTACTAGGAAATTAAATTCGGGGGTAGCTCTAAGGCTTCTTTGCAATTGCAGCACAGACATCTGTGCCAGCCTCTGTTTTTCAAATGCACCTGAGGCCTTTCACTGTGACTTTAACAAATTAATTGTAATGTAGAGACCTCCAGCTTATTTAATTTCTTTAAGGCAGAATTTCCCCCCTTGTCTGGCACCTCACTTTCTGTTCAGAATAATGGAAAATTTTACTTTTTTCAGCTCAAGTCAACTTACAGCTTTGTAGTCCACTGGCCAGGTGAACAAGAAAAGCCTTTGTCCATGGTTGATAGTTTAAAAATATAAAAAAATTGTTTTTTTTCAACATGAAGTGTTCAACCCCAGACTTTTTATAGCAAGGAAATTTAAGTAAAATATGCAACTATTTTGACATGACTATTGTGCCTTTGGTTGCTCTTTTGTTCCCTCCATTCCGCACATTTGAATCTAACATGGTCTTTTATGTTGGTGGAATATAAAAGAAGATATGAAATGCAATTACCATTCTATGATTATGCAATTAAGTGAAATAGTTATTACAAAATCAAAAGCCCAGAATTCAAATACCCCTTTAAATACTACTAATAATATAAATAATTTGTAATAGATCTAAAGCTAATTTCTGCCAGCCAGAGTGGTTCTTTCTCAGTCTCCCACAGGGCCTGGGGGAGATTTTGTTGCTGACTTTGTCATGGCAATATGCACAAATTTGTTTTTTCCTTGTTTTGCTTTGCCTCTATCTCCATCCCTCATCCTTGTGGGATGTTGTAGCTGCTCTCTCGTTGCAGGTTTTCTTAGGGAGAGAGATTTGGACCGAGGGTTGAGCTACCCCAGCTGAGGCCTCACCCTGAGGCCTGTGAGGCCTGTGGTGCAGTTGGAAATTCTGTTAAGGGTTTACTGTGAGACAAAGGTTCTTCTAGGTGTTAATATGTATAATTTGTAGTGTTCACACTTTAGCCACCTTAAGGACAAGCTAAACAATGTTTGTTTGCATTTTTTCTTATGTTGTATGCCAAGCAGTGAATGCCTGTAACTGTAAACTATATGAAGAGTGTATAACCTGCCATTTTATGTGAAATAAACAGAGAACGTAGCACTAANCTAACCTGCCATTTTATATGAAATAAACAGAGAACGTGGCACTAACCATACTGGTCAGATCTACGTTTTTGCTCTTGTCCAACTTCCCATTAATTAGGGGGTTTCCCTGGCAAGACTCTCTCACTGAAAACATCGAGGAGCCTCCCAGAGGGAACCTGTTTATAATTCTGGTGGTGTTTTGGCATCCCTTTTCCACATGAATTCTGAGCAGAGCTGGTTTAGCTGTGTCACTCTGAGACACGAGGTGGCTGAGGCAATGCAGCACTCAGGGACATCATGGACAATCTCAGACCAGCACCAGACATGCTCCTGACAGATTTTCCCTTTCCCCCCACTCGCTCTCTTGCTCAAGGAACTGATTGCTGTAGTTCCCCTCCCTGATCAGGAACCCAGATTTCTTATTTCTTTCTTTTTTTTTTCTCTCAATCTGAACAACTAAATTCTGAATTATATCTGAACATTTGGTCCTGTCTTGTCTCCAGTAATGGCAAGGAAAAGCTGACAGAGGACAAAATACCACCAACATGAAGTCTCATCTTAAACATGGGGTCTGCCCTAAAGCAATATTCTTTCCAATATTTGTCACCATTACCTGCTGTAATTTTGGAAGCTCCTCTGCCTGTCCACTCTCCATCATTCCAGCCTGACCTCAGTAAATCCCAGTGGTAATTAGGTTAAATACAAAATATACAAAGATGCTCCTTTTTCCAATCAACTTTGTGTTCATAATCTTTTAATTCCACCTCATTGCTTTGTTGTGCAAATCTGCCCATATATTTTGGGCATCTTATATTTCCTATTTCTGGCTGCCAGGAACTCCTAAATTTTTCTTGTTCCAAGTCTATCTATCTTCCCAGAGGCCTCTGGGCAGCTCTGCAGTCTGTATCCCATTATCCCTCAGTGCAGTGAGCACAGTAGGGTATCTCCAGAATGGGAGGAACTGCTGGGTTTTGCATCCATTGCAGTTTTAATCAGGCTCCTCACTTGTGTGCTCAGACACTTCAGAAATCTGCCACATCTGACTTCTTTCATGATTTAGGAAGGAGGCACATATTCTAAGTATAGATAATAATTGCCCCATTTAAATGATAATACCAAGATGTTTTCTATAGGAAAGATATTCATGCAGGGCTCTTTTACCACGAGCAGCCCTTTCAGAGGGCTATCTATCCTCACACCAGATGTCAAATACAAAAAGAAGTACTTTGGCATGAGTAACAAAGTTCATTTGACTGAAGGATTTACCTCCCAGGAACAAGAGCCTCATAAAACACAAACACTGGGAGCAGAGTGAGCCACGTAAGGGCTTTTGCTAAAATTAAACCCATAACTTGCTACTAGAAATGGGACGTTTCATCTGCTCAATAAGCACTAAAGTTCTCTTCGTTTTTATGGCATCATAATCTTTGATTACTCTGATAAATATTTGGACTATACAAAACATTGCAATGGAGCTAATCACAGTTATAAAAAATCTGTGTGTGGGAATGAATTGGGAGCGGGATGATAGCAGCACATTTCAGAGGAGTTCAAACACAGAACCACATTATTTTAACTGGCTCCCAGCCTCATTCTCTTCTGTCTCCCTGCAGTCGTTCACACCTGAGGGAAATGCCCAGGGGAGTTGTGGTGATTGCTGGCTTTGCATGGACTGGTTGGGTAACAGTTCCAGTGATGCCTCAAGTTTGAGCTTTCATGTTTTCCAGATTCTGTGCTGCCCAGAGGTGCAGTTCTGAGCTCACATTCAGTGTCACTCAGCTCTGCACAGAGCAGGGACACAAAGCAAATCCTTTTCCTGCTGCACACCAAGGACAATGGTCACAGGTTTTCAGGCCCAAAAGGACAAACAAGGGTGGACCGAAGAGAGGAACAAGAAGGATGAGACCTCACAACCTGCAGCTGGAATTGGACAATTAAACCCCAATATGCAAATGAACCAAAACTTACAAAAGTGTGAGACCTTGTGACCCATCATCCATTTTGTGACCCATCATGCATTTTGTGACCATTTTGGGTCCTCCTTGGGTGTATTCCTGGTCAGGCTCTTGTCCTGCCCAAGGTGTACCCTAAAGGCCTTTCAATAAATATCTGCTTTATTCTCTGGCTCTGTCCAGTCTCTGTTCCAGCTCAGCCTTCTCAAGGCATCCAGAGATGGAATGACAGCCATGGAATACCCTTGGGATGCCCTTGGGGTGTATTCCATCCACAGCTGAGCTGGACAAGACCTGTAGCCAAGAAGAACAACTCAAAAAATGCTTTCCAATACTTAAAACTTTAGAATTCAACCTAAGGAAAATGATCAGACTTCTTGGTGGGGGCTGTAAAGAACCAACATGAAAATAACTTTCCAAAGGTAAAAGCTTTTCTCTACCTCATTGTATTCTGAGCAGATGCATGAATGTAAATAAAGTTCAAATGCAAATCACATCAGATAAGAAAGTAATTCCAGCGGTGAAAGTCACGCCTAGTGTAGCAGCAGCAACATTTATGAAGTGGCAACAAGAATATATTTGAATCAATGGGCTGCACATTTATATCACTGCTGCAGTAGTGTCACACCCTGTCAAATATTTTTAACTTATTACTCCTAACAGCTGAAGTTTGCATTTGGTTCCAGGAGACTGAGCCCAGACCAGCTGAACCAAAGCCAAAGCAGACCCTTCAGATGTCACTGATTGAGACCAAGAACAGGAATTTGCACTTAGCATTTATATAGTCCTTTTCATCTTCAAAGAGCATCACAAGCATTAGCTGGTACCAGCTCGCTCACAGCCACTTTCATGCCAACCTTTAGGGATAAAAGGAGAAGAGAACATGGACAGGATGTGTAATCAGGTACACACCAAGCCTCAGATGTGTAAAGGATCTCTGCCTTGACCTCTCCCCTGCCTCGTGGCAGATTTTCCCTCATGGAGAATGCAAGGCCTTTCACCATGGCTCAGGTTTTAAGTCACCATATAACGTATACTGTTAATAGAAGATGAAGGTAACAGTCCTTAAATAACAGATTTACTGTCTTGGTTGTAGGATACAGCTATTCCTTTGAAACAGACAGACATTCAAAACTAACACTGCATCAAAAATGTTGCTGGCAGCTGTCACAGGGCTAGCCAGGGACACACCCGGTTTAAATTGAGGATTCCATGGCTTTGAATTCCTACTTTTGAGTCATTCTGGGATTTTTTTTTCCCACTTCCAATTCAAGTTAGCTTTCCAAATGAGATTTACACAATTCCTTTCTCAGAAACAGCAGAGATTTCTTTTACCTGTCAGTTCCCTCTGCCCTCCAACCCAGACTGGCCATTTGATTATCAGCTCTGGGTGGTTCTAAGCCCAGAATCTCAAATAAGTTCCTCATGTTCCAGTCACTTGCACATTTTATGTGGAGGAATAGATTGAAGCAGACAGTCCTCGTTTTCCTGGTGACCCAGAACAGCCATTGTTACATGAACACCTTTAATCTCCTCTCTCTGGGTTTGAATTGAATTCAAGTGGGGAGAGATGAAAGCAAGCGTTGCACAAATCTGCTACTACAGCTGGTACTTCTCAGTTTATCATATGTTAGCTCTGGTTCCCTTTGATTCCTCTTAAAATTATTGCTTCTATTTCTTAATTTGACAATCAGGCATTCATTGCTAATTTTTTTGCTATGAAAAACCCCCTCCCTCCACCTTTCTCACAGCTATTCCCACACGGAAAAAGAACCCAAAATTACAGAATTATGATATCAATGTATGAATTGGAGGGTTTTCTGATGCAGAGCACAAATGAGCAGATAAACACCACTTCACTACTTACAGCTCAGCACAAGACTTACAAAATAAACTGAGGAGTGAAAGGAGGATTAGGGTCAGGCTGATGTGGAGAGCATCACTTGCACTGCAGTCCATTTTGGATTTCTTGCAGGTACACACTTGTAATCTCAGTTCTGTGGTGTTGGTCAGAGGGGGTTTTCCAGAATCTGTCACTGAGATGGGGATGTTGTAATTGGCCTTTTTCAGGTTCTGAAGCAGGATGACCTGGGCATGGGTATCTGCAAAGGATGAGGGGAGAATTAACCAAGTGTTGGTTGCTTGGAAGGGTGAATGAATCTGCAAGCAACATCAGACATGCCAGTTAGTTATGGAAACCAGGAAGAAAATGAGAATACACTAAGAAAAAACCAAAAGGAAGAATATACTAAGAAAAATACACTAAGAAAAAATACACTAAGAAAATAAGAGAATACACTAAGAAAAAAACATCTCTTCCCTCCTTGAATTGGAGGGAAGAGACAGTACCGAAATTGTTTCGTGGGCTGAAATCTAACTACAAACTTATTCCAAACCCCAGCAAAAGGAAAGACTTGTAAGAGCCCCTTTTGTTTAAATACATTACTTGCTCTGCAAATTATTGGCAGAAGATGCCTGTGAAAACTAATATACTATTGAAATGCCAGGGCATGTCACCCCCAAAACGACAAGAAGAGATAATAAATTTACTTGCCAAAGGAAGAAATAACCCTTCTTGCTGGGAAGTGCAGGCAAAGCTGCTGAGCCACTGCTACAATTTTCCTGAGAAGGGAAGTAAAGGCCCTTCCAAACCCACAGATCTGCTCCACTGGGGGAACTGAGGGCCACAGCAGCTCTTGGCACTCACGTGGGGGTGATAATTCTTTTAGGGTGTAACTGAAGGGTGGTTTGATGTTTGGAGAACAGCCAAGAAAACAGCTCCTCCTCTTTGACCTGCAGGCAGATACAGCCATCACATCCACCTCCATTTTTTTCTAAGACCATGATATGAACTAAAAGATTGGAGAGTGGCAGAGAAAAATAATACATTCCAGAAAAGAAAGAGGAATAATCTACATTAAGAAGAAACGTTGTGCTTTGTGCCCACAATCCGACACACAAACCTTCTGCAATCCCACAAACATCTGTTCAATGGTGTAAGGTCCCTGTGCATTGGGGTAGTTTATTTGTGAAGAGTTTAAATACTTAAAATTAGGATGTTTTTCAATTACATTGCTAAAACCCATGCAAAACTTTCATGCTGTCCTATAGCAAAGCCTTGAGCACCTCGTGCAAACAAATTGTGTGCCACGAGACACAGTAATCTTCACAGAATTAGCAGTCATTAGTAGCCCCTCATTAACACAAAACTGAAAGAAGAAGGTTCAGCCAACATAACAAGAGAAGAATTTCCAGGTTTCAGAACTGGTGTGTTCCACAGGCAGACCCAGCACAGGGTGAAGCAGCAGCAGTGGGTCCATCCTACAAACCCTTCATGCAAAAACCCTCCTAAATTCCCCCAGTGCCTCAGGGGGAGCACCCTGGGGTGGAGGAGAGGGAGGAATAAACACACAATAATCCAAGTTCCAGCCTTACTGTTCAGCCTGTTGATTCTCCACAACTTTTCTGGGCCGGATTGCTTGCTGAGCTCAAATTTGAATGGATCTGTGTTGGGATGGAGGTCTTTGTCTGATGCTCCTAAAACCACTACCCTGAGATCTTTTGCATCATCACAAACTTTTGCCAGCGTTGGGTAAAGGGATGGGACATTGTCATTGACGTCCTCCAAGGTGATGTGCAAAGTCCCTGTACCCGTAGCAGGAGGGTTACCTATGGGGAAAAAACAAACATCTGTTTATTAAATCACATTTCCATAAACTCTTGCTCCTATTTGCACCTGCAGGCTTGCAAAGGGAAATAATTTTTATTGTTCTTACCTCTTTTATATGGAAATTATTGCTTAAAATACCTGATGAGTCACTCCTGTAAATTCATTGCTGATTTTCGGAATGAAGCCTGTCTGATTCTCTACAGTATGGAAAATTATTCTAAAGGAAACCTCTGGGAGAGGAATATTTTGAAGTTAAAATGAGAGTAGGACATGAATAGATATCTGGAACAGAATCTGTTCATCAGCACATACTGAGAGAAACATACTGGGAACCATCCCCCGGATGGATAGCACAGGATTAAAAGAATCAAGAATAAGACAAGTGAGAGGAAAAGTGCCAGCAGAGAGGAATCAGGTTGTGTGGTGGGTGCCCAGAAGCAGAACAGCACCAGATCATTCCTAACAACCCCAAGGGCCACGTACAGTTCTGTCAGCAGCAGTGAAACCTGTCAGGGGCAGCTCAGGGAGATGAGATGGGTTATATATTTATTTACCCTGTGCTGGCAGCGATTTCAAACCTTTTGCAATGATTTACCAGCCCGTCTCGGCCCTGACCCCAGAGCCGGCTGCAGAGTTGAGGGTGTTGTTTATTCACCACTACAAGCTCTGTGCCAGGGCTGTGAGTGACAAACCAGCCCCGGTGGCACTGGGGGAAGGCAGAGTTTGCCTGGGGGAGCGGGGCTGGGATCAGCGCCTCATTTCACAGGGGTCACCCTGGAGCTGACAGGGGGTAATAACTCCCCGTCACTGCAGACGTGTGCCACGGCTGAGCAGCCACCGCTGCCTCCAGCACAACAGCCCCTTCCAGCTCCCTCTGAACCCCGTTAAAACCATCTCAGAGTTTTCTGAATGCAGTTTTGTCCTTTATAGTGGCCGGCATTAAGGAGGTCTCCTCTGAAATGCTGCACTCCTGGGTTGTTTATTCCCCTTTTTATTCTGGTTTAGCACGGGGAACTGCGATCCCTGCACTTCCCTGAGCATAAACCCTTTCAGAATGGATTCAAGAGGCTGCACTTAACCTGTGCAGCACCAGGGCAAGGTGTCACAGCACTCACAGCTCAGCCCTGCAGGAGGTTCCCTTCGGCATAATCACCCTGCCCACAGCAGCCCAACAACCCGCGCTTTTCAAAGCAAAGTTATCCACAGCATTTTTGAATAAACCCAGTTATTGCTGTGCTGGGAGAAGCCAACACCCCGTGGTCTGGATCTGATAAAGTGCTGCCTGCAGCAGAACGCAATTAGTCCTTTCAATAACAAATGTTACTGATGGTGACACTTCATCTGTTCCCCGCACGCAGAAATGCATCACAAAGGCAGGATGTTCATCCTTCTCCAGCCTTGCCCTCCCTTCTCATCTGGCACTTTGTCATCAGAAGGGTTAGGGTTGAGTTCTTTTTAATGAAAAAGAAACTATTTTTCACTTTTTATTGGACTAATTGAATTTACAGAAAGACTCCAGTGCGTTTTTTTGTTCTTGATATATTATTAAGTAAAGTCATACGGCAGAATGGATGAAAAGACATTCTCGTATTTGAAATATGGTCATAAAAGCCAGCCTTTCATGCACTTAATTAAACTGCTGTCTTTAATTTTGAATGCATTATTTCCACACTGGACTGATAATGTCCTATACACTGCCCTTCTTATCTTTCTCTGAAGTCAGTAATATTAAAATCTGCCTTTTGAAAAGAAGAAGCCAACAGTGTTATGGATGTCCTGCTATTTTGTCACACACAGATACGGCTGTGTTCCCCCTGCCATGCAAATGTTTCACTCTTTGCATGGTTCAGGGGCTGGGCAAATATTACACACAAAATAAAAGAGAGAAAGGAAATTGTTTCTGTCCGTTTCAATGACTTATTCTCTGCTTGGTTTATTTGTACTGATTTAAACGAAAAATCTTTTGTTGATTTATGAAGACCTCCAAAAGAGAAACAAGCAAATGTCAGGGTCATAAACTGGAGCTTGTTAACACACGTCATAAAAATGTAACAAGAAATGAATCAAGGAAAAACGGTCACAACTCATCCATTGGGAATATATGACTTTCATAAATTTGATGGTATTATGCTGTTGAAATAATTCAGAACCCCAGGATCTCCAGACGCCTTTGATTTGGAAAGGAAAGTTACCCATGGAATATTTTAATCCTGAAGTAAAACTTTTAGTTTGGATTGTCAAGCCTGATGGCTGAAAGCAGAATTAAAGAGCAAAGCAAGATATAAAGGGTCCAACAACCCTCAAGAGAAGCTTTTCCAAAGGGCTCTGATCCCAATTGCCACTGACCAGAACTGGCCATCCCTCCTGAGGATGAACACTTTAAATATTTGGGTGTCCCTGGAGCCATTGGGGACAGAGAGAATTCCAAACTCCCAGAAGTGGCACATCTGGGAATACACCATGGCAATCACAGGAGTGAAACAGCATCACTGGTCTGTGTAAAAGCTGCTAGAACAGAGGCTGAAGGATGGATAACTTCACACTTAAATAAAGTGAAACCTTGGTGGTGAACTGAGCCTCCAATGCAAGGGGCTGCTACCAGGAAATGTGGATTTTAAATTGGATTTTAGTGCTGCCAGCATAAACGACCGTGTTGCTACCTCCAGTCGAAAAAAATTAGTTTGAAAAGAAATGTTCTAGAAAAAGATACTTTGCATACTTCTAATGCTTGAATCTTAATGAAAAGGTGCTCAGAATAATATCAGAATTATTAGTGTAAAGTCACAGGACTCACACCCTGCTCTTCAAACAAGGACTTTGAGAACAGTGCTTTTCATGCTTTCTAATGATGCTGCTCTGAGAATCTAAACACAAATTTCTGTCTCATCCCTCACACTGGGTTTTTTTTTTCTTTTCCCCTCCATATGCTGTTTTTCTGCTCAGCAAATCTGTGTGTGCAGCTTTGGCAGCAGTGCCCTCCCTGCAGGCAGGGATCCCGTGCAGACAGCTCTGCTCCACCACGTTCCATGCTCAGGCTGCACTCCAGCAATGGTTCAGCCAAAGCAAATGGAACCAGCAGAGGGGGAAGACACCAAAATCTGGGTGTGCTGCTCACAGGACTGCTCTCCTCAAAGCCATATGCTGACATTTTGTCCCTAATTCCCCACCAATCCACATTTCCTATGCGGTTTTTCCATCTACATTAACACATAGATGCTTTGTAAAATATATAAAATAAATAATCTCCCAAAGTTACAACCCTTCATTCATCCCCTCAGATAATGTATGCAGCTCCTGGTTTTTTTGAGTAATTACATTTTGAAAGAGCACAGCTCTTCCAGCATATCAAATTGCTACTGACATATGTCATCCATCTTAAATACTGTTTTCAGCATTCTAATTTCTTTTTCTAATCATGAGTCCATGATGACAAATTAAAACAATATTTTCTGTGCAATTCATATTTTACTGAAATTTAAAATGGCAAGAAAAGCATGAGTCTTCAATTTATTTTCTCTTCTCAATTAATACAGCAATTAAGATAAGGGGTATAAAACTGGCTTAATTGGGTTGCCATGGTAACTAATTGCCTGATTTCTTCAAAAATAGCGTGTTTGAGGTAGAATCAATCTATGGTAATTTAATTACATACATCATGGAGTGAGAAGACAGGTTAGATACATGTAAGGAAAAGTTCTAATTGCAAACTGCCACACATCTCTTTGTTACTCCAGCTTTCTCTGGGTGTTGTGTGTTACTGCTCATCACACAAAGTACAGAATAATAAGTTTCCTTTCTATTGATTAGCAGGGCCAAGACCTGCACAAATAAATGGGATTCAGGATTGCTTGGGTGGAGCTGCTCCTTGGAAACACGGGAAGAAGTGAAAACCTGATTGACTCTTTCTTCATTTTGCTCAGGAAAACTCAAACTGTGCCACAGCTCACAAGTGCAACTGGCCCCAGTCAGAGAAGCAAGGTCCAAGTTGTTTTTTCTTAAACTGGCCAGTGTAGCTCCAGGCAAACCCAAAACTCACAACTAAAATGACATTTAATGGCGTTCATTCTCTCTGTTTAATGCAGCAGAAGTTCTTGTATTCCCAATTTTTGTCTCAGCAGCTCCCTGGTGATAGGAATGGCAGGGAGGGAAGGTGGGATGCTCACACTGGGGCAGACTCTCTCTCTGGGAGAACATTTCTCCCTGGATTTAGCTGGGACCCCACTGGGATGGCATGAGAAAAGTGGAATCCAACTTCAGCTTGCATTTAACCCAACCAGCAAGATCAGGGTGTCATTATTTGTCACCAGGTGACAGCCTTGTACAACACAGGTGGGTTTTCCAGGAGTCAAGCGACCAAAAATAACCAAAGATTCTGTTTTTAAAGAGATAGAAAAAGGCTAAACAATGTGGGATATTAATTCCACAGAAAAGATTGATTGTTGCATAAGTAAGGTAAATCTGGGGATAAATTATTATTCATGCTTCTAAAAGGAAATGGAGAAACTAATTTTATCTTTTAAAGATTTCACAAGTTCCAGGTATTTTTTGGTTTCACCTCCAGCCATGGTTTCCTCCTCCTTTATTTTTTCAAGATTGTGACTCAGAATACAGGGGCTGAAAAAGAGTTTCTCGCATGAGAAATGAGTGGGAAAAACATCCAGTTGTTCTGCTTTGTGATCCTCATCCCAAATTTCCAGCACATAACAGAACCTGCAGGATGACACCACGGTCACAGAGCACATTGGGAATTTCCACGCGGATTTCTCAAACCCAAATGATTTCTCCTCTGTGTTTCACGTGGGTGAAAAAAGCTCCCAATAATGCTGTGACACCGCACTGGGTTCAGTGATTAGAGTGCTAAACCCAGGAAATAAAATGATTCACCACTGTCGGCACTTTTGTTAATTGACTGAAACCTCTGACGGTTCCCAAGTTTGCATAAACCTGACTTTGCCCCATTATCGGCTCGTTCTCAGATTAAACACAGTTCATGACACTTTAATGTGTTAACTCTGCTGCATGGTATTTCCTACCAGGGTTTAATTTCTTCTTTAATAGGCCGGAGACTCTACGTTCACACAGGTCTTTAATAAAAAGTTTTCAAATTCTAAAGACACTGCGTTGACCTTTTACTGGAATCAAATGTACTGAGAAAATTAGGATATTTCTTCCAAGAAGTCCTTTTTAAAGTGTAATGCACCCCCATAAAAGATCAAAAATTTATTATCTATAAATTAACACTGTTTCCATCAAAATTTGCTGTTACACATTGTTTCAAGTGTTTGGGAAGATACAGGAACTGTTTAGATCAGGAATAACATAATTCATCCTTTACCACCTTGAGATGCAGTGAACTTGATAATGCTGAGGAATAAAGCTCAAAAAAGAATCTCATAAAGATAAAACTTATTTCCTGCAGTGGAGTGACTCCATATTCTATACCCCTTTCATTGTTCCTGTCCTACTGGTAAAGACCAGTTTTGTGATATCCCAAAAAAAGACAAAGATGTGAAGGATTTACACAAAGAACCTCCAAGCACAAAGCTCCAGGTTTTACTTGTGACAGAAATATCCAAGACTTTACAGATAAAAAAACCCAAAATGCCCTGGCACTTGCTCCCTGCACTGAAGTGTAATAACAAGGAGTCAGTGCCTGCTGGAGCTGATGACAGATCCTCTACTGACATCAGGAAAAGGAGATGGAAAAAGGATCACTGTGGAGTTTGTTTTCAGCTGTCTCCACTCCTCACCCAGGACAGCACTCGAGTTTACACTCATTCCAGAAGCTCATTTCATAAAGAGGTGAGCATGGGACACATTGGGACAACAGAACTTTTCTGTGAGCAGGTAAACTCCAATGCCACAACACTGAATAATATTTATATTTGTGCTTTAGCATATGTCTAAGGTACAGGGCTTTATATGATTTTAGAGTGATTTACTATAAATTCTGTTAAAGATTATCACAGATCTTGCAGTGCCTGCTCTGCTGGGAGCTGCTCTGGGCTGCAATTCCCACTGCTGGGCTCTGCCCTGGGCATTGCCTGAGCTCTCTGTATTTCCAGGCAAGGAAAGGAAAGCCTGTGGCAGCTCAGGCTCCCTCAGTGCCTGTCCCAGCACAGCTCAGATTTGACTCAGAGATAAGCTGAGAGGCCAAAGGAAATAAAAACCTCCACTGAATACGTTTGAGAAATGAATTTCTGCTAAAGTATTTCTTTTTTACCGCTCCTCCCTTTTCACCACAAGTCTGTTAGGCCAAGCAAATGACTTGCTCTATTGGAAATGCCTCTAAATTTTCACTTTATTACCCTCTTTCATTTGGCAATTCTTAATCCTGCCTTTGGCTGCCCTCTCACTGAGAAGTCCCAGGCATATTCACTGGAATTAGACAGGCTCCACTTATTAACCTGGAGAGAGAGATCTGCAGTCTGTGGACAATGCTGCTCTAAAGAGATGCAGACAGTTACTTCAATCTGATTTTTTCCCCCTTTTTAAGTTAACATAACCTTCTTTTAGAGTCCTGAAATAATTCTGCATTCATTTCAGATCATTCTCCCACAATCTGGCTTCCCATCTAATGCAATATTTCAAGTTGGACGTTAGCTCTGATGGTTGGAGGGATAAAGTGGTTCACATTGTCAGTGGCCTGGAAACCAGTTTGGGAACACTTCCCAGGGACACTGTCAGTCCCAGCTGTCCCTGCAGGGGACAAGGCAGATCCCCAACCTGTTGAGGTCAACTCTAAAACTTTCTTGGCTGCTTTAACCAGAGAGTGTCAGTTTATACCCTTTTTTGACTTAGAGATGGGGGAACTGAGAGGTGTTTTAAAAACTTTTATTTTATTTTCAGTCTCATGTGAAGGGTGAGACAGTACAGATGTTATAATTTATGCTGTTACAATCAGAAGCCAAACTCTTTCCTAATTACAACACATTATAAGTGTTTCTTGGCCTACCAGCTTTTGCCACACAATGCTGTTAATGTCTTAAAGCCAATAATCTAAAATTACCCCTCGTGGGTCCTACTACAATACATCTTCCATAGTTTTATCTCTCCAAAGTATCCAGTCTATTTGCAAGGTCATAATTTGACACTTGTTTCTAGTTCCATTTCTCTGTCAACAATGTCTGTCCTGTTCCATGGCCTTTCTCAGTCAGCACACTTTATCTCAGAGTCTGCACACAGATGCACAAGACTGTGTGAGCCTTCTGTCAGGCTTTGAGTCTCCTTTACAAATCCATTTCCCACATTTCCCCCTCTCTCTTGGCATGCAACTTGTTTATTTGTATTTATTGGGAATGCAATAACAATAGCTATTGTTGTTTTTGATGGAATTACTATTGGAGTGCTGTAAGTTATTGAGTTATTCATCCAGGCCAGCAGAAAATTTTCCCTCTTCCCAGCCCATCCCTGAGTTTAATGTGCTCCCCAAGCTGCCTGGTAGTTAATCCAGAGGTAATGCAGGGCACAAGGTTAATATCAGCTAATTAATTTCTGCTGTTTATTCCCACTCCCTGCACATGGCAGGAGTGCAGTGCCCCTAAATGATCATTATTAACACCTTAGCATGGCAGTCCTAAGTGCACACGTGTGGTTTGTAATCATTGCATGCACAGGAGTCAATAATGCTGGAGGAGATGAACTCCTGCACTGACAGAGCTGCACAACCACAAATAAACACAATTACAGGGGCTGCAATCAGGTGCTGCCTCAGAACCCCAAGTGAATAGGATTCCTTTTCTCTCACAGCTTTCCCTTCTCTCATTTTTTCCATAATGGAAAAAAATAAATAAAAAAAATCTGTGAATTAAAAGCAGTGAAGTTCTGGGCTTAGAATAAATGAGCAAGGCCTAAGTTGCAGCATGGTGTCCCCCAAAATCCACATTACTCAGGCTGGTTCCCACAGTCAAAAACACTCATCTCCTTTCTCCATCTATTCTCTTTGACAACATCTGACTTCACCTTTAAAACACACCTTTGTCCTTTGGGTAACCCCTCAGTAATATCCCAAATTTTTACTTTCATTGTGAGATGACATTTCCCAGTGCACCTGATTTTAAGATACATTTTAAAAAAAGAATAAAAATCCAGTAGCAAGCAAAAGACAGAAATATGTTTAGTGCTACATTTCCCCCCAGAAATTTCCTGAGGAAAATGTGTATATTAATGTATAAGTAAATCATCACCTCAGCAGAATTTTTTTTCTGTTATACTTAAGGCAATATTTTCTTTCTCCTGTCAGGCCCTGCAAATGTTCCCTGAGTCATGTGCTTACAAAAATGTAGAATTACTCTCTTAAAAAGAGCATTTTACAATTCATCACCAGAGCTAAACCAGCTGCAGCTGTGAAAAAGTGTTAGCATATTAGCTGTTATATTACAGGCAAATCTTTTATTTATTTTGCACCTTCAGCTCAGGAGATTTGGAACGTTCAGGGTTTTCTCTTTCTTCCTCTGCTCCAAAGTCACTCGCTGAATTTTCCCTAGATACCTTAATTTGGATTCTCTTTGACAGGAGGAACTTTAGTACACACGAGATGCAAAAATTGTTGCATTTTAACAAGGGGTTTAGTTATGTTTTCATTGTCACTGTCATTGTGTTGAATAGATTACAATCCAGCATACCAAGGATGAGTTGGTATTGGTATTTAAGTGCCTCAGGCACGCTGACTGCTCAAATATTGTGAAGAAATTAACTCAGATTGGGATGATTTATTACATTTCCAAGAATGCTTCCAGACTAATTGCACCTAGCATTAAGACATCAGTGTAGGAATTAATGAGTGAGGTATAAACCTAAATTAAAACTGTTAGAAATTTGAAGTTTTCAGCTAATTCCTCTTTCTTCTTCTTTTCCAGAATGATCTCTGGTACATTTAAGTGGCCAGGCAGAGAAGTGCTGTTGGAACCCTGGGCACTGAGAATTTCAGACTCTGTGCTGACAGGCACTGACCCCCAAGCAAACACTGCATTGGACCTGAGGCCTTGGAAAAGGCTCCCAAAACGNATCATCTCTCAACCACTTAATCCCAACTCTGACAGAAAAGAAGATCAAAAACAACAAAGCGCTGTGGCTCCTGGTTAGTTTCACCCGTGCAGCTTTCAGAGCAGAGCATTTCAAGCAGGAAATGAAAGGTTTCCCCTCAGCTGGGTACTCACCACTGTCGATGGCCAGGAACAGGGCGGTGTAGACGTTGTTGTGCACGAAGGGAGATTCCCTGTCCAGCACCGCCGTGGTGCTGACCGTGCCGTTGGTGGGGTTGATTTCCAGCCACCCTGCTGGGTCCTTGTACACTGAATACCTGAGCAGAAGGGCAGAAGTTGTTACCAAGTTGTAGGCCTGAATGTAAAACCGTGGCGCGGCTGCAAAGGAATTTGTCTGTGCGCTCAGCGGTTTTCACCGGCGGGTCTCTCAATATTTCAAAAATGCAATTTTAGCTTGTGCCTTCCCTTAGAGACAGGGCAGTGTTAGGTTTAGCTGGCAGAGGGAGATATAGAGAGAAGTTTGAGTCAATGTCTTTGTAGAGATATATAAATATATATATATTTGTCCCAAAGTTTAGCAGAGAAATCAATATTTAGGATATTATAAGGACCTGTGCTATACAGCCAGAACACTTCCAGTGCACCTCTGCATCCACTCTGACCTCATGAATCTTATCACAGCCCTCCTTTCTCCAGACTCAAAATTCCAGCTGGACTGGAGGTTGTATTTTTAGTTTACTTTTTTGACTTTTTTTTTTTTTTTTTTCTTTACC
>VXBB01008108.1:51170-64907 GCA_013399915.1 Illadopsis cleaveri
CAAGTTTTTTACCTTTTTTTTTTTCCTTCGGGTATTAGTCTTATGATAGTAAAATACAAACATCACAATAATTACCCACTCAGATAGTGTTAACACCTTCAAGGAACAGTGTCAGTTAAATGACTGCTGTGTAAAATACTCTCGAGGCAGTGGCTGACCACTGAGAACCTGCAATTACAGGCGGTGCTTGTGCAGCAGGAGGGAACTGCCCAAGCCCATTCTTTCAGAGCTGATTAAATCTCCTGTTTTCTGTCATTGTTTGCTGGATGCCCCAACACCCGCAGCTCCCCCGAGTTGGTGTTTCTGTGTTTCAGAGTTTACAAAGACTAGAAGTGAAAAAAACTTTTCTTTGCTTCAAGCAGATTCCGTCTCTCCCTGCCTTTCCATCCGACTTAAAAAAGAGAAAGGGAGAGAAAAAACAATGTACGCTGCTCGATACACAGCAGCTTCAGATCCAGAGATGCACTACAAATTCCCAGTGGCTGGGTTCAGGCAGGCCATCAATAAAACTGCAGAGACAACTCGAAATGCTCCTGGGTATAACTTACAGTGAAAAACTCCGGTGCTGCATGCTGAGAGCATGGCTCAGCCGTTCATTTGTAACAATGGAGCTATTCTCCTGTCTGCACAAGGAAAACAAATCTCCCGTGGTTAGGAATCAAAGACGAGTCCTTCAGACTCTAGGAGACATATTTAACCATGACTAAGTGTGTTGCTTCCTAAGCGTTCACTCTTTAAGTCCTCCCATCCCTCTCTCATTATGTAGTACTTCTGGAAGTGATTGGAGTGTATCCCAAAAAAGCGAGTTTATTGACCTCCACCAGCAACAAAAGTGCTTTAAAAAAGGCGTGATGTGCAACAAAGTATGCAAAATTGATCCCTTAAGTGGTTGTGAGCAACGGTGATGTGAAGCCTCATCCTTGTTCACGGGGGGTTCAGGATCTCTGAAAAAATCCAGGCGAGAGACATGAAAAAGGCTTTTTGAGTTGTCTTTGTGATCTGTGGCTCATGCATTCGCTGTGTGGAAGGGTGGGGATTAGCAGGCAAGGAAAGGAACAGAAGTAAAACTCGCTTTTTTCCAGAGAATTCTTCTTAGTTTTGTCAACCCTTTGAGATTTGGGAGAAACTCACTGAGCTATGAATCCCACTCATAGTTTCAGCAGGATTTTATAGAATTTTAGGCAGCCATTTAATTTTTTTTCTTTTTTTTTTTTTTTGACAAAGATTATGGTTGCCATCGATTAGAAGTTGGAACATTTTCACTGATTTCCACCCACTCCATAGGCACCAACCCCAAAGTCAGGATCATCTAATCTAGAGCAAAACATGTCCCAGCACCAAAATTTCCTGTTCCCAAAGACACTGACCAGTGGCTCTTGCTGAAAAGACAAATCATGCACAGAATCATCAAGGCTGCAAGAGAGGTTCAAGATCCATCTGTCCGCCAAGATTCAGCTCCTAAACTACAAGTGCCACATCCTCTTGACACTTCCAGATCTGTGTCTTCACCACCTCCTTGAGCAGATTATTCTAATTCCTGAGCATCCTTGCAGTGAATTTTTTTCCAGTGTCTCACTCTGGGACACTGAAGCCCATTTCCTTTCCTCCTTTCACTGGAGGCTTGGCAGGAGAGACTCACCACAACCTCCTTCAAGGCAGCAAACAAACACGACCACTTTTAATTCACTCGGGCTCAGCCCCCTCCTTCCCCTGCTCTGATATGAAGCCTCATTAACACTTGGTTTGCAGCACAGAAAAATGTAATTTATATCAAGAGAAACAGAGTTTATCCCCTTCCAGACAGAGCAGTAGCTGCTGTTTGGAAATGCTGACAATAATAAATGAGTTTGCTCCTATTTCCAGATTAGCAGGGCTTGGAAACAGTGTCCCTGAGCTTCCAGGAGCCACCTGTGCTGTGTGGGGCAGCTTGATATAAATATTATACACAAATATATGCCTTATTTACATACAGAGCTTCAGATATCTCTGCAGCCTTTCATGTTCCCATAAAACTCGGTGCAGTTTTGGGTTCTAAGTTCTCCAGCTTCAAATGCTGTGTTTTAATTCTACTTAATGAATTAGATATGCTTTAGAGCTGTAATAAACTTCTCTTATGAAGATATTTCTGAAGCATTGAGTCACACTGCTTACTGAGAATAAACACTGAGACAATATGTTTACATAAATAATTTAAAATCCAAGAGCACAGTAGGTAATAAAAATATATTGCCATGATAAGCCACGAAACCAGAAAACAACACTGCTCTAATTAAAAATTACAAATACACTGCAGTAAACAACTTATTTACACGTAGTTAAAAGTCTAACAATTGAATATTCTGGACTTGTTGAATCCCATAAAAGGGAAAAATACTGAAAGCAATCTCTTCACACAGTCAAATATTGAGAACCATAACTGTGCTTAATTAAGATCTACTGTTAATAATGGATTTCAGAGTGAGGTTCTTCTTTTAATTTCCCAAGGTAGAAAATGTTATTAAATTTGGCCTTTAACTTCTCATTGACATGTACACTTGAAACTTCTGATTAAAATTTCAGAGGTTGGGAAGAAGTACCCAAAATTAAACTCTCAAATCTGGCACAAAAATAACAATGGTCCCTGATTAAGAAATCAAATTTCAGAAACTTCATTACTGTTCTATTAATAAATTGTTGGGTTATAATTAAAATGGGCCCTGCTGGATTGCTTTCTTTTTTTTTAATTCTAGAAAAGATGGATACTGCAGAGAGATTTAAATGCTCAAAAATTTAAGCAAAAAAAAAAAAAATAGAAAAAAAGAAAGGTTAATGAATCTGAGAAATGTGACCCAGCTAGAACAGGTTGTTTTTCTTTCTGGGTGCAATGAGAGTGGAACAAACACAGTTTTCCACCTCTTATTTCCAGGATGATGCTCCCACCTCTCCCTCCCTCTGGAATTTTAGTGTCACTGGAACAGGGCAGAGCTGACACTGTGCAAGTTCTGCCACTCCTGTGCAGACACACGGCCACAGCCCCAGCTCTGTCATTTGGAGTCTTCTTTCTCTCACTGAAACACATTTTTTTACCAGCTTGTTTGAGCTTTGAAATGAAATTCTTCCTCAGGCTGCAAAAACACTTGAAGCTGAAGAATAAGAAGGAAAATTGCTTCAAAAGTACAGCTGTCTTCAGGAAATTTTACAAAGTAAGCCACGTTTTTCGGAGAGAAGTAATTTGATTCTGATTCAGATCTGCATTGTTCAAAGAATAAATTCAATCTAGTTGCAGACAATGGCAAAAATGGTTTCTCTGCTCTTTTTTGTTGGTCTTGAAATGCATTTATCATGTTATATCTGGTAGAGTAACTAAATTTCCTGATTACAAATAATCAGCAGCTCCTTCTATGAGTTCTATACAGCAAATTAACTAAAAATATCCCCGCAGTTAGATATATTTCAGTTGTAACAGGCTGAAAAAAAGAACCCAAAGCCCACCAACATTACTAATTCTCTGCTGGTCTGCCCATTTTGAAGAGATTTATACTTTGTTGGGGGTGATGTACGCTGTTCACACAGCACAAATCTGACATTCATTGCTTCTTGCAGACAAAACATTGCTCTCTCATGGTCATTAATATTCAATTAATCCATAGACTCGTTTAGGATCCTGTGCTGGCCCTGCTTGGTCTTTATTTTACCCTATAATCATAGCAAGGACTGATGGCACAGTTATAGTCTGAGAACCACAAATTTGGTATCAGTGCCCTGTAAAGGTCCTGCACATTGTCCCAAACTCTAAACACACACCTGTCTGTGGGGATTTGGGATAAATATTTCAGCCAAACCCCAACCAGTGAGAGGTTTTGGCTTTTATACAGAGAATTTGACCCTTTCCCTAATTGCAAATGCTGTTCTCATACCTCAGTCTGCCTTTTCCACTGCTGGCGCCCAGGTGCTCCAATGCCTGTCAGCATTAAAACATCTTTTACAAGTGCTGGTTTATGCTTTCCTGTTATTTTAGCAATAGGACTGACAGGGAGTGAAAATTAGCCTTTTCCTGATGCATTCTGCTGTTTCCCAGATTTCCATTACATTTGCATTATTTTCCTCCAACTTACACAACCACTTCCATTTCCATAATTTCTTTATGTGATCGTTCCTCATTCCCAGCCAAGTCCACCTTCATTCTGCTCTTCTTTTTTTTGCACATAAAAGGGGGGAAAAAAAAAATCCTGCTTTTGGCTATAAGCTTTCCATGTTTGACTATGCAGATATAGTAAAACTTCTGAGAAAATTCTGTTTATCTTATGAGTTAGTCAAGATTTGGGGGTTCCTTGGCAGCCAGTTGTGAAGTGTGGTGAACTGCAAAACGTGTTTATGTTACTTGACTGTTTACACACCACCCTTAAAGTTAATTGAAGAGTATTCAGTGACTCACTGGGTGCACTTTAAAGTCAGGGTCAATGTAATCTGGAGAAATTCAGCAAAATCAGCAGGTCATGGGGAAAATTTCAGTTAACAGGTCCTAAATTGTTGGCTTTGCTAATAGAATCCTTACATTTTCACAGCTTTTCTCTCTTAGCATCACAAAATCAGCTGTTACATTAATGAACGTTAGTTTTCCCATCTCCCATGAAAGTACATACATTGTAGAGAACATCAATAATTTGGTTCTTAAACTCAGTCCAAAGCCCAAAGGAAATAAATATCTGCATCCTGCACAAGCCAGGTTCTGAGCAAAGCTGCTGAGGGTCACATTGCCCTGTCTGACAAGCAACAGAAATTTCATCCACCGACACCAATTTTTGTGTATGAAATAAGGAGTCTTTGGAGCAAAAGCTAAATTTTAGAATAAGAAATTATCCTATAAATAAATCCATTTAGAAAACAAGGGAAATGATGTGCTAAGAATCATCCTCCAGATAAGTTGGTATTTCTATGGTAGAAGTCACAGGAGAAAAACTGAACTATTAATGTTATTAACAACATTGTCTTTGAGGTGATGCAGAGAATTGAAACTTTTAATTATCTGCCTTGCCTTTTTCCTCTTTCCTTGGAGATGAGCACACTCATCTGCTTAAATTACTCATCATTCAAATCCAAGTCCTTTGCAATGATTTTTGCACTAAGACTTGCTACTGACAGAGAACATCTTCAAGATCAGCAGCTTTCTTTATTGTAGGACAGTACACGTGTCAAACCTCCTTTAAGGATGGCACAATCACTGCTAAATAACCCTGTGACAACAGAGAGATCTCTGCCTATGCTCTGGATTGACAGAGCCATTGTTCAGCTGCAGCTTTGAAGTCGTTCTCACAAGGTATTTATCCCCTTTTATGTACACTGAGACCTGGGGGAAATGATACTTACAAGGAGAAATGAAAAATTAAACACAGCTGTAGGTTTTAGTGGTAGTGCCTAACATGTAATTCTCAAATGCTGAGAAAATCTGCCTGGAAAGCCAATTTAGTTTTAGAGAACAAAGTGGTTGGTTTTTCATTTTTCATAGAATCTAAAGCCAAAAGACCAAACCAGCTGGATCAAAATATAAGATGATGATACCACTAATACTCAGGTTTGTTCTTTGTGACATGGCACAGTGTGGGATTATACCATTGTAGCACAGAAATAATAATTTATTTTCCTTTATCTGGCCAAGGCCAAGTCTTAGCTTCCTTTAGCTTCAGTCTTTCACTGGGAAATATTTTGTGAGCTGTTGAAGGCAAATGGATGGTCATTATTTTACTGAGGGACATTATAAATGATCATAAACTGATTTAAACCCTATATAAAACAGATGCATCATTTCTGCAGACATTTTTAACTTTTATATATCTTCCCTGGCTCTCATGAAGGAAGAGGAATAAACAAGCAGGTTAAAAGTAACTTTGAAACCATGCAAAGCAAACTGGTGGCACTTGATTTTTCTACTGTAGGAATCCCACGGTGTGGGAAATTATTATTTCCTGTCTAATACAGTCCTGTGTTTACAACAAACTGAATCGCTAATTGGAGGGGAAAAAAAAAATTAAATTGTAACTTCTTACTGTGCAGAGCCGAAACAAGTTAAACATAATTTTGAACTGGCAGGTAAATTATTGAGCACAGAAGACATTTAGTGAGGGATAAGAAGGAGAGGGCGCCGCTCTCACCTGATGGTCTGGTGCTGCAGGGTGTCAGGGTCGGTGGCGTTCACCGTGAGCACCACGCTGCCCACGGGGATGTTCTCCTGCTTGGTCACTGCCATGGGGTTGGGGTGGAACACAGGGCCCTCGTTGACGTCCTCCACGGTGATCTGCACCGTGGCCGTGGAGCTGGGCCCGTAGGCGATGTCTGGGATCAGCGGGTCCTCGTTCTCCACCTTGATCAGCAGTGTGTGGAAGGCTGAGATCTCGTAGTCTAAAGGCTGCAAAACAGGAGAGCGGAGAGCAAAGTTCAAGGACAAGGCTTAACACTTTTTCCTTTAGCCCATGGCAAATTTGCAGGCAGCAGAATTAGGCAGAAAGGGACAACAGCACTCCCTGCACTGTGGGCTCGATATTTTCTGAGCCTGAGAATTGCTGAGCTCTTCCCAAGAGAAACTTTTCAACAGTTTTTCTTTTTCCGAAAACAACCTTGTGTAAACAATATTCCTTTCCCATAACAACAGGGGTTGTTTGCTATTTCTGTTACTGAGCCAATGGGAGAGGTGTCAGTCCTATGGACCAATAATGTGCCTTTTTAGTCCAGCATGTTATAAAAGGGCTGAATGAATTGTAAATAAAACCTTCTGATTTCTACTGCCTTCTGACTGGGGTCAAGCATCTTTATTTCATGTCCTATTGCGACACTGCACCTGGAACTTGGTGAGAGTTTAGGATTAGACACACTCTACTGTAAAGGGCAATGAAGATAGAAAATATAATGAGCTTAAAAACCCGTAGAGAAATCCCTCTGTCCAAGAGCTTTCATTTTTTTGCCATACCCCACAGACACAATTCAATGCTCATATATACATGTTTATTTATATGTAGCATTTGTATATGTTTATTTATATGTGGCATGTCTTTAACAAATAAATGAGTCGCACTCGGGAGCTACTCATGACAATAACACAAGCTACTTTCTCAAATCCTGTCTTGAAACTTACTGCCATGGAAATACATGCATTTATGTTAAGAATTGACAATGCCTCTTCTGAAGCCAGAAAGGGAGCATTCTGGTTCAGGCAGCAAACAGGAATGTTTTCTTCTTTTTTTTTATTTGTTAAAGTTGAGACATAGGATTGTCTTCATATGAAGACAGGCAATAAATTTTCCTAGGAGACTTTAGAAATGTGGGACCAATCCACTTTAGAATTGTGGGACCAATCCACTTTAGAAATGTGGATTGAGTCTGAATCCATGCCCCTTTCTTCCCTGTACTTGCATGTGTTCTCTAAGTGAGAACAAAATGGGGCCCTTGAATTCTAATTGTACCTCCAGCAACAAACAAAACTTTGTTGTCAAATCTCACTGTTAATTGTGGCAACTGCTGCAAAATCTGGGTGTTCTTAAAGCACAACAGCAATACAGTTAGGACCAGGCAGTCCTTGTGACTAAAAAAATAAGGTTACTGTGGCAGAAGAAGGGGTTATACACAAAGTCTGGACAAGAGCTGGCAGCAAACTTTATATCTTTGAATTACCTATCCCTGCTGTGCCTTGCTTTATGCAGTGAACCCAGGGGATGAACCTGACAGCAGAAACACAGGGCAGGAGGGGATTGTCCTTACCTTGACCACAGAGAGCATTCCCTCGTTGGTCTGAGGGTTGGTGTGGATCTCAAAGCTCTGCCCTGGGTTCCCGTTGATGATGGAGTAGACAGCTCTCCAAGCCCCGGTGGTGGGGTCGTCCCTGTCACCCACGGTTAAATTCACTATTACACCTGTCACCCCCTCCTTCACTGTGGCCTGGAACTAGGAAAAAACAGAGGAAACCATTATTATTTCCACTTAATGACCACACACACACCCCCACAAAATATCCAAGGCAGCATTAATTATTTACCCCAGCAGCAGGAAGATGGGATCCTTGACCGAAACGGAACGTTGTGGGCTTTAAATAATGCATTCTCACTTATGAAATGTGAGGTAGCACATTTCAGCTGCTCTCCACTCAATGGATGGCAGATAAGCAGTGATGTGATAGGAGTGGAGCTCGGGAAGGTTCTGATCACAAGAAGACAGTTCAGTTCATATCACTGGAAAGTGAAGCATGAAAATACCTGCAGTGCTGCATAGCTGCATGTATTCCCAGAAAGGGAACTGAGGGAAGAGGAGCCTGCCTTATACAGACCACTCTTGCCTTCAAATCTACTTTTATTTGCAAACAAATCCAGTTTTGCATTTCAAACTCTTTTTTTTTTCCCCCATGAATTATTCCACCCGCATTCATTTTTCACTACACCGTTATCAAGACACAAAACAGGCCTCACAAAAACCATTCCCAGAGCGTTTTTTTTTGAGGGCTTGCTCTAAGACACTCAAAAATAATTGGACCTCATGCTACCACTTTGTCTGCATAACTAAAAGTCAGCGCTGCTTTCTTTTGCAGTGGAAGAATTTTTTATGACCCTGTGAAATACGTTGCTGGACGATTCAACCACTCAAGCCCTGCAAGAAAATTCTAGTTTATTCTCCATCATTCTTATTTATGTAGGAAAAATAAAAAAACATTAAGCAAACCATTGGAAAAGCTTGTAAGGGTCAGATTTAATAACACTCCTCACCTTTCAAGTACTTGAGGCTGACGTGCTAAAAGCACTGTATATAAGAGTGATAAGATAATACCTGCTTTGGAGGTGGATAAAGCAGGCTGATAACAGACCTAATCCTGAGAAGTGCTGAACATCAGCACTGCCATTACGGATCATTAGGAAACCTTAGCATTTCCAGGGATTAAGCCTTCAGAAGTCCAAAATTACAAACTTTAATGACACAAATAGGTTTTGCTGTACGTGTGCTCCTTAAAAGCTGCATCGTTGGTGACAATGCATCACTCAAGGGCAAAAGTCACCCAAGTGGCTTCAGGAACTGAATAAACTAAATGTCTTTCCCTCTGTCTTTCAGAACACAAGAAGTCATAACACTGCAGGAGAGTTTGTGAAAATACCAAGTCCAGAAAATGGCGGTTTATTAATATATCGATTTCCCAGTCTGGACAAATAGGAGGTAAAGTGGATTTCCTCATATGAAAATAAAGAAAAGATGACTATGTCTTCCCCTGTGTTCAGTTATCTTTGTTCTTCTTCTTTTTCCAATAGATTTGATTTATCTTCCCAAGCCCTTTTTTCAATTTTTCTGTATAATTTGAGTGCATGCATTCAGTTCAAGCTTTCCAGCCTCAAACCTGATTTCATAAAAGGATGACATTAATAACTGGCTATTTCTAACTTCTTTGGTGTATCTAACAAAGAATTTAAAGATTCTTTTGATTTTGATAGTTCATATATAACAGGTTGTGATTGAGCTTTGTTTCAGACAGTTCATTAAGCTCATTTGCAGTTTAATTAACTCTAAATGATAATACAACAATATTTTCACTTGCTTTGAAACAAATTGAAAGGAAAACTCTATTAAGAATCTTGGAAATAACAGAAGAATGATTACCAAGATTGTGTTCCTTCCAGCTCAGCCAAATGTTGTCCCTGTCGAGCAGACTTGGATACCTCTTACTCTGATTGAAAATAGCCAATTAGCCTGATTGATGTGTTTATATTATTTCATATTGTCCCAACTTGAGCATGCATAATGTGAGACACCAGAACCATAAGGGTCAGAATTTTTCCCACAGGTGTTCAGTACCCAAAAATTTCCATTCAACTGCATGAAAAGGTGACCAGACTTCAAGGAGCCTAATACTCAAGAATCTAACCCTGAGATTTGATCAGGCACCTCCTCCTAATTCATATTGATCCTTCGGAAAAATCTTTTCCTTAATCCTCCACCCTGATTCAATTAAGTGTTCAGTACTCCCTGGCTCACCTTGGGAGCTGTAAGAGCTGTTAGGGTAAAATAATAAAAAGATATGGTTGTTTTATTCAGATACATTATTGTGATGTCTGTGTGAGAAATTTATTTTTTTTACCCCAACCAGTCTGTGATGGAAAAAGTTGCCATGGTGTGCCAGCTAGTTTAAAAAATACAGAATGTCAGGCTAAGGATATCTAAATCCAGGATATATCAGCTGGGATTGGTTTTCTTCTGCATCCTTATTTTCTCCTTGTTTAGGGAGAGTTCTCAATAAGTTCAGCTGNAAAATTTTACACTCTCAAAGCACAGTGCTAAACTGGGAAAGTCTGAACCAGTGCTCTAAAATAAAACCCCACAGTGGCTAACACAAATAATTGGATCACAAGTTAATTGATTTTACTCATTTTAAATATCTGCACACCCCCTAAGCACCACTATAAATTAAGAATAAAGTAGATGAGTTCAGTACTTTATTTAAACTACTATCATTTGGACCCGTTTTAACACTAATAACTTAGAAGCAGAATACTCTGGGCCAGAGGGGTTTTTTCTGGGTTTGCTGGTATGGGCTGTGTGCATTTCCTGCTTCTGAGTATTTGAAATGTGAGGTTAACCTGCTCTGTGATGTGCCACACTGTCATTTATTGTGCTTATCATGCGTGCAGCCCAGAGATTTTAGCAATTCTGTCATTTTTAAAGTTTTACAAATATTGAGGAGAAAAAAGATGCAGTTCTTCTTTTTCTGTATCCAAAATCTCGTGGCAAAACACACAGAAAACAGACTGATACAAACTTGGAAGGAAAACAGACTGACACAAGCTTGGAAGGAAACACTGAGTGAACAGCAGTTAAAGGGGAACTGAAAGATTTTGAGGAAACACAGTGATGGATGTAGATGAAAAGAGTGAGGCTTGTGAGGGTGCATAAATCGCCTTGAAAATGTAACAAGTCAGCAACGTTTGCCATCATGATGGACTGCTGGGAAGCAGCTGAGGACACTGGAATCCTTGTGGGGGATCACCAGCGTGGTCCCATGGGGCATGGAGGTCCTGGAGGGTGACAACAAGCAGCTTTTCTTTCTTACAGCACGGGGATGGCAGAGAGACCAGAAAAGCTCAAACCAGCTGTGCTCACACACAGCCTGAGCAGAGGAGAGAGCCTCAGTCCAACAGACTGCTCCTCCCTTCCCTGCATCTTGCAAGCTTAAATTAGTGGTTGTTTCCTGCTGGAGCCAGGAGGTGACACTGAGCCAAATCCTCCTCCACACTGAGCCCTGTAATGAACAGGGGACAGAGCACTGGCAGCTCTTACTGACAGAAAATTCCTCTGGATGATCTCAACACAAGCCAGTCTTGTCAGGTTCCCACCACAGGGCAGGCACAGGAAAAGATCACTGCAAAATGTGATCACCTGAGAATCCAGACACTGACCCCACCTCAGTCTCAGACTGAGCTGGAAATGCTGGAACACATAGCTGGAAAACCCAGACCATATGAAAATCAGATTCTTATCTCACAGCCTCATTTACAGCTTCTGTAGTAAATAAGAATCTGTTTACTGACTCCTCAGAGCAGATGAGGAGATGAACTCAAGTGCCTCAGAATCACCTGAGTGTCTCCTGTCCAGCAGCAGCGTGAGCAGGCACCAACAACACCTTTATGGAGCCACTAAAAACCTGTCTCAGAGTGGGGCACCGACACCCAAATTAAAGAGCTGCCACCAGCAGCAAACACAAAGCAAGATAAACGTGCCTGGGGTCGGTGATCACTACCCAATGGCTCATTAAGATTCTGCACGCTGTGATTCCCAATCAGGAACAAACAAATTAAAACTCCATCTCAGTTTGCATTTATCAGGGTGATATTCCAGTGGAAGGTATTCTGCGCTGCTATCACGAGTTTGTTTCCTCTTCTATATATCATAAAAGATGGAAAATAATGGTTTGTATTAATTCAGATGTCTGTGTTAGAAATCCCACAGAGAAATTGTATTATTGCAATTACCTCCCTGCACTGAAGCCCACTGCCTTTGTGACCATATTTTGTCTGTCTAATTCCTTGAGAATGTAATGACAGGTTATAGAATCTCTTGCAACCTGCCTGCTTTTTTTGCCTTTTCCTTTGCATGCTGTCATTCAGTACAAACACACCTGAGCTCCCAGGATTTATTTGCCAAAGAAACAGCGTATTTTCCATAGCTCTGTACTTGGAATGTCACCAAGTCCAAATGAATTTTCTGCGTGGTCACAAAGGTTTGCATTCTGGATCAATCAGGAATGAGAGCCTCATAGATGTCAGAAATGAACATTTCAGGTGGAATTCAGTGGGACACCAAGCCCAGTTTGCCAGAAAAGGATGAACCAAATCGTGGGCGCTTGAAGCAGGGGAAGTCCAAGGAAGAAATGGGATTTGTGGATTTGTGCCCTGACCAAAGTGGTGCTGCTGATTCTGCAGCCACCTTTCCTCCCATCCCAAGGGCCCCAGGTGCTGCCTCCCGCCCTGGGCCCCTGGAGGGCTGGAAAACTGTTTTTATACCAAAATCAGTTTATACCAAACCCTCCACTGGAGCAATTTAATGGAAAATGGGCTGGTCAAGGTGAATTGGGACTTGGTGCTACATCTCCCTAATCTCTTCTCCAGATTTTAAAGGCATTTTTCTTCTTAAGACTGTGCCCAGCCTTTGCTATGTGGACACAAACGGCAGCTCTATTTCACTATAAAAATATCTGTATTAAAGTGATGGATGGAGTTGATGCAAGCTGCACACCAAGCAACACATGAAACACTTGGAAAGCCATTTAGATGAAAGACACCACATAAATATAAAGTATTATCATGGTATGACAAGGGTTTGATGGTGTAAACGAGATGCAAAGCAGAAATTATAGCTGTGAGTCACCTAAACAGGCTTTATAATTGTCATTGTCTTGCTGCCACAAGGCTGGCTGGTAGGCACTGCATTATTTCTTAACTGAAAGTGTTCCTTTCAGCTTATTCTATAGTGTTTTTTTCTGAACACATAATATTATTCCACCTCCCTGGTGAAATTACAAAAAGAATTCAATCATAGCTAAGGAAAAAAAAAACAAAAAAAACCAAAAAAAAACCCCAAGAAAAACAACAACTTTTCAAATATATGAAATTGACCATAATAATTTTGGATGCATTTTCAGTTTTTACTTTTGGATGATTTTTCACAGCCTCTGCATTGTAAATGCCTTGTGATCTTTCAAGGCACACACCAGTTGCTTTTACAAAGTAAAAGTAGGACTCGGTAATGAAGGACAGAATGAATATTTTTGCCTGCAAAATCTTTGTTCTGCAAGTCTGCAACCAAAGCAACCAATCTGAAAGATCAATTAGGTAAATGGGAGGGTAAGGATTCAATTCTGCTCTCTGGAACGTGGCTACGACGTCTGCAGGCTCTGAACTTGTGCCTTTTTATAGAAAAACACAAAGATGCTTAAACCCATGGATATTCATCGTGAACGAGCAAAAAAAGGGGAAGTTTCAGCATGGCTTCATTTTGTACTGCTGCTCATCAGTCTACTTGGAAAGGTACTCTAAGAAACAAGAACTTATTAATTAGGCTCCAGGTAAAAGTCCCTCTGGGAAAAAAAAAACCCTGGTTTTCCAGCAGGGTTTGTGCCAAAAAGCCAAACAATTTCTGCAACCACTTCAAGAACTCTTCAGGTATTAAAATTCATGACTGAGTTGCAGTGGGTTAGAATGAAAAAATAATGGGGTAAAATGGATGGATGGAGAGAAGGAA
>VXBB01008108.1:65013-83579 GCA_013399915.1 Illadopsis cleaveri
AAGGAAGGAAAGAAGGAAGGAAGGAAGGAAGGAAGGAAGGTTGGGTGCTGCAAGAGCTGCCTGTTAGGTTGCCAAAGTGAAAGGTCCTCCTCTTGCAGACACCATAAATCTTTGAAAACTTTGGAAGATCTACAGAATAAGATCGTCACAAGAGCCATAAATTAATTTACAGGCCCTTCCTCCTGCTCCTTCCCCACAGCAGCACTGAAAATCCATTCAGAGCTGGCGCTGGTTTCAATCCTCTCATTTATGTGCTTGCAGAAGACTAAAAAGCCATTTGGGGACTGTAAATAAGTGATGGTTACTTGAAAAACAGACACTTTTTTGGAATTATTTTGAAGGTTTTGTTTATACAAGATTCTGACTCTTTCTCAGCCCAGCTCAGGGCCCCACTGAGCAAAGGCAAAAAGATAATTCTAACAGGTATTAATCATATGTTGAATGTCTGCTTCAAAGCCTTTTGCCTCCAGGTATACATCAAATGTCTGAAGATTCAGTAGGAAGACAAAGATGCTCTCTTCTTTTTTTTATTTCTTTTCCCTCCCCAAATAGATAAATAATTTAGAACTGAATCATTCTTTTTCGCTTTCCCACCTGTAAACGCAAGGTGCATTCGGTGGTTTCTGGAATAAATCAAGTGCCCACAAATAATTGGACACTTCTGGAACGATGGTTGTATCAGAGAAAAACAAACACTCCTCCTCCAGATGGACAGAGCACGGGGGAAAGGGTCACCCTATTTATTACATTTAAGGAACTTTTGAGAAAAAACCTCCAATAATGACGTTATTTTTCTGAGCTGTAAAACATTCCTTCACCGCAGGCAGAACAAGCCTTATGTTTAAAACAACAGCATGAGAGAGAACGATGATCTGAGCAGGGCTGAAGGAGCAGACTGCACCTATTCTCCTGCCCAGGGAGCAGGGAGAGCTCTGCCTTTCACATTTATGAGGATCCTCTCATTTCCTCCTCCCTGCACCCACCATCAAGGGCAGTGCTCAGCCTGTATTCTTTCTGAAATGCTGCATGTCTTCTTGAAATGGAATGAATGTAATAGAATGTAATAGAATACACCCCACTGGATTTCTCTTTCTTTTTTTGAGGAGCACAGAGGTTTCCCAGGATTTTTTCCCCCCACTTATCCTGATGATGGTGACAAAAAGAAGGGAAGGAGGCCTTGTGAAATGGTCCTTTTTCATTTTCAGCAGAGACTTTTTCCTACCCAAGCCGACTTTGCTGGTGCTGAGGATGAACATCTGAACACAGATGGTGGAACTCACTGACACTGCCCTAGTAAGAGGGAAAACTGGAAGCCACCTATGACTCATTTTACAAGGAATTCCCACCAGTCCCAGTTAGAGGTGGGATTCATTTGCTCCAAGGAGCTTTTTAAGCATCAAATTCCTCCTACTCCTTCCCTGCAAGTCACATTTTTGGGGCCTGGACACAGGATGTGTTCAGAAAACACGTCCTCTTGCACTGCTGCAGTTGTTACCTGAACCATGAAGGACTGAGCAGCAGGAAAGGTGAATTTACTCCTCTCTGAACATTAAACTGGCAGAAAAAAGGAGAATTTTATGACAATACATGATTTTTCTTTCCTTAAAATTAGCATTAACTTATGGAGAGACCAGTTAATTTGCTAGAAATTTTGGGAGATCAAGGGAAGTGAAGGAGAAATTTCTCTAAGGGTTCTGCTTCCAGGTATAAATAAATGCAATGTGACCTCAGTATTGATGGGCAGAGAGCTGGGCAGTGACAAGACCTTCAGCAGATGAAACCTATTGATGATTTTTAAATTATTATCATATTTACCTCCAGGAAGTAGATAAGATGTGAAAACTGTGTTTTAGTGCTATACAAAAGCATTAAAATAATAGGAGTTTAAAAAAAAAAGCAAACAACACAAAAAAGAAAGGAATGCTTCATTCTAAATAGGTGAAAGAACAAAAAAATTTCTAGATAAAAATCTAGAGGCATCTTGTTCATCTATTTTGATACCTTGACATTTCAAAATAGAACCATATCCTCGCCAGTGTCAGACACCTGGTCTTGCAGAGAGGAGGAGGAAGTTGCAATGAAAATGAGATTTTCTCCATGTCAGAATCTTTGGCCTGGCTGAGAACAAGCAGCATGTGCAGCCAGATGAGAAATCCTACCTTTTCTGCCCCGGGAGGGCCCTGATTCCAAAGGAGGGAGTTTTTCTTTGTGCCAGTTTACAGCTGATGGAAGCCCCAGCTGCCAACAGCAGATGTTCTGACAGTGGTTAAAGTTCTTCATGGGCTTTTTGGTGGGCAGTGCTGGGCAGCCGCACCCCAAGCCTTCAAAGCAACTTGCATCTCCTGAATATTTCAGCTACAAATCTCATCAATTCCCCAAACTTCTGGCATTTTAGGTGGTGCCAGTTGATGGGGATGAGATGCCCTAGATTTACAAGCCCCTCCAGCTGAGAGCTGTCTGAAGTTCTCCCAGTTTGAAAACTCTATTTTGGAAGCAGATAAGAGCTCTGCAAGGTTTCACACTGTTCCAGTGGAAGCAGGAGGTGCAGATGGAAGTTTACAGGCAGCATAATCTGCAGCGATACAGAATCTGTCTGAATTTTAAAAATGAAATCTCGAGCCAGCATTTTGTTTTCTGTGAAAAGCTGAGTGGGGAAAGGAGAATTTGGGCTGAACGCTCCATATTTCAATCCATCTGAACACAATAAGTCTTCCAAGTCTGCTGACAAAGTGATGAATGAAGTCTACTGCACGCAGTTTCTTCTACTGGGTATACAAGATTTTTTTTTTTTTCCCCTCAAATTATCCAGTCTACATCCAGTTGGCTCAACATTCATTGAGCAAAACATTACTGCTCTATCAAAAAGCTATGATACAAGAATAATCATTTAGAGATCAGAGACACAAGCGAACCTTCATGATTAATGATCTCTTTCCTTTCCTGTTTTCCTCTCATGGCAGAAAAATCTTTATTATATCCTGAACATCCAGGTGAGCAGCGAGTTCTCATTAACCAGGACGGCAGCAACGAAGACCTGGGGCTTCTAACCCTGTTAGCACAGAAAAATTCTGTTTCCAAGGTCAGGAGTAAAGAATAATAGATGTAAAAGCAGTGTATTTGACTAATGACCACGGGTGATGTGAGCCTGCCCATCCAGCACTGNCTGATCCTGAATTCTCTCTGAGCAGTTTAGAGGTTGGGAATGACTGGCAGGACTCCCCAGCTGATGTGTCTGAGCATTGAGAATTAGCAGGGAGCTCAGAACAGGCCAAGGTTCTTCTCTTGTGCTCTGGGCAGAGAGAAGTGGTGCCCACCCAAACACAGGGAATCAGCCTGCCAGAGCTGCCTTTGTGGGCTGCAGGCACCTGAACGTGGGCCTGAGAGCCCCCTCCAACACATAAAGGGGATTTTTGTGTGGGCATGAGGTGATAGGACAAGGGGGAATGGCTTTAAGCTGAAGGAGGGCAGGGTTGGATGGGATACTGGGGAGAAATTCTTCCCTGTGAGAGTGCTGAAACCCTGGCACAGGGTGCCCAGAGAAGCTGTGGCTGCCCCTGAATCCCTGGAATGTCCAAGGCCAGGTTGGACAGGGCTTGGAGCAGCCTGGGATAGTGGAAGGTGTCCCTGCCCATGGCAAGAGGTGAAACAAGATGAATTTTAAGGTCCCTTCAAGCCAAACCATTCTGTGATTCTATGATTTTATGATTCCATAATTTTATGATTCCATGAACAGCAAAGGGACTGTCCCAGGGGCACATACTGGTTGTGGTTCCTGTCAGTGCCATCCCTGGAAGGAGAATCATCACTCTGAGCACAGATGTGCCCCATGGTGGGGCTGGGGGACATCCAGGCAGCACAAGGGACTGACACAGCCACTGCTCACTGAGCTGACACCGGCTGGGATCATAATATTCTGTGCAATTCCCTCATCCTGATCCCAGCTAACACTCTGGAAATCTTTCAGCAGCAGCTCAGGTGCTCTGATTCCAAGTACAGCAAATGCCTCATTCAAATAAAGGCAATTCCCAGGAAATACAGGTGGCACCAATGATATAAATAAGAATTTGGTGTCATCTTCAGTTTATATCAAAGCGCTTTTCTGCAGGGTTGAATGTTTATTAAATCAGGACATGCATGAAGAGCAGGAGTTCATTAAGAGACTGTGCTATTCCTCTCTTTTAGGACTGGTTCTCCTTCTCCTGTAGAACCCTCCATGCAATGGGCTCACACATCTGCATCAATATTGCCACACTGAGCTCTTCCCAAGGACAGCCAGTACAGCAGGGATTAATTGGATCCTGACACACATTTCCAGATACAGATTTTCCACCTGAGCTTGGCAGTTCTAGAGGAAATCATTTTAAGGGACAATAAATACCACTTTATTTCTGTACACAGCAGTGTGATATACTGTAAGCAGCCACCCTTCCTCCCCTTGGAAGGCAGAAAAATGCTGTGCTTGCAGGTACCTCAGAAACATCTATTTCTTGCCTCTGAGTAAGCTCGTAATTAGAGCAGAAACACGAGGAACAATTTCAATGGAGCTGTAAAACTCCAACAGGAGGAAAAAAAAAATCTATTTGAGGTTAGAACAAAATCTTTTTTTAATCTGGCTAATGCTGCTTTTGTGCTGATGCTGATCATTATATTTATGACTAACTATGGGACATTCCAAAGCATTGACACCTGACTTCACTTACTAGAAAAGCAATCACTTGCAGACATTCAACTTGGTGATTAATATGTAGATACCTAATTTTTAGTGGATTAAACCATGTTGTATCAATTTGGTGGTCTTTAGGATTTATAATCAAAGCCTGACGACATCTGATTAATGCCAGCTCAGGCTCCCTGAACCTTACAATATCCTTGCTCCTTTGGAGCTCGGATCACAGCAGGCTGATTACCCCCTGATTATCCTGAGTAACTGGGGTCAGAGGTTCTCTGGCACCACAGAACACATTTAATTCAATCAATTCAGTGACTGAAGCAGTAGGGAAAAAAAAAAAAGAGAGAGAGATATTCCAATTGCTGTAATATAGCATTAGAAAAATTGCCCAGGACTTCTGTGCTCCAACTGATGAGTATTTTTGCTTAATTTCTAATTTAGTATTCTGCTGGGGTTTGCAACTTCAATTACTTGTGATATTTTCACTCGAAGTCAGGGGCACTGAGCTTGGAGGGAGGGAGGAAGGAAAAGCAGATGGAGAGAAGTTGCCTGCATGAAGCTGGATAATAACCTTTGTGACCGCCACACTCACGCCAGCACAGCCCAGCTGTGGCTTTCCTGGTTCCCCTCTCTACTGGGAACTCACAAGCTCCTCCTGGTCCTCACTACCCGTCCCTTTTGCCACTGCCAGATTCTTGGTCTCACTTCCACTTCTGGTGGGTTTTTGCTGTTGTTTAGCTGAGCACCAGTCCGTTTTCCCTGTAAGCAGAGAGGCTTTGATCAGCTGTGGCAGAGCACAGTGGTGATCTCAGACAGCCCAGCGCCCTCGTGGGTGCCCAGAGGAGTTGGGGAGCTCATTAAAGACACCACTCTGTTCCTCAGCCACCTGGAGCACCGAGTGCTGTGTCTGGGATGAAACACACAAAAACCCTCCTCTTGCTGTTCCCTGAAAACCTCGAGGCACTTCATGCACAAATGTCCAGCGGGCTCAGTTCGGCTCCTGCTGGTGAGGTTTGTGTCCTACATAAGGACCCTGGGCCTGCTGATACACAAATATTCCTTACTGTGCACCCTGAGGCTGCTGCCCAGCCTGGCTCTGCCTTCTGCCCCCAGGGCTGGTGATTATCACAGCTCCAGGTACTGCTGAGGTGGAGACCCTGCCCAAAAGGGGCAGCAGAGGATCTGACAAATGTGAGGGACATCAGAGACGGTAAAATCGGGTCTAACGTGGAGCTTCAGGCCAAGGAGGAGGGAGCAGCACACAAAAACAGGTTCTCAAAGACATAAACGTGACCCCAAATGATCCCAAGGGCGGGAGGGGGGAATGATCAACCTGAGCATTGTCTGACCTGGCAAAGGGCTCCAGGGGTGACAACTTCCCACAACACCCTGGCCACAAACTCTGGAGTGAAACCAACCTCATGACCCAGAGGAGCAAGGAAATGGTGAGAAAAACAGCAGGAGAAGGGGTGGGAGCTAAGAAAGGTGTGTACAACGCTTTTACATCTGTCCTAATATCACTACTGAAAATTATTCTAAGTTGAAGAATATTTGTTTGTTCCAATAATTCAATCAAAATTAAAAATGATTCTTGGATTAGTGTGAACTGGGATTAGTTTTCAGTTTCATTAACATTAAATTCTTGGCTTTATATGTAAGGTGGGCTTCTCAAACAACAAGATTTTGGATGTTAAAAATGCACCATCATGTTTAGGCATTACCTGCAATGCTTCCTCAGAAATCAAAGCACCTTTCCTGAGTATAATTCTTTAATAAAGGAAATGAAGCCTTAGACCTCTGTTTTCTCTGCAAGCAGGAGAAAGTTGCAATTTAATTTTCTGCTTGCCCACAGAGAAGATCCATTTTCTGTGTGCTCCTTTGGGGTTCTTTGGAATGAAAAATGCTATATGGTTATAAAACATTCTCTTAATGAAGCTCACTCTCAACTATCCCTGGAAATGATGAATTTCCTCTGGAACCCCTGGGCACATTTGCCCACAGGACAAACCCTGGCATAGCTGTCAGCATTCCTTACCTTAAGAGAAGCCCAGAATAGGAGCTGCAGGACAGAAGCTTGGTGTATTAGAGAAGATCACAGAGTGCTAAATGGGATGTAAATCTGTGAACATATAGACACTGCCTATAGATCCTTACACAGTGCCTGCAGACTCTCCTTTGTGTGTGAAATATTCCCAGCCTGTTCCGCTACAAAACCCAAAACAAATAAAAAAGACAACACCCAAATGACTTAATCAATTCTCCACATCAAACACAAAACCACAGGTGGAGAAGAAAACAAACAGCAGCAAAATCCCATCACATCAAAGCCCTCAAAATCTATATACTCTCCTCCTCCTGTGCTGAGGATGAAAGGAGAAGAAACCACAGACAGCAGATGTTGGTTTTGTCACTTACGCAGCGCTGGAAAAAGAATTGTGGACAATAAAGGAGATTTGATGTGGTGCAAACAGCAAAACTCTGCTGAGAAGTGCCAGGAGTTGTGTTCACTGCATCCCCACACCCCAGCAAATGTTTCCATGTCGGGAAAAGGGTTTCAGGTTCACCTCAGGACTTTTAAGGGAGAAGCACCAGAACCTTCTGCGTTTCTCCCATCATAATTGGCTCAGTGCCACCTGTTGGATCTTTGAAATATTTTTGTCAAAACCTGTGGCAGTCTCTATTGGGCAGCTTGCCAAAAAAACCCTCCCTGATCATTGTATGCTGAGGAACGAGCTCAGAGTTGCTGGGTGCTTTTCTGAGCAGGTGCAAGAGGCTCCTCCACAGTTTGCATGGCTTTTGTGCCTTTATTTTGTATAGTTTGTTATCTTCTCTTTAATTAAAACCTTTGTGCTTTTTCAAAACACAAAACACACTCGATCAGCTGTCTCGCTAATTATTCTTATATCTCTGGGAAAGTTGCTGGTCAACCCTCAGGGCCTGATAGACCTTTGTGGGGCTCAAAACACTCTGGCCTCAGGCAAGATCAGAATATCAGAGTGGCATCAACTCTCAGAGCTGCTGCAGAGCAGGGCAGAGGCAGGAATTGTTCCATCTGCTCAGCCCTGGGGAGCCCAGGCTGGGTCACAGCCCCTGGTTCCTGCCCGCAGCCTGGGAGGCAAAGAGCACTGGAACAGGTCTAAAGCATAATTCTGGCATAATTCTGGGTGGAAAATGGGCTGGTGTGGGTAAAAGGATTGTCTGGGTGTCACCTGCACAGGGACGAGGCCAAGAATTGCTGGGCTTCACTGGAGACAAGGGAAATCCTCACCTTGAGGCAAAACTTGTCACCTGAAGGGAAGCTGAGGGATTGTAGAGGATGGCTGGGAGGTCACAGAGAGTCTAACCTCAAGGTTCTTAAAGGAAAAATAAGCAAATACTGGAAATTATATCAACAGGAGGGAGGAATTTGAGGATATCTTGAGAAGCCTTCCATGAAAATTTCATGAGAAACCCAAAACCAAGAATCTATACAGAACAAAACACCTGTGCCTGATTATCTAAAGTTTTCAAGGTTCACAATGCTCATGAACACCCAGGAAGTTCACTGGATTACCATGATTTTTTTTTTTTCCTGTGCCAAAACCAAGTGATAGGAAAGAATTTCCTGCCTGAGATTCCAGTCTGAAACTCCCCATCCTCCAAGACTCTTCATTGTGCTGCTTTTGGTGCAGACAGCTGGAGATACAGGCTGGAACTGCAAAATAACACTTGCCCTCCTTGCTGCAGATAAAAATTGTGCCTGTAGCTTTCCTAGCTGGTCACATCCTCTTTTGGCAACCAAATGTAAGGAAAGGGGAGAGGAAAATAACTCTGATCTCAGCCCGGGGAAGGATCCAAAGGGGACAAGAGTGGCAGCACTAGATATTGAAATTTAGTTGTTTTGAGGCTACAACGTGGCCACTGTAGCAAAACTCCTGCTCCATTTAGAACTCCTCCATTTTTATTAGTGAATTAAAACTCTTCCCTTGCAGTCCCACAGGAACAAACTGCTCTTGCCAAGCAAACGAGATTTCTGAAGAAAATCATGCTTTTAACAAATCTCAGCCATTACTTCATAATTTTCCTGAATTGTCTGGCAAAAAGGAATTTAAAGGCCTGCATTTAAATTCTGGAGTGGCTATGAAATGAAGAAAGCAGATTGATTTGCATTCTGTTCCACTCCACTCTTTGCCAAAGTGATTTTTATAAAAAACCCCTAAAAATTATAAGACTTAAACCCCGCAATCTGAGCCTGAGAATTCAGTTTTCAATATCAAACCACTGAATTTTTTTTCCCATTTGCTGACAATATAAACCCTTAAAAACAGGGTTTACAGAAGAAATGCTGCCAGAACCCCTAGAACGTGTCATCCACTCATTCCTCACATGGAATTAAACCAAAATGCCACCCTTGCCTTGCCCACAAACCCTGCCAACAAATGAGGATTGCGACAGGCTCAGAGCACTGTCTGGGGTTTTTATGCTCATTTTTTTCCATGGCAACATCTCTGTTTCAATTCATGGTTTCATTCCCTCCAATCTCTGCATTGTCTTGCTTGGTTTATCCCTTCCAGGGAGCACCTGCCACGTCTCCACTCTGCTGCAAGACACAGAAAGCACATTTGGGGTGTCTGGGGCCAGCTGACACTTGTTCCTCAGCCATAAATTTCACTCCAAGCACGCCCAGCCTTCTCACCTCTCCCACTTCCCAGCCATTATTTGTCCCTTCCTCGGTTTCCTCCAATATCCAGCTGAGAAATTGCATCTCCTCCTTTACTGGCACTGTAAAAGATTAAACACAGCTGCTCTGTGCCACCTTGTCCTGTGGGGACAATGTCCTTGGAGGCCACCTGCACAGACAGCAAGGGGCATTTCCACCCAGATCCTGGGTGTCCCAGTGCCTGGGCTTTGAGAATAGCCTGGAAGAGATGGGATTTAAATTGTACTGAGGGTATTACTCTAAAGTGAATGAAGTGGAGAGTATACTTCTCCTTTATATCCCCAGAGTGATAAATGTGAGAGTGGAATTTTTTTTCTTTTTTTTTTTTTTTTTCTAAGGCAAAGAAAATGGGAAACCAACACGAGTTTCAGGCACATGAGAAATAGCTTATGAATTTAGATGATAGTTCAGCAGAAATAAATTGTACATCTGTTCATTCATTTTAATAAAGCAGGGAAATGACACGCTGCTGGAGCCTTTGGAGAACGCTGGTATGTTTAAATGATGATCTTATAATAGTAGCATTAACATTTGTAACGCTGCCCATACTTTAAGAATTTAAGAAAAATACATTTATGGGATAAGTGAGCTTCAACCTATAGTCTGGACTCCAGGCATTAAAAAGTGAATAAGGTGCTTCCTGAATACTCCCAAATTAGTTCAGGAAAGGCTCTACAATGGCTTTCCCATGCAACACAGATAATCCTCACAGTGTGTGTTGATAAAGCACGCTTATTATTTCCGAATGAATTATTCAGCTGTGCAACATGTAGCTGAATTTCTGCTGACTAGAACCCTAGCCTGCATTTACAGGCAGCTAAAGTGGAGTGTTTTCCTTGAGAGTAGTCCATTAAAGAAACCAAACAAGATGCTTTTCCCGGCTGTATGGATGCATGGAAACACGTCCTACCTTCTGCTGAACTCAGGTAGGAATAGAACCTTTCCCCTCCATCTCCCATAACAGAGAAATTAGAAATGCAAAAAGCTCCATTGCTTCATTGTTTTTATCTGCCATTATTTACAAAGCCAATGTGCAAATTTAAGAAATAAGCCAGTGAGACTGCAGCGGATGGTGCATTTTAAAAGCTGTGTTTTGATTTTCCAAACTGATCTCCATGGGAAATAATAAATTAAGAGTTCAATAATAACTGCCATGTTCCCTTTAAAAGCACAATTATTAAGATCATTAAAATTTCCTTTTAAATTTATTGCATTAAAGCAATTGCTGCTGGAGTAAGGAGCCTCTAAAACTGATTAGTGCTCACATATTGCTCTTTGATCAACTGGGAGAACCCTCAGTCAAGGAGAGGGGAACAGAAAGTTTGACATCCTTGAGAAGTGCAGGAGTTCACCTAAAATTGGATCTCAGAACCCGAGACCTTTTCATAATGTCCCAACACTGTCACCACAGGAGTGCAGGCTGAACTTTTGGACCTTCCCAAAGCAGAGATTTCCCAGAGGTGCTGCTGGGAGCCAGCACTGCTGGCAGGAGCTCCTCAGTGCTGACATCCCTGATTTATCCACTGTAGCCCTGTGTAGGAAGATCGGACCCACAGAANAATAAAAGAGTCGTTTTCAGCCTTCTGAAGCTCAGAGTCTGTGTCATTGTAGTATAAAACAGCATCAATCCAGCAGCAGGTGAGGGTGGCCCTGTGCTCCCTGCTGCTCCCCCAAGCTCCAGCACACAGCCAAAAACAACCTCAACAGGCAGTGCAGGTAAACAAGACTCTTTGTGATTTGGTTCTCTCGTCAGTACAGGAGGATTGGAGGAAAGAAACACCCCTGGGACACAGAGCCCCCCTGGGTGAACACTCCTCAGCCACAGAACCCTCACAAGATTTATTGATGGGAAATGCATTTTAATCATTTTCCTGGAGGGAAGGAAACAGCTCCCAGGGACTGTCAGCCAGCCCTAGCACGGGGCACCATAAACCCTGATTTGTGCCAGGAATATCAGGCAGTGCCTGTGTCACAGGGAAAAGGACATGAAAGAGTTCAACATCTGCAGGCAAAGTTGAATTTATTTACTTATGGCTTCAATTATTATTTAAGATGGAAAATTTGAAAAGGTCAGAACTGCTAAATCAGAAAGCCTGCCTTTCATTTGTCTTCAAACATGCACAGGTTTCTGAGCTTCGTTCAGCACTGAATCAATTAATCAGAAGCAATGTTCTTTGTTTTCAAATGCCAGTTGTGTTATTTCTAAATATGGAAATACACTATGTTATTTCCAAATGGACTTGTTGATCTTAGAGCTCTTTTCCAGCCTAAATGATCCTGTGGCTCTGTGAAACAGACAAGTAAATCCAGGTTTCATTTCTGTTTTAACCCATGTTAGAAAATGCTGCTTTAAGAAAATGAAACATCAGGTCCTTGGTTTAGGTAGAGAGACACCTGTGGGCCTGTGTTTCTATTTTATATAGATATATGTGTAGAAATCCAGATTTACTCGCCAGTCTAAAACTGCACTCCCATCTCCATTTGGATGGAAGCCACAGCCTGGATGCAGGCAGTTAAGAATATCAATGCTACAGATAAATCTTCTTCCCTGATATTATTTCAGACAACTGTTGGTTTAGATTTAAGCTTATTTAGCAGGATTGATTTTCCTTATGTTTCTTGCAAAACTTCCTCCCATAACTCCTTTGATTTTTCAAACTTAATTTTTTTTTTTTTAGCTAAAAGATTGCTTCCAACCCTTTCAACATCTTGAGGACAGCAGTGCTCTCCTCACCATCAGTCTTCCAAATGAAACAAAATCATTGATCCGAGAGCATCTGACAGTCCCAGTTAATGTATGGGCACTGCCAGCCTCGGTGGCTGGAGATGGGCAGAACAAATGAGCTGGGGAGGAGGAAATCAAGCCTAAAATGGACAAATGAGGGGGTGTGTGGAAGCCAACAGAGATGGAGCTCGATTTATAGAAGACAGGCAAAGGGTGTACAGATTTCTGTGAGCCCTGAGCAAACAGCCAGTGTGAGGCACTGAAAAGAAAAAGGTGGCTCCCCAGGGCAGCAGGTGATGAGGGCATGAAGAAGAGTTCACTGAGGGACAGTATCAAGGGATGGGATCAAGGAAGGTCTTCCAGAAATGATAAAAAAGGGGAAAAAATCATGGGGACAGAACAAGGATCATGAGAGGACAAAGGTCAGAAATAGATTTTGGAGATGTAGTGAAGAAAAAGTTTTCCATGTAGAAAGAAGAGGGGAAGTGATGAAAAGGAGAGTAGAGAGAAAGGTGAGTCACTCAGCAAGAAGCAGTTAGGGGATCCATCACTGGATGTCTCGGGAGCTCTGAGGCAGCAGCGGGAAACAGGAGCAGAGGGATGTAAGGAATGTGAGGTGACCAGGCTTAGAGAGTCAGAGGACAGAGTCCAGGAGTTTGGAGAGGAAGGAAAATTTAAAAAGGAATCATTAAAATTCAGTGAAGACTCCTAACAGACTCCTGACTAAAGAACAGGCTTGGAAGGGGGAAAACCCAAGAGTTTGCTCTTTGGTTAGTTGGAATGGGGATGTTTGTTTTGCCTTAAAAAAAGGGAATGATGCAACAGGCAGAAGGAACTTTGAAGGATAAATTTCAGCACTGGGCAAATTAAATATCAAGGAGAGGACACAAGTGATTAGCACAGGGAAGTGAAATAAAAAATCTCTATAAAAGCTGTATCAAGAGGAGAACAGGGGTTAGAATATAAACTCCAAAGGACGGGCTGCAGAACAAAAGTGTTGGAGGGAAATATTGGGTGAGGGGATTTTTCCTACTCAGACCAAAGTCTGGAATGGGAAAGGGAGAATAACATCAATACTCCGTGTAGAGCTGGGCTTACACTTTTTTTTGTGACATATGGACTGAGAACACAGGGGAACACATTTGTAAAAACAAATAAATATTAAGTGACTGTTAGACAGAAGGCTGGAGAAAGGGCTACACTTTAAGCAAAGAAGCATCTGGAACTCTAAGGCAAACAAGTCCTGGAAACAAGCCAAAGTATAAACTACAAGGATATGAATAAATTCCACTTCTGAACCATTTTCCTCAAAAGAGACTGTAACTACAAGGAATTCTGTAAGAACCCCCTAATCTGCTTTTTCTTGAATGTAGCAACACCATTTTCATTCCACTAAGTTCAAGACACAATCAGGCCTATATAATTTTATTTTTTTCCAAGATTAATATCTTTCACAGGCATTTGCTAAAAATTTTACTTGAATAAACCCACAGCTCCTTTTAGCGTGGCGAGTTTTATCCATTGTCTATTTTAATGCTTCAGAGCAGAAGGAAAAAAGATATTTTGTCTAAATAATCCTGACATTTTGATTCGTGTGCACAGATGGTTAGCAAATTTTGGAGTAGCCAAATCAGTTCTAGTGTAGCCGAGAAAAATCTTAAAAATCTCACTTGTCTGTGAAGGAATTGATAAACTGATCACAAAACTCATTCTGCTCTAGTGGAATGACCCAAGCAGCCACATAAACTATTATTTTTGAATGAATAGACTTCAGCTTTACAAAATTCCCTCTGCTCATATAAACTGCAGCTATGATACCAGCTCACACATATTGTGTAATTGGTATTAAAGAGGGTTTTGTCTGCTGCAAATTGAATATGGTAAGATCTATAGTGCGTTATCATGTTTAATCCAGCTTTTAAAACAGAACTCCCACAGATGCTGCAGGCATATTAACAGTGTGGGTTTCTGAACGTGTGGGATTTCTCTGACGCTTTGCAACACATCTAACAATTCCTCTATTTGTTACTCCTCAAATCAGCTGCACTGTGCCAGACAAAGTGGTTTAGAATTCTCGGCATTTCTGTTAAAATTCCGCAGGTGAGGGACTGAAATAATTTATACACGGAGTAAAAAAGTCCTTCAAGACCAAAAAGGTGATACCTGGGCATCTCTTCCTCACTGCCTGACCACCAATTTACATTTTGAATTACTTTAAACCAAAAGAGGGAAGATTAGATTGGATATTAGGGAGGAATTCTCCCCTGTGAGGGTGGGCAGGCCCTGGCACAGGGTGCCCAGAGAAGCTGTGGCTGCCCCTGGATCCCTGGCAGTGTCCAAGGCCAGGTCGGACAGGGCTTGGAGTACCCTGGGACAGTGGAAGGAGTCCATGGAACATGGAATGAGATGATTTTAAGGTCCTTTACAACCCAAATCATTCTGGGATTCTGTGAACAAGATAATGATGATTTAAGAGTCACTCTGCAATGAATCCCACGTGTAGAAATTTCCACACTAAGGGATTTTTTGGCCAGCTGAGTGTCACACAGTCAAACGAGGTCTCCCAACAGAGACCCCCCAAAGTCAATTTCAGAGAAGAGATTGAAACAACATTTTGTATCTTGATCTGAANTTTCCACACTAAAGGGTTTTTTTTGCCAGCTGAGTGTCACACAGTCAAACGAGGTCTCCCAACAGAGACCCCCCCAAAGTCAATTTCAGAGAAGAGATTGAAACAACATTTTGTATCTTGATCTGAAAGCGACTGTGTGAAGTTTCTTGGAAGTCTCTGTGTCGCCTGCCAGCACTCAGTGTTGGAGCTGGAATTCCTTGGACAATTAATGAAGTACAATATGCCATGGACACTCCTGGAGAAGAGTGAAATCAAAGGAAATTTCCATGGACTAAGCTTTACTGGCATACACTTACAGGAAAAACAAAATTATCAGGGAAAACGCTCAAATTTTTAAATGTCCATTACAATTGGAATCCGTAGAAAACAGTCCTAATTTGATTTGAAGGCAACTGCAAAATTCCAGCTGGCGGGGTGGGGTTTTTTGTTTAATTGGAAAATCACAAAGCCACTCCTGGCAATGATTGCTAATAATTATGTTTATACAGCTTCCCTGAACAAGTGGTCCAAGACAAGGTCTGGAGACATTACATTATCTTTGTTTAGCTTGTGCTTCCCTCAAGAGCCTTTGTGTGAGCCTTCCTTCCTTTTTAATTTCCCCTCTCCAGCTCCTCACCCAAACGTGTTTGTGCTCGAGCTACTCCAAACCCTCACTGCTACTGTTTACTTTGTAATCCCGACCTTAATATCTGTCGTAAAGTTCACACTTCACAGACCACATTGAGGAGGCATATTAACCTTCACTTCTTGGAGAAGAGAACAATAAATTGTGGGTTTATGGCTTTTCTGCTGCTCGCGGTGTTCGGGCGTTTGCTGTCTGCAGAAGCAGATGGGAGAAGCTTTCGGAGGATGAGTCGGGTTTGTGGGTGAGAATTTGCCAGCTGCAGTGGGAATTGCTGTTATTGCCACGGAGCTGCTGCTGACCTTCCAAGCACAACCAAAGGCTGGTAAAAAGGCGAGGAGTTTGGATCAGATCAGCTGATGGCAACAAATCAGGGCGCCTAAACAAAGGGCAGGAAACGAACAGTGACAAAAGAGGGGGAAAAAGGGAAAAGGACTGGCAAAAAATCATGTTTACTGTGTGAGCCTACTTGGAGAGCAGGAGTGCTGGGAGGAAAATCAGATTTGAAGGAGTAGCACAGTGCCTTTGTGTTCCTCCCCAAATTCCCACTGTTTGAATGATCCTTTCTACTGACAGGCCCTTCCTTCCCTGCGCTGAACAAATGTTTCTCAGCTGCTCCCAGGTTATAAAGCAGGCACTCTGTTGTTTTATGCACCACCGAAATGTGTTTATCTAGAGATTAAATAGACAACTTCCTGTATTTCCTGACCTTGGTGGAGAGAAACAAAGCAATGAACTCGCCCCTCACGAGCAAAGATGAATGCAGGAGTGTGCTGCCTACTGCCACGCAGCTCATCCAGCCCTAATTATGTGATAAGTGGATGGACTCCGTGTTAAACATATTTTGCAAAAGTTCTTGAACAAAGTGCTTACACTGGTTATGCAGATAGCTGGCTGAAAGCCACATGAATACAGATTATTGTGCACACAGTGTGAATCTGGATGAGTACAGGAACCACTGGTCTTCCAAACAATATTATTTCATTGTTTTTTGTTTTTTTTTCCTGGAGTTCTCTGTTTCAGTCTGTGCACAGAATAATCGCATTTGTTTTTCCTTTCTCTGAAATTATTCTGCACTTGGAATGCTACAGCAGAGTGTTTGTTGTTAAGGTCATTGGTAATTCAGTTCTGAGTGGTGCTGAGCATTTCTCATCACATGAGAAATCCTCAAGCCAGCTAATTCTGATAAAAATTGACACACAATATTCAAGAAGTACAAAAAACTTAAGAAAAACAGTAATTTCGTTATCCAGACAGCCAGACTGTTTAAATAAGTCTTCCAGATGTCCTTAGTTTGGTAGCACCACAACACAACTCAGAAATATTAATAAAGCTTCTTCTTGATCGTGGGCATTTTTCCAGGTTATTTCAAAGTGTTTAGAAGAGACACAGACATTTGGAATCCTAATTGCACTGAGAGTCAAAGCAATCTATGCTCCTAAACCTAGTTTTTTGAACTTCAGAAAGCACTAGATGTCTTTACAGCTACTTTATTAAGTCCAATAGTATTTTTAAAATTACTTTTGACGTCTAAAATTATTTAAGAAAAAAAAAAAGAGGGGGTTTCTACATGCCTGTTATTTAGATTTTTAGGTTCCTAAACTGCTTATGTGGTTTTGAAATCTGTTCTGTAAGTCATGACAGCTCAGAAAACTCTGGATGAGCTGTACCATGGGTGAGACCAATGACCAACCATGGAGAAATGGTGCAGCCACTGAAAATTTCATTTTTGCAGCGACAACAGAACGCTCACAGCATTCATTTAGAAAATAAAATATTTGCTGCTGTTTCGATGTTTGTTTCCTTTCTTAAATTCTGCCTCTCATGTAAGAAAAATGTACCAGGTAACATCTTTCATTTGCTCTCAAGGAGACTTTTGGGCACTTGGAGGTATGTCAAGTGTGTTAGGGAGCTGCTGCAAGAGGATGAAGTGGAAATAAAGCTGAGTGAAAAGGTCAGGGCAAATATTTACCTGGTGTAGAGGTTACTGAAGGTTAAAATATGCTCCAGGAGCCTTTCTAGCTGTATTTACAGCTCTAGAAAAAACAAGGGTGGCCAAAAAGCTCCTCTCTGGTGATCCCAAACAATCCTGAAGCTGTTCTTGGTGCCAAAGTTTACTGACAGCTGGAGAGGCTTTGCCTTGCTCTGTTGAGTTTCTGTATGAATTCTGATTTCTCTGCATGTGAATTGTCTCACAGCCCAAAAACGGGAGCCAAATGGAAATTCCAATATGCATTCTGTTCATGTGATTTTGCTGTAATGGTTTTCTCCATCCCACAAAACGTTTTGCCTTGACAAAGCGGCGCTGGGGGAGTTTGATCCAATTTGAACAGGCTGCTGGAATTTTAGATTGTTTCCCATCACTTTTTTAGGCCATAATGAAGCTCTGATTCTTAACTATCAGCCTGGCAGTGCCTTTTCATCTGCTCAAGCACCTCAGCCCTTCCAACATGCAGCAGGAGAGAGCAGTTGGTGGTGTGGGGAGAATCCAAACTGGTTTATTCTCCCCAGCCCTGGCAGCTCCAGCTGGTTTTGCCTCTGTTCAGCCTGGTTTGCGCTGTGATTTCCATCCCAACAGGGACTGGGAGAGGGCTGCAGCCCTGGCCTGGCTCCCCAGCTGGGTTTTAGTCAGAGGACAGGGCCTCTTTGTCTCTGTTTTCTGTCGCCAGACGAACAAGAAAAGATTGCACTCACACCTTCAGGTTGTGAGATGAGAAAGAAGGAAGTTTATTTTGGGTTTTGGGTTTAAGTAGGGTTTGGACTTTGACCAGCGATTGGGGGACGAGGCTGACACTTCTCTGACCTCATTGGTCAAGCCAGAAGTCCATCAATTTGTCTTTCCTTCAAGAAGGAATGCATGATTTACAAAACATCATTCTTTGTTTATGTTACAATGCATCAGAAAGCTTTAGTACAGAATGTAAAACATTAGGAGGCTGAAAAATCAGGGCCAAAGTTTTCCACACAGTTGTGATTCTCACTAGAAATCTCTCCCAGTCACATGTAAAGGTCTGTGGGAGGGGGTTGGAAAGGGAATCACCTGCCATTAACGTGATTGTATCTAAAGGCGTGGTCCAGCTCATTGGGAGTCCCACACAGGAAGGAACAGAATTGATTAAAAGTCCCAAAGAGCAAAAATTTTCCTGCAAGACAAGGTAGGAAGGGCTCAGACCACAGAGAGGTGAGATTGGTTGGCTTTAAACAAAGCAAAGTCAATGG
>VXBB01008109.1:0-11777 GCA_013399915.1 Illadopsis cleaveri
CTTTTCATTTATAACAATTACCATCTTTTGCTGGTCTTGCTTTCTTTATCCAGTCCGTCAGGTGTCTCACAAAGTCAAAGAAAAAATCTCCCTCTGGCACACTGATGACCTGGGGGGCAACACAACACATAGTCACGAAGGTTGAGGAAGTGAATCATACAACAGGATCACAGAATAATCTTGAGTTGGAAGGGACCCAGAAAGATCATCAAAGTCCATCTTCTGGCCCTGCATAGGATATCTTTAAGAATCACACCATGTGCCTGACAGCATTGTACAAATACTCCTTGAATTCTGTCAGGTGTGGTGCCATGACCACCTCCCTGGGGAGCCTGGTCCTGGTCCAGTGCCAAACCACACCTTGTGTGAAGAACCTTTTCCTAGTATCCAACCTACACGTCTCCTGACACAGCTTCATGCCATTCCCTTGAGTCCCATCACTGGTCACTCCACAGAAGAGATCGGTGTCTTCCCCTCCTCTTCCCCTCATGAGGAAGTTGCAGACTGCAATGAGGTCTCCTCTCAGTCTTCTCTTCTCCAGGCTAAAGATGCCAAGTGACCTCAGCTACTCCTCACATGGCTTCCTCTCAAGGACCTCCACCATTGTCACAGCCCTCTCTAACAGCTTTATTTCCTTCTGGTGTCCCAAACAAGTGGCAAGACTCCACAGGCAGGGTTGGCCATCACCTAGCCCATCTCCTGTAGCAGTTGCTCACTGCTTTGTACTTCTTACACTGATGTGTTATAAACTGCTGATGTGACAAAGCCAATGCCAGCACGTTGCTTAAGGCTCCGTCTCTAATTTCACCCATTACTCCTTATTGCAACTTGTTTCACTACAACACTTCCTTTCCCTTCCTGATGAGTATCTCCATAGATTTGTGTCAGTTGCCAGAGGCAGCTCTAAGCTGCACATTTTTCTCACTTAGTCCTTTCTTATAAATCCAACTCAGCAACAGGCTAGGAGAGCTTTGCCTGTCTGTGCTTTAAGTCCTTTGGGGTGACTGCTGTAAATCAGGGCTGTGGGACTGCAAACCACACCTGTATCAGGTCAGATCTGACTTAAAAATTCTTCTTTTAGAGAAATGCTTTCACACAGGCTCTGGCTCCACTAATGTGTACCCACTGGCAAGCAGTTTGTCCAAGGTCCCTCAGGGCTACCTCAGCTCCTGGGTGGGTCACTCACCTTGTCAGAGATTTTGACAAAGAGGCTGAAGCCCTCAGAGGACTTCAGGAGCAGCCTGTTGGAGATGTTCTGGCAGAAGTCCTTGGCTTTTGTGCTGGATTCCACCTCAAATGCCTACAAAAAGATGAAGATCACTGCTGCTATCTAAGGGTTAATTTCCACTTTTTGCTCTCTGAGGAGCTCCAGGTGCACATACACAGAGGGGTTTAGCTGCCCACCACCAATGAAATCAGTGACATTGTGGACTGGGGCTCTGGGCATTGGAAGGGATATCTGCAGAAGCTCTGTCATGCTACTGCTCTACCCATTGTGCTCTGTGATGCTGTATCTATATCCTGTGCTGGTTTATCCAGAGCTTTCCAAGCAATGCAAGAGATTTTTCTGATTTAACAGTGAAGTGTCAGAACTATTTGTTTGAGGGAAGAGGGATGGGAAAGACAGAGTGAGAGACCTCTAGGCTGATTTGTCCCAACTGTCTCTCCAGTGGTGATGAGGAAGTCAGATGCCAGGCTTAGACCAGGTCTAAGCCAGGTGCCTGGTTTCTAGATAGCTGAATAGAGGGAAAATGATTCCTATTTTATGGATATCTAAAGGATGGGATGTTTAAATGTCTGTCCCATTTGTATGCACATCCCAATTGGTTTTGCCTTTTGAGCTGTGCTCAGCATAAATGAGCCCATTGCTTCAGTTTTGCTCTGCCCACTTAATGAGATTCAACTCACAGCAGTTTAAGGAATTTAAGCTTCTGACCAGCATATGCACAACTGAACCACCAAACTACCAGGACTCAAGTTTCACATCCCATTAGAGTCTGATCTGGGGTTCAGTGCTGCTAATGTTCAGCAGCACCTGCAGTCCAGATGCATGTTGAACTGGAATGATGCTACTCTGCCAGTCCACTTGGTGACTTCCATGGCTAAACGGGTCACAACAAACCCATCCAAGTGCAGAAGTCCCCATTGCCTCCTTCTACTGGCTCTCACACAGATGCATGTGTATGAAGTAGTGTCATGCTCATTGCTGGTCATGTAGGAAAAAATACTAAAAGTGGTGAGAAACCCCAAGAGTTCTTTCAACTCTCCAATACAGACAAACAAGGGCACTCACAGCTGCTGCAGAGGAATCATCCTTTTCCTTCCATGGGTGTGGACTCTTTTATAAATAAACCCATTTGGAAATACAGAAATTTAGTTGTACCCAAGGGTATGAGGGAAGAGAGAGATGGGAGCCACATAAGAAGACTAATCAGTAGGTGAGACAGCAGTATCTGCAAGGACATGCCTATCTGCTCTGGCATCAATATGACTAGCTGCCTTATCAGCATGTAAGATGCTTAGTGAGAGCTTCCTGAGTGTAGGTATGATTTCTGTGTCATCTCAGGTCAGAAGGGGTAATTTCAGTCACCTACTTGCCAGTGCTGCAATAGTCTGCCCTGTGTCCAGGGGGGCCCATCATGGTACCCCCCTCTGGGTATCGTTGGATGGACAATATCTGTTGGTTTCAGGCTCCAAATAACTGAGAGCCAAGGCCTGTGAGCTACTGTGAGTGAATGGATGAACTTATCCACTTTCCCTCTTTCTGCAGTCATACTCTAAAGCTCCAGTGAACACCAGCAAAGCACCCATATCTTGAAAAACACAACTTGCAACAAATCTGAGTAGACAAGGATGGATTTTCCTTGTAACGCTTTGGCCTAGAAGCTTCTGGAAAGGCTGAGCTTTTCTGAATCAGAACCAGTATTAGCCTCTTCTGAGATTTTAATAAGAAAACTGACAATCATCCTGACAGAAAAGAATTTCCTTCTCCCCCATTTACCTCATCAGTGTCATCAGGGAAGTAAACCTTGTGGAAAATTTGGGTTGTTTTGTGTTGAATGGCTTCCACTTCTACCAGATGGGGCGGGTATTTTCTGGATCCATTCCTGCAAAACAGAAGGTGGCAAGTGTCACATCATCATCATCACAGCAAGAATCCTTTGCTTAAATCTTCCCTTTTTAATGCATATTCTTTTTGAATAACTTCAGCTACTTTCTTAGTATTAAGATTTTCTTCCCCCTATAAAGAAGAAAGTGACTTAAATGGACCTGGATGAAGATGATTCATTTCTATTTTTCTGCACTGCTTATCAGCAACCCAATGTCCCATTCAATCAGTTTGGTGGAATAGAGAGAGAAGCTGTGAGCTTTCACTGTGCCCCTAGTCACCAAAATATCTCCCAGTTGTCTTTTTTCACACATATTCGGATGTTGTGGCACAGTCAGGACTAGGAAGTTTTTCAGAGCCATACCTCAAGGCTTTCTGGAGTCTCTGGATGCAGTCTGCTGCCAAGGGGTGATGTTTCCGGGACTGCAGGAACCTCTGGACGTGGGGTAGGAGGATGTTACTTGGAGGGAAAAGGCCTGTACACAACCACAACAGCTCCCAGCCTTTCTCTTCACTGTATCTGCATAAGAAGAGACCCAGAAGGAAAATAAAATCACTCGTGGCACTTCAGATCTGCTTTGCCCAACACAGTCTAATGCTTTTGGGCCACGGGGAATGAACAACTCTTACTTGATGTGGTTGTCTGTGAGCTGCTTGAGGGTCTGGCAGTAGATTTCATCTTTTAGGGGTTCGGCTTTCAAGGCACCTTCAAATATTTGGTCTGTCAGCTCATTGACTGAGCGGGTCCTTTTGGATGGGTAGTCACCCATATATTTCAGCACAGGTGGGAGGTAGGAGTCAAGGATGAGATAACTGGGGTATTTGGTGAAGCCCCTCTGTTGATGATGTTGTTAAAGACATCCTACACATGACCACAGAAGTGGCTGCAAAGGGATATTCAGGCATCAAACTCTGTCCCCAAGGCCATGTGGACTGGCCTGCATCCACACTGATTAGGGCTGTGGCCATCCACAGCAGGTGCACTTGGCAGAGAGTCAGTTGAACCAACACAGAACAGCGCCAGGGAGTGTGGACCAGCAGGACTCAATAACTGGTCCCCAAATCGTGACTGATTAGGAAGTAGACACACCTCAGATTTCAAGGATGCTTAAGTACAGATTTGTGGCTCAGGTCCATCTCCAAGCCGGTGACATGGTCCCACAGCTCTTAAGAGGGACCACAAACCTTTCTTCGGACTTTGCTTGGGGCCCTAAAGAGCCTGTTCAGCCCTTTGCCTGTCAGACCTGTTGCCCAAGGGCACTCCCAAGCAGAGGAAGGATATCAATAAAGGCCATACAGGCCTCTTGGGAGAGCTCCTCACTGCCCAGGATCTTCTTCAGCAGTGGCTGTTTGATGGGCTCGCGGGTGTAACACCACAGCTTGTCCTTTCCACGGCTCTTGGTGATCATGACCCGGCTGAGAGTGTGCTTTGGAGGTGGTCTGGTGGCAAATGCAAAGGAAGAGGTGGAGAGATTACAGGGATAATAGGAACAACTTACGGCCAACGTTTCACCTAGGACGATTGCTCACAGCACCTGGCTAATGAACTCTTACACCATATGGAAATTCAGCAAGTATCCAGCTCCAGTTTGCTTAAAGATAACCACTTGTACTTTCCTATGGCTCAGAAAAGTCTCTTATAGACCCTACCCCAGTAATGATACCACAGTCACCTACCCTATTCCAAAAAGCTTCTAACCACAGGAAGGATGAATGGTCAGGGCAGCCACACTGAAAGAATATCACCTAGCAGTATAAGCCTAACAAGGGGAAGACATTCCAGAGGATCTGATCTTCCTGTTTGGATTGCCAGCCCATCCAAACAGAAGCGGGAGCTTTGGTCAGCTGCATTCCGCAGTGGTGCACATTTAAATTTTGGAGCTGAAATGAAAATGCCTATATAGCCTAAGCACATCCTCCCACATAGTATTAAATTTTAAATTGCTACACCTCGGCTGAGGAGAAATCCTTTATAAAACCTTGTCTGGGGAAAACCTGCAGTTCAAATGCCATGAGCTAAACCAGAGGTTGCAGTTGTACAAAGTCACAAAATGGGGTATTTGGAGTCTTTTCCAGTAGCAAAATTTTCCTGATTCCCAAGCTACCTGCAGATGGATTCCTATAATTTTTGAGAATGGTTTAAAAAAATCACCTAAAATAATCGTAGGAAAATTCCTCCAAGGTGTATGGCTTTACTCTTTCTTCACTGTCTGAAACTGCCATCTGAGAGGTTCTGATAACATCTTGTCGTTGATCAGGGGTCATTGTGACCAGGGCCTGTGGGATGAAAAGCTCTCTGTTACCTGGTATATTTGAAATAAAATATATCTGACGTATTCAAAGAGAGGAAGCAGATACAAAACAAGAACAGTGAAAATGAGAATAATCCATCAATTCCTGTTAACAGTCAGTTAGAACTGTGCAGTTGTCATTTCTCTATGCCACTCTCAGTCACTAATGCAAGGAATAACAAATATTTCCATAGTGAGGGTCATTTCCTATGGAAGATAATGTGCTCTGGAACTTACAGCTCCATATGTGAATGTAGCAGTTCCCTCCAACCACAAATACACCTTTAAGCAATCAGGCCAGATGGAAGGATTTAGCACAATACATGGATATTCCAAGTCACAAGTCTGTGGTGTCCTGAGTGCCAAGATCAGAAAAAAGGCTGAGATCACTCTTGCCTTGGACAGCTTGTCACCTCTCTCATCCACTTTGGTTTCTGCCTTATGTTCTGGCCAGATCTAAGCACTTCACAAAGGCTTTGACCTCCTTGGACATCGTACCAAGTTGTGTAATTCCCTAAGATTGCTTACCACGATCTCCAATGGAGGCATGGTGACGGTAGGCAAGACATAGACGGAATCAGTTGGGAAATCCCCTCTCTGCTTGGTCCGTTCATTGAACCCATTAGCCCACCCCGAGTTCATCACTTGTTCTCCGGTGTCCTGGTCCAGAACTATCAGGTCTCCTTTAAGGAAGCTGAGGAACCCAGACTCTTCTCCCACTGCAAAAAAAACAACCATTGGTTTGAATTGGTTTTTTTTTCCAAATTCCTCAGGAGTATTAAATCTACCGATACGTTTACCACTGAGCTGAGCTATTTACTTGCCTGGATTTGGGTTGTCTTGGAGAGTGACCACATACTTGGATCGTTTCCTTAGTCCTTCAAGGAAGGTCACCACCAGGTCCCGGATATCCTCTGCATTGTTGGAGGTGAAAGTGTATTCATCACCTTTAATGGTGGCCAGGGTGAAACTCTGCCCTTGCAGCTTTCCTCCTCTGGGATATATTTTTATAGGAGACATAAACATGAAACATAATGACATTCAAAGGCAAAGCCTGGAAAAAAGACTGATCTATGGTGAGATTGCCAGCCAAGTCTATTCCTCCTTACCTGCTGCTTGACACAGCTGTGATCTCTGGGAAAGAGAGCTCTAAGAGAACCTGCTCCTGTTCATCCACAAAGTACACCCCTGTCCAGTTGACAGCTACAATCACATCATTTTTAGGCAGGCTTGGCCCTGAGTTGAAGACAAGATATTCAATCAGCTCATGAAGGGTTTTAGGATACAGAAAATGTTTCAAAGAAGGATGCAATGATCAAAAACTCTGTGCTTTTTTTAAGGGAGGGAAATAGTGGCAGACCCATAGCCTGAGCCATTGCTAAACAGGATGCAACAAAAAATAATGCGTCCAAAAAAGACCAGCTAGATGGTCTCCTTCTTGTCTGTGGAATATCCATAACTCCTAGTTTTTGTTTTAGAGCATCCTGTGCTCTGGGCATGTGCTTTACTGACTCACCTGAGAATTTGAAGGCTTCATAAAACCGAGAAAACAGCAAAGGCCACTTGAAACGTGCAAAATCCACTACTTCTTCCTTGACCTTTTTTGGGTCTGCCCTCTTCTGCGTATAAATTCCCTACAGAAAAAGCAAACCACAACCAACATGATGCAAAACACAGTTGTATCCAGGAAGAGATCAAGGAAGATCAATCCATGTAACCTAAAGATCATGGAACAAATATTAATGGACGTCTCAGTGTGGCTAAGGGCCAAACTACTACAGGAACAAGTGACAGTTTGGGCAAAGTCTTGGCCTTCAGTTCCCACTTTATGGAATAATTTGACTTGGAGAAGGCTGGACAAGCATCTGGAGTGACCAGTCTCAGTGAGGTTTGTCTCAGCTGACTGTGGGTTTCCCAAAAGTAAGCGTTTACTTTTCAGCCTGACATTCCTTTAGCTGGAAGTGGGCACTGGAAGCTGGAAGCCCTTAAGCCCCTTATTTAGGGCATCCTTAGACACCTGACACTTCTGTACAAAGCTGGCAGGCTGACGGGGATGTGCAAAATCCAAGTGAATCCCTGTGTCTCCCCTGACAGTTAAGCTGAGGTGAGACTCCTAATGCACATGAAGAAGTTTACATAGCAGGGATTCTAATCTGAAGCTGGCTCCTGATGTTAAATGAATGCCAACCCTCATGCCAGGAGCATCATCCCTCATGAGTGGTCATAAGTACTGGGTAATGAGTTATGGAAAGTGTTTTCATCTGGGAGTGTCATAAATGTTCTAATTGAAGTCAGGGAGGTTTTACACAATGCTTGGCACAATAAAGTCCGGACATTACCCAGAGACGTGAACCACCTCTGTAATACAACCAGTAACACCACAACCTCGTGTAACAGGAATGCCGCCCCAGAGATGGCGTTTTGCATCTCACAGTAAATCTTTGCAGGATGTCTTCTGTCAGATCTTGCATAACAACCAGTGGTAAAGCTGAATATGGTTAGGACAAGCCCTGCCCTTTCTCACTGTTTTAGCTTCAGGCCAGGCTAAGGGCTGAGCTATGATGTCTGAATGTTTAAAAGGCACATGAAGCTACTGAAGCATGCTGTGATCCTTGACAGGTGATCTATTGTCCCCACCTTTTTATGTGCAGCTATAATGAGCTGAGCCCATTTTTCCACTGTTTTTGAAGCTGTGATCTCTCTGTCTGGAATGTAGGATGGAATTAGATTTAGCAGCCTTTCCAGTACCATCTCTGACCCATAGTCCACGTAGTATTGCTGGGAAGCCAGCTCTGCCAGATCTTCCTCCTGTGGGAGCCAGAAAAACCAAGTTAATGCTGTCACCAAGTCATCACAACATCCATCCTCCACCACTCAAGGAGCCTGTTGTGGAGGCTGGGTGTACTACAGAATTGCGTGGGAATGCTTCCTTTTGGCAGAGCATCACCTTTGGCAGCTTTTGCACATCTAAAGTTCAGGACATTGACCACCAAAGGCTATGATTAAGCCTTAACATGTTCATTGTTAAGAGTGCTCACGCAGCACATGGAAGCATCCAAGCCCAGTCAAGAGGATCTGATTGCTGTAGCTCCTGTTTTCCACATGAATACCACAATGCCCAAGATAATGGGTGCCCAGGGAGGAATATTTATCATCCCCTTTGTTGTAACCTATTTTATCATCTCAAAGATACTTGTTGGACCAGACTGAGAGCGGCTAAGGTCACACACCTTGTCACACCGGTACTCCCCAAACTTCACCCCTCGCACGATCTGCTGGTAGATGAGATTGGTGGCCACGTTGTCCTCGCTGGGGTTGTGCCAGGGAGTGAAGATCTCCTTCCTGAAGAAGAGCCGCCACGGTGCGTTGCGCTCCTGCGCTCCCTGCTCCTTGGCGTACTGCTCGCACTGGGACACGGCATCCATCACATGGTCATTGCCACTCCCCAGCGAGGACACCTGGGCAGGGCAGAGAGAAATGGGGCATTCACCTGACCAAATGCAGACCTTTTTAGGTAGAGAGATCTATTTTTGAGTCACTCAGACTACCTTTATTATCCAAATAATCCAAATAATCTAAATAATCAATAGTTCTATGTCGCCTAGCCAGCCAAGTTCTACAGCGTGGCTGGGTGAGCCATTCCATTTTGACCTCCAGTTTCCCATCCAGACTGAAAGGAGAGCATCAACATGAATTGGCAAAGCCAATGGTTCCATTTTAAACTATTGTTGATTCATACTGTGCTTTGAAACACACTGTTTCAAAGTCATGGGCTTGGATCCAACCTAGCTAAGCATCAGAAAAACCCAGAATAAAAAAAGCCTGTCCTATTATGGAAATTTACCTGTCTTCTTATTGGGGTCTGCCATGAAGCCCCCAAAGCACTACATCTCCTCAGACTTAGCATCCCTTGCTGAATGTCTCCTCAAAATGAAGAAGACAGAGTATAAACCATTTTCTTCTCCACCTAGAGGCAGAGGTGGCCACATCCATAGGTGAGAATATACTTCATTGTCTTATACAGCAGCTCTTGGAATACCTGAGTTTCATTGACTTGCAGCTGTTGTCTCACCTGATGAAGCTGTAACTCTCTCATTTATGCTCACCTTTATTTTAACAGAATTTCTGAAAAAGATCTGTTTTTAGTTTAAATAAATTAGGTTAAAAGCCAATGCAGGTATGACAGTTTGGATTTTAGCTCATTTTGGAAGCTTAATTTCAACTGTTAGCTTTCCAATTAAATTTAATTGGCAGGCTTGCTCAAAAATCCATATAGGATGTTTTACTGGAAATCCATCTCTAATAAGCTTAACTGAGAGTAGAGAATAGCATCACATAAGTATGTAGGAGGAAAGGAATTTCTGAAGGTTTCTGGTCCGCCACACTGGTCAGAACAGCTGCATCTTTGAATGGGTTTCTCTGTGTATTTTCTTGTTAAATTCTGAATATCTTCAAGGAGAGAGATTTTCCTACAACCCAGCTGCAGAGTTTGACTACTCTTTTTGTAAAAATCATGCTGACACTTGTACTGTAGATATAATTCCTCTGTTTTCTGAAAGTTATGTGACAGCAAGGGGAACCTCCCCCTTCTTCCCAGAACTATTCAGGAACAGAATTTAAGATATACCTTGTCAAAAAGTGCAATGTAGAGCGAAAAGCCAAATCGGTCCTTCAGGCTGATTTTGTCAGCCAAAGAATTACAGAGCTCTTTAGCAGTTGTTGCAGAGTCTGTCAACAGTGTCTTTGTTGTCCCATCCATAAATGTGACAGGCAGCATTATGGGTTTCTTGGACTTGGTTGCCTAAAGGATTAAAGTCAAACTTTATGATGTTACATGTATTTCGATACTATTTACCTGCATACTCTTCACCCCACTCTGGTAACCATTTACTAATTCCTGATCCATCCCACTGACTGGCTTCTTGGGAGGGCTACAACACCATATTTATCAACAGGATAATGTACAGTCAGCCACTGGAAGCACTTGGAAGTCACAGATATTTTGTTTAATACATTCAGTCATCAAGGTGCCTAATCCAGTAAATACAAGCATGCTAGGGAATGCTCATGGACACTGGAGCACAGCTGCATATGCTTGCAAACCAGTTTACAAAATGAGCAATTTTTGCATTATTGCACAAACTGCCTGTTCCACCTATAATTATCCCCAAACAAATCCCAGGGAACACTCACAGGAGGCAGTTTGCCTGCAGCCACCTTCATCTGGAAGACAGTTTCTTTGAACACACGGGGGCTTGCTCTGTGCCAGCTGGCCTCAATGCCAACAGTGCACATTTAATTTACAAATACTGATGCAGCCAAAAGGATTGATCTTCAACATACTCTAGAGCAAATCCAGGATGCACGGGGAATGCAATATGCTGGAATTGTGAGAAAATTCTTGGCAGAAATAGGCATTTTGTTGTCCCGCATTCTGTCCTGACAGAGACGTGGTTCTTGTGACAGTGAAAGGCTTAAACCCTGAGCCTGGGGGTGACATGGAGGGGCTCATACCTGCAGCTCCAGCCAGCTGGGTGGCTGTGTCCTTGTCCCATTGGCAAATGTCCGCCTCAGCCTCTCTTCACAATAGGGAGCATAACCTGGGGGGCCTCCGTTGATAAAGTTCCTTAAATACTGTTGGCAGCAGGGAACACATTGTTTAGAACTTTGGTTTAAGAGGCCAAGCATTTGCAAAAAGTAATGTTTTATTGGAGAAAAGCCCTCTGTGACTAATGACAGTGATACCACTCAGGCTTAGATGTTCTTGCATCACATCACTGGAAGCTGAGAGAGAAGGACAGTCTGCACTCCTGCCTTGTTCCTCTACTGTGCATTTCTGGCCTTAGAGGAGATAAGATACCAGACTAGATAGACTTTTGATTGAAGCCAGAGCAGTAGCTTTTCTGTTCCTGCTATTGCTGCCAATGATTTCCATCTTTGTATTTTAAAGATGTGTTATAAAACATTACTGAGTGTTGGCCAAAAAGATGGGAGTGAATGAAAAAGACGTGTAAGTAATGATTCAGGGGAATTGTAAGTGAATGCCACTCAGAACATGTGTAAGTAATGATTCAGGGGAATTGTAAGTGAATGCCACTCAGAACACTTAACTGACAGCAGAAAAGATCTTTACAGTGACATTAAACAGATACGTCCTTAGATTTTAAATTGCATTTTGGCCTAAACCAGAATTTGAAGCACTTCAGTCTAGGTTAAAAATACAATGACATTATTGTAGAGAAAATTAAATCCAGTGATTTCCACAAGATGAAAGATAACACACTTAAAAATATTACACAAACATCTTGACCAAAATGTTAGCTAAGACAAATTAATCTGTAAATCAAATTTTTCTGAGACTTTTATATAAAGAGTTC
>VXBB01008109.1:11848-31100 GCA_013399915.1 Illadopsis cleaveri
AACACAAAAAAGACGTTGAGCTGTTGGAGCAACTCCAGAGGAGGCCACAGAGATGCTCAGAGGGCTGGAGCATCTCTGCTATAGAGAGGTTGAGAGAGTTGGGTTTGGTCAATCTGGAGAAAAGAAGGCTCCAGAGAGACTTTAGAGCACCTTCCAGAACTTAGAGGGCTACAGGAGAGCTGGAGACTCTTGATAAGGGCATGGAATGACAGGACAAGGGGATGTTGCTTTAAACCAAAAGAGAGTAGGTTTAGATTGGACGTAAGGAAGAAATTCTTTCCTAAGAGGNCTTAACTGACAGCAGAAAAGATCTTTACAGTGACATTAAACAGATACGTCCTTAGATTTTAAATTGCATTTTGGCCTAAACCAGAATTTGAAGCACTTCAGTCTAGGTTAAAAATACAATGACATTATTGTAGAGAAAATTAAATCCAGTGATTTCCACAAGATGAAAGATAACACACTTAAAAATATTACACAAACATCTTGACCAAAATGTTAGCTAAGACAAATTAATCTGTAAATCAAATTTTTCTGAGACTTTTATATAAAGAGTTCTCTGAGAGAGAAGAGCTATTCCTTCAAAAGCACAGACTGCTTTATAACGCTGGCAGCCACAAATAACATGGCTAGAGAGACAGATATCTCTGTCAATTGTAACTTACAGAGACACTATGAAGTACCCAAGTAATATAGCCAGGTTCGAGGGATGAGATCTGATGCAAATGATCGTAAACAGTCAATGCAATGTAAAAGTGTAGTTTTAATTAGGCTATTGCTAATAATGAACTATGCAATTACATATTTTTTCACATTCCTACTTCCTTGTGATGAACCTTCCCACCTAGGCCCATTTGGTTGAAAGAAAGGTGCAAAGAACAGGAGCCCTAATGTGTCTTGGCCCATGTTTAACACATAACGCGATAAAGGTGTCTAATGGGATCCAAAGCATAACTTGAATATTTGGGAGCTGGAATATATATTGAAGACCTGCCTCATTGCCAGTGAAATCCATCTCAAAATATTCAGTTCTAATTGATACTTTTGAATGACAGAATCATAGAAGGAAATGGATGCCATCCAGAGGGACGCGGATATGCTTAAGAGGTGGGCCTGTGTGAACCACATGAAGTGTAGCAAGGACAAGAGCCATTTCCTGCCCCTGGCCTGGGGCAATCTCAAACACAAACACAGGCTGGGAAGAGAATTGATTGANGAAGACCAGGCTGGATGGGACTGAGTAATCTGGTCTAGTGGAAGGAATGGCCTCCTGGCAGCAGGGTTGAACTAGATGACTTATAAAGACCCCTTCCAACCCAAATCATTCTATGCCTCTGTGATTCTATGATCCTGTGATTGTATGATTCTATGTCTGAGTCTCCAGAACTACTTATAAATTACTTCTGACAAGTGCTTCACTATCCTAAAGTAATCTTCTGTTATTAAAGATTTAAACCAACACAGTTTCCTGTGCCATACTTCTCAGATCTCATTTCCACACATAATTTAATTTTCTGTGACTTTGCCAGTGATTTATCTTCTTTATTAGATTTCACACTGACAAGGCCTAGGGACAAAGGAGGCATTTCTATTCTTGGCTTCAGCTCTTTCAGTGCTGAACATCCAGTACCTAATCTGATATCTATGGAAATTAATGGAACATCTTTATTTCCAGTCAGGCACTGGAAGAAATTGTCCAGGGAAGTGGTGGAAGCACCATCCCTGGAAGTGTTAAAAAATTTGCAGATATTCCACCTGTGGACATGCTTTAGTGGTGGGCTTGGCAGTGGTTGGACTTGATCTTAGAAGTCTTTTCCAGCCCAAACAATTCCATGACTCTATAACTCATTTGGAAAGCACTGTTCAAATCTAGGCAACAGAACTTTGCCCAGAAAAGAGAAAAAGAAAATCCTTAAGAACAACCTGATTTTCAAAAGTGTTAGCCACTTGGCATCTCCCACTGACTTCAATCCTGCTGATCCACAGTGCTGCTGAAGATGGGTTACAGGTCATCCCATGTGGCTGTTTGGAATTGGATGTTTTCAATATGACACATGATGGGGAACACAGCATCATTCAGAGAGCACCTTTGCAAATATACTTCCACATATATGAAGTCCTTTCCTTTCTACTTGCATATTTTTTAGTACAAATTTGTATTTGTAATTGGCTGTTGCCAGTTTTGGTAGAGTAGATGCCTGAGGTCATACTGTCAAAGCCAGTAGATGCTGAATGCACAGACCTTTGCATATAAGGAACAGGAGAAATGTGGGCTATTTTGGTTGTGTAAATTTCACTTGCAGTCTCCCACAAACAAATTTCTTACCAGAAGTCACTTAATCACATCTTCACACATCTACATGCAGGAGACATCATCTAATTTGGTTGTCTACACTACCTTTAGAATCACAGGAAAGAGACAGTCACTTCTCAGGAGTGACTCATCTGATTGGCATTAGACATTGAACTTGGTATCATGAACAATTTTCTTAGGAACTCTGTCATCTTCATTTCTGACAAAGACTGGGATTCCCTCTACTGTGAAACCCAAGAGAAAAGCTAGTCCCATGAGTGGAAAAGAAAATGTATGGGTAGATAATTCATTAGACAAATGTCATCTACAATTTACCTTCACAAACTTCTCAGAAGGAGCAAAACATCCCACACAAAGGGACATCAGGATCCAACCCCTAGCATGGCTGCTTTTGGATGGGTTCTGAGTCAGCTGCTTGCAGATTTGACAGTAGATCTCATCCCTAAAATAGGAATAAAAAAATAATTTCAAGTTAAACAATAAAAAAGAGAGGAACTATTTATCATTAATTTCTATTAATAAACACATAAATTGGCTAAATCAGAGATGTGCAAGTGGCCTTCATTCAACACTTTCCAATTTTTGAAACGTTCATTTAGCAGCTGAAATGAGTCTGAGTTTTTCGTTAGCAGACCATTAAAAATATTCACACAGACAATAGAGATACAATGGTCAAATGGAAAATAGAGTAGTGAGGAACAAGAGTGGGCATTTAAAAAAACAATCCAATGCCATTAGGACTTTCAGAAATGTTTGAATCCCTTTGCATGGTCTTTCCACTTGGCCTGATATGGACAGTAAGGAACATGATCCAGCCCAGCCTGCATTATACCACATAACCACAAAAATTATAAAACAAGAGCTTTGTAAAGCTGCAGATAATATCCAACCTGTTTGAATAGCTCAAGAAAAGCTCAAGGAAGAAGGAATGGAAAGAATGGCATGTTCATGCCTGTGTTTTGATTTCTAACCTTAAGGCTGGCCTGAGGATGCCATTACCAATAATGAAATGGAGCTTCTCCAAGTTGGAAGTGGGTCGGTCTTCGAGCATGCTATTACCCTGCAGCGTAGACTCACCATCGTGAAGTCTCTTTGTCACCTGCCAACCAGACATATTGGCCTCTTTCAGGACAGCTAGTTACTGTGTGTCCCCCCACCCCCATCCCGAGTATGTGGTACTCCCCCAGGAGGACTCCTCCGCCAGCCAGGAGGGCTCTCAGAAGTTCTTTGATCTAGGATTTTAACAGCAATGGGAGGTTTGACTGTGTTGGCTTTAATCATGAATGGGTGAAATTAAAAATGGTCCTGTCTAGTCACACTTCCACCTGCTTGGTCCTTTCCCAGGGTTTCTACAATGGCACCCCCTCTGCATCCCAGCTCTGAGCTGGTCCTGCTGCTGGGAGAGGGCCACCAAGGGTCTTTGGAATAAACTATCTAAATGCCAAGGAGGACCTGTCCCTTTAACTTAATAGTATTAGAATCATCATTGTTTTCACTGGCAAAATTCTCCATGCTAATGATGCAGCTGAAAATGCATAAGCACAGTGCTGTTTGTGAAAACAAGGATGGCATTTGTCTGCCTAGCAGCCCATTATCTGAGCTAGTCAATCCCATCTCCATTTAGAGAGATGGACATTTCTAGAGCATCTTCAGAGCCAGTTAGGGTGAGCTGAATTGGGCCCTGTTTCTCCCCACTGACCCCTAAGGGAATATCTCACAGAGCAATCCTCATGCTCTCAGGCAGCTATAGCCAGGTGAGATCATGCCCACTCTGGAAATGTGCGGTCTATCAATTGTTTCCATCACCCCCACCTGAAAGATTTATCATTCCTCACTCTTTAGAGATGGCATTTCTCAAAAGCTCTCAGCATGGCGTAACTGCTCCCATGGGGAGTTTTGCCCCTGGCACTGGAGTGGAGCAGAGGATGGGTGAGTGCTGTTGGAGACAGCTATCTCTATCTATCACTGCTATCTATGGTAAAGGGCAGGAAACTAAAAGCAGGGATAACAATCAGACCATCACAGAGTGGTGAGAGGTATCGGCAGCTGGATGGAGGGCTGTGAAAGAGGGGAGGGAAGGTGCTGGATGGATGAAGAACAGGAGCCGAGGGGAGGCCGGCGCGAGGTGCAGAATGACTCAAGGAGACACGGGAAGCCAACCTTTCCCCTTAAACACTCCTTAAATCTTTCAGGCAGAGAGACAGGTAGCGCCAAACCCAGAGGAGGGCTGGTTCTATGTTGTCTAGGGAAAAGCAGAAGAGAGTCAGAGAGGGCTGCAGACAATCCAACGGCACTTGTGCTGCCAGGCGGCCAAGCGTCTCCCCTCACCTCCTCCGTCAGTTTGGATTTCTTCTTGAGTGTTAGGGAGACCAGTTTGTGCCGCACACTGTTCTTCTTGTGCCCATCAATGTGAGTACTCTGCAAAGCAAGAGGGGTGGATGCAAAGTGGTGAGACTCAAGTGCTGAACAAGTGCTATCTCTTCCTCCCCCAGGCTCCTGAAAAAGACCATTAATCCTGAGCAGAGAGTGAGATATTTCTAGTGGGAACCAGAAGTCTGGACCCATATTCCTGGGCCCTTTGATAACCCAGGACTGGCTCTGAATTTTGTAGATACTCTCTAATCAGTAAATGTCCCTCAGATGAAAATTATATATTGGGAGCATATGAAAAAACTTAAGTTGAACACATGGCTGATTTGTGCTTAACCCAGGTCCACCCAGTTCTGCTGTATGACAATGGAAATGCGATGAGCAAGACCACTCTCTGAGACAAGCCATTTGCACAGCAGGTTTTTAGCTGGAAGTCATGTAGCCAGGGATTCATGGACAGGTAGTTACCCACTGTGGTGTCATAACTTTTAACCAGCCCAATGTCCTATCAAGTTTCCTAGACTAACACCTTTGATGTAGGACAGCTTCAGGCACTGGCTATATATCATCAAATTACTTGCTGGCTTTCTACTTTCATAGCAAACTTTTGGACCCAGTTAACCTCTACCCATTTAAACAGCTTTGAAAAGACCATGACTTCACACCCAATTGACACTTTGTGTCCTGTGGCTGTGATGGTTTATATCCATTATAAACATGAGTTGGTGATGTAAACCTGGATTGGCATATCATTTCGCTCAGGCATCTTTTTGTACTGTGAAGAGATGATGTAACCACAGAGAAAAAGGACATCTTAAATTTCCTCCTCTTCTGTACTACCTGATATCTTAGTTGTCCAAAATACGCCTTTTTGTAATAAACAAGCAAAAAGTTACGGGTAGAAGGGATGAAAGGTGATACTTCATGCATATTTTTCCAGAATTATGATCCTGAGGCTACTCTGATCAGGTAATTCACCAGAAGTGCTGAATGTTATCATCATTTTTAAGAACAAGGAGATTTGTTAATTTACCTCTGCAAATACTGGAGAGATTTGTCAAGAAAACTTCTTGAAAATTAAACAGCGGCATCCAGAAGATGCCAATAGCAGATTATATCTTATTCTAGTGAATAAAGCAATTGCCAAAGATGAAAAAGCATCAGCACTGTGGACATTGATTTATCCAGAATAATGTTTTGTCTGGGAAGGATATGAAGATGAAGTCCTCCAGTGATATCCAGAAGGCACTCAAGATGCAATAGGGATTTTTTTTTTTTTTAATTTTTATTTCCACAGCTTAATCTCCTGGTAACTAATTACTTCCTGCTTCAAGATTAAGGGCACATTTTTAATTTAGTCTCTTCTGACTCAGGGCAGATCAAGAGGAAATCCCCAAATAAGAAACATAGGACACTGCATTCCCCCCCAGTACTTTAGCCCTGCAGGGTGGAAGAGAGAGATCAAAGTCCCATGAGAGATATCAGGGCACTTCCTTCACTGGGGAACATTCAGCTGGCGGACATTCAGTTCTCCCTGTGAGGAAGGGACAAGATCTCAGGCAATTCTCCCTTTGCAGCCTAAGTGCAAATAAAATCAACAAACTGATTGCCTGCAGCCAACGCTGCAACTTGTTGCTTTTCAACACATTTCAATACTCAACACCTAATAATAATAACACCTCTTTTACAGCCGCAGCAGTTACCTCTCCTTCTCCCTGCAGCGCCTGCAGTTCTTTCTTATAGGTCTTCTTCCCAAGAGTCTCATAGATTTTGGTCATTACTGGTATCTTCTCACCACCATCACTCATGGCTGTGTGATATTTTGGCTCAGGGAGGTCTCCCATGAAACGCAGGATTGTGATCCATACAGCAAGTGCCGCCTATTTGAAAGGAAAGTTACATCCTGTTAGTTCATACCAGGGGAGGGGAGGAGGTGGTCAAGCCATGCTGAATCCATCAGGATTCCCACTGTGGTCTCTCTGTACATCTGCAGGAGATAAAATTCTTCCCTGTTCCACAGGTAACAATTTTGCCTGCAGCACACATCCTTTCTGAATGCTGGGCAGGCTGCTGGCTGGGACCACACATTCAGGCTCTGTGTTCATGACACCATGAATGTGTTTGTGAACCCTACAAGGGGTTTGCTTCTTGACAGGAGATGCCAACCTTATCAAGGGGCAGGGACTGGCAGCTCCTAACCCACTGCAGAGGGGGAGAAGAACCACAGTGAAGGCAAGTTCATGGATAATGTAATATGCATTGTAGCCATGCAGGTTTAATTCATTTCTGCTCTTGTACTGCTGGCTATGGGACAAGCGGTTCTCTTCTAGCTTGGCACTGGTGTGTATGACAAAGTAAGAAGCAACTTTTCCAGCTCCCTAGAAGTTTTACAAGTGGTACTGAAGCAACAATTTCCATTGCCCCTGTCCTGAGTTCAGAGCACCTCATTGCCTTAACACAAATACCAAGGCACAGAGATGAAGCCTCCTCTCTAATGCTCCATCCCTCTAATATTCACTGTCTTACCAGCCCTCAAAGCATACTGGTGGGACAGTGGCCATGGACATTTGTGCAGCAGATGAGTGTATCCCAAAATGGAAACTCCTGGTGGCCTTTGGCTGGAAGGTTACCCAGGCTTGCTCCAACCCACCCAGCCCTGCTCAAGGTTTTTCATCCCCTGCCTCACCAACTGGTCTCCTTCATCTTCATGGTACAAGAGAGGCTGCTTGAGGGGCCGGCGGATGTACGTGTGTGTTGTTGTGCCCTGGAAATATGTAGCAGCAAATTTGGCAAATTTGTACTCTGAGAGGTCTTCTTCCTCCTCCTCAGGGAGAGGCAATGCTGCATCCAGGTCCTCTTCCTCCAGCTCCTTCTGGACTTGCTCAAGATCCTGTTGTGGGAGAACATGTCAGATGCTCAGCATGGCTTTGGATATCAAACTACCATTTCCCTTTGGGCTTGACTTTTCTGTCAGTCTGATTTCCATCCCAAAAGGAAAAGTCAGCTGGAGGAAAAACACGGAATATAGCTCTAGAGCCCATGCAAAGCCCAAGCTCCAAAGGACATGCCTGTGCCGAGGAATGTCCCCAGAACAGTAGAAGAAGCATTGAGCATGGCCCCACTCATAGCATGAGGAAAGGATGTCAAAGAGCTAAATGCCGTGAGCTGTGATCAACCTAAAAGGAAAGATCTCAAAGGCCACAAGTCCTTGATGACCTTAGAGTGATACTGCTCTCCTCCATTTGGTAGTCCCAGGAAAAGCTGCCAGGCTGCCTGCCATTCTCTAGCCACAGCCCAGTAACCCTCTGAGGCCACATAGGAGAGCCTGGCCCTGAAGGAAGCCTTCAGAGACACACTTTTTTATTACTGTACTCTTTCTTGATCTACTGAGGTTTTCCTGATGCCTGTCATGTGATAGCCAGGCTCCTATACATCTCCAGTACCTCAAAGCCATTGGGTGCCTGTCCCTCCTGGCCAGGAAGGGAGGAGGTTGTCCCCAGGAATCCAAACATTTTGTCCACCATTTCTGAGTCATTCACTGGCTCATTGCGAGCTCTCTCCATTTTTTCTAAGAGCTCTTTCTTCCGACGTGCTTCCTCTTTCTCCTTTACTTCTCTCTCTGCATCTTCCCGTGCCAGCTGGGCCAGGCGTACCTGCAAAAGGAGAAGTGCAGTGACTGAACTGCTCCTTCCAAAGAGCTGGCATTAAATTCTGCAGAGCCTGGCTTTAGGAAGACAGGTTGCCTGGTGTTTAGGGCACTATACCCGGATCATAACTTGGAGCAAATCAGGGACATGTCCATGTCTCAGTTTCCCAACTGCAGAAGAACAAAGCAACGCATTTTCCCCATTCCTTAGTGCCTGTTTAGGGGTTTTGGTCCATGCACAGAAACTCTCACTGACCTCATTTTTTTCTTTTATACAACAGCCCTGCATGTCCATACACAGAGTGTCCCAGTTCCCCCTTTATACAATAGCAAAAGTGAATAATAACTATAATCTCTGGCATTCCTGTGCAGCAAATCAGAAATTCTGGAGCAGATTCAAACTAACAGAGCACAGAGTACTTTAGAGAATTACACACAAACCACTCAAGCAGGGCAGAAATCCCTTAGATATTTTTGTCATTGCCCCTCAAAGGAGCAAAACTAGCTCCTGGAGAACAGACAGAGCCCCAGAAAGAGATCAGTAGCCATGTACTTGGTGTTTCTTTTCTGCTTCTTCTTTGGCTTTCTTGGCACTCATCTCCTTTCGAAGTCGCTCCTCTTCTGCCAGCCGAAGTTTCTCTGCTTCCAGGCGTCGATAATACTGTGGGAATAAACACAAGAGCCTTTCTGAACAGGCGTCCCAATTATTTTTTGATTTTTTTTTTTTTTTCATTTAAAAATGGATCCCAAGAGCAGGTGATGCAGAAGCATGTATTTCTCCCCTCTCCTCAACTCTGTTTCTCCTCCACCGTACTTACTTCCCCACGGAGGCGCTTGTAGAGCCTCCGGGCGATCATGCCGCGGGCGTAGGCCTGGACGGTGAGGACGGCCCAGAGGCGGTGGCGGAAAGCCCTGCGGACCAGGTAGCCCCGGCACCGTGCCTGGAACTCGATGATCCGCCGGCGGGCCATGTGGTACTGCTTGTGGAGCTTGCGGGATCGGTACAGGGCCTGCAGCCTCAGGAAGCCAATCCGCATCTGCAAGGGGGAACACGATGAAACTGCCCCGCCAGCCAGGGCCTCACCCACCCTAAGCAGATTTCCACTGCTAATCTCCTGCTTGCACGGCTGTCAACAAGAGCCACTGAAATCAGTCCCCACGACAGCAAACCTTCTGGAGGGAGATTCTCCAAGAGGGTGGAGAAATGAAGCTCTGCAGCTTCTGCATTGATTCAAAGCCCAGGAAGGACAAACATGGTTTCTTCCCCACTGAGCCTTTGAGAGGCCTCAGGATGTCTGTGTGGCCAAGGTAGCCACAAGCCATGAGGGCTGCTCCTACAGAGGTCCAGCCATCTGCAAAACTTCTGCCTGACAGTCAACATGCTGTCTGATTGCAGGAGGCAGCATCCTAGCCAGCCTTGAAGTGGCTATTTCTATAAAGGTGCAGGCTTGAAAGACTATATTGAGATATTTTAGACCTTAACACACTTTCCAAAAGACCCTGCTGTTGGGTCATAATTAGCTGGAATAGGGAGAGGACTATGGACTGGGATGGTGACAAATACAAATATGGTCCCTCATGGAGATGGAATCAATTTTTTAGTGGCTCCTGAGTTTTCAGTCATCAGGGAACTAGGGGAAGACTTACAAAACCCCAAATGACCAGTTGGTGCAACGGACATATAAGTCATAAGGGAAAGAGCAGCTAGGATGTGGTCTCCTCAATGAGAAGATAAAGCAAAAGAGCAAACTTCCATTCATCGCACCAACTGATAAAAGCCAACCTCATCACTTTCAACATTCAATGGGACATTTTGAACCAGGAAACTCCAGGTGAAAGAGGCAGGAAGGCAGAGGTGTGAAGAAGCACCCCTGTACTTACAGCACCATAGTTCTTCCTGCAGTTATGTCCACGCCAGTATCTCTGAATCATCAGGACTGAATTTCTCACTTTCAGGAAATTCGATCTGCAAAAGCATTTCAACCATTTGCCTCTGTGGTTTGGCCACAAGTTATCATTATCTCCTGGGCCTCATTTCTTGAAGATTTGAACCTGAGTGTCCAGGTGGAATAAACACTGCATTTTTGGTTTGAAAATATCTCATTCCCCAGCTCTCCTTGCTTTCACAAAAACTCCTTGCTTTCACAAAAGCATCTGTAGACACTCTTTCTGAGAGGTCTCTGCAGGGAGATTATGCCACATTATGGCAATGAAAAGAACAGGAGATGCTAGGAATGGTTCCCTCCTTCACCCAGTCCTGCACCCTCTTCTCACACCTAAATTCTCTTCCCTGCATGTCCTTCCCATTTCATTTTAGCACCTGAAGATGGATTGAATCCCACCCAAATGATTGAGAGCAAACCTCACCAACACCACGCTGCTATCCCTATCTGCTCCTCCAGTCCTTCTCAGCCTGATCTGATTCCACTTGCAGACAACATGGAGACAATTGTGTTGGGAGGCCTTGGGGGGTGTCACTACGATCAGTGTGTGAAAGACTGATGAGTCATTTAGCATGTGCCATTTCTGCAAAGCACAACCTGAGTCACTGCCATGGCTTGGACAATCAAAGAGCATAAAACCCCAGGAACTGTCTCTCCTCCATAGGTGTAGCTTGTCCTTGGCTGTGGCTGCCCCTCTTCATCCACCACGGTGCCATGAGCTACCTGTTCTCTTCCCCTGTCTGGAAACTGGGTTGCAAAGGGAAGAGATCTGAATCCCTTGGGCCTTGGGGAGAGCAATTTTAGTAGCAGTAGGTGACCCAGCGTTCCCTCTGCAGTCTTGTGGGGATCCCCATAGACTGGAGTCACAGCGTTGCCTTCAGCTGGCTCAGAGTCCACTGCCGCACTGTCACAGCAGATACATCCCCTGAAGATGGCATTGAACAGGGACAGAAGGTCCTATTCTGTCCAAGTTTGAGGCAGATAACACAGGTATCCTCTTGTTTCCTCTACTGTTTTCCTCCAGTACTTGCTGCACCTGAGTGCCAACACATGAGGGGTCCCGTCTCTGGGCACCAAAGGAGTGACACAGCCTCCAGGAGCCACTTGCTGGAGGAAGCATCCCACATAGCCCACCTCTCATTTGGCCATGGGGTTCATACCTACCTGTCTTTGTACCCACGGACCACCTTCTGTATGAGGATGACTTTGTCCGTGATGGCCTTGTCTCTCTCAATCTCCAGCAGCATGTCGTGGTGGTCCTGTGGGAGGAAGCAACACAGCATCAATGTCTCCAGCTCTCCCTCTGCCTACCTGATATGTGGCCAGAGTGGGTGGTACAAGACCCTTCTCCAGGATGGTTGTTCAAAATAAACTCTTGTGTCATTTTACATCCCAAGTGTTACCCCACCTGCTCATTGGGGAAGTCCTAACATAAACCCCAGTGATCTATAGTCTTCATTCCCAAATGAATCAGATTATCCAGAAACTGCAAATGCAATACTTCACAGTCTGAAAACAACCAAATTACACTATCCTTCCCTGAATATCTCCTTCCTAGTGCTCTCAGCCATGGGAGCAGCTCCTAGGAGCACTGGAGAGTTTTGTAAACAAACTCCAGGCTGCATGTGTCCCGTCACTTCTTCCAGCCAAGACTGCAATGCCTCCCTAACCTAAGGAAAAAAAAAAAGCTCCTCAAAACACTGAATTTCCTTTGCCCTGAGGCCTTCAGATGCACCAATCCAAGCTTTATTCTGATTCCTCTCATGTTGTGTGTGATTCAGCCTTCTTTCCCAGTCATGGCAAGCTGAGCCATGCCGCACTGGGTGCAGCAGAGGCAATTCAACACATTTCCTGCTTTGCTTGACCTCCCGCGGCCCTCAGAGCCTCCCGATTTCTCTGTTTCCTGTCCTGACAGCTGTGAAATCTTGATAACAGGCTCTGGAAAGAGCAACTAGAGGGAATGGTCTGGGGAAGAGATGGGGGTGTTTGTGCTGGCAGTGGGATTTGGGGGTGAATTTAGGTGTCAGCAGTCAGGGTTTATCGTTGCAATTTTTGCTCAAGAGAAGCCTCACCTTCCTGGAACAGCACAGGAATGGGTTTGTAAGGAAAGGTGAGTGTGTACAGGGCTACAGGGGACCTGCAGTGTTGGACTGCTCTGTGTCAGCTGGACTGATGCAGAAAAGGAGCCTGTAGGCACATCTTGGGTTGCACAAGGATGTGCAGAAAGCAAAATAAGCCTGTTGTGCTCATGTCCCTCTCTCTGGAGGGCTCTGCATGGGCATCCCTCCTGCTGCTGTGCCTTTTGGGTGAAGACAGGAGAGGAAGCTGAACCACTCAGCCCAGGAGGGAAAAGGCTGTGCACTGGATGTGACCACTTTTGTGTCAGTAAGGATTTATGAATGCATCAATGCTGGTACTGTGTCAGGACTTCCTCCTGCCTATTTCTGCTAAACTGGCCCCAAATGTTCTGCCTTAAGTCAGGTTCTACCCACTGACATGCCAGCCCAGAGACCATGGAAAAGGGTCATGTCTTGTGATGGAAAGGAAATGGTAGGACATGCCCCCAGAGGCAAGGATCCAAGATGGCAGGGGGAATGTGGAGAACCACCCACCTTTAGAAATATCTTTGTCTTGCCAATCTGCCAGTCATCATCCTTCCCCAGCACTGCTTCAGCAATACGCTGGCATGTCCCACGCAGGTCACCCTGACAGAAAAGGAGTTGGGATTCACCAGAACCAGACTCATTCATAGCTCCTCCCAAGCCCAGTGTCAATCTTTTCTGGCCCCAAATCCTGCAGTTTTCTGCTAACGAGGTTCTTACAGCTGTACTGTCACTTTGTTTAAGATGACTGAGAAGGACAGGCTGAACATGGCTACCTGTCCCTGCCACCCCTGTCACCATTTTTCCTTCCCTTGGAAAGCCCAGAGCACCACTGTGACACCCGGGGATCAAATGTTGCGCCACTGTTTTTGGAGAGGAGGCACACCCCATAAATATCTCTGGAGATTGCCCAGCAGAGAGCACTCGTTACCTGTGAAAGAGGGTTCTCACCTGCTTGTAGGCTGGCTTCACCCCAGGCATGAGCACGCGGTACCGGTCCACGAACTCCACGAAGGTGTAGCGGATGGGGTACCCGGCCCGGCGGATGCGGATCGTCTCCATCATCCCCGAGTACCTCAGCTGACGGACGCACAGCTCCCGGTCAAACAGCTGGGGAGGTTACAGGACACGGGGGTTGGATTGCAAATCTTTTTGGGCTAGTTCATTGTACTTATGGGCAACTGTGAGCTCCTCCACATGGGCCTGATGAGGCACAGCCTGCTGGAGACAGTTCTGATTTTCTTTGCATGGTTTTGTTATCTAATTCATCCCACGTCTTTCTCTTGGACTAACCAAAACTATACTCAGAAGCAGCAGCATGGGATGATGTACAGACCCAGAGAACTCCAGCCAGTATCCCGATACAAACAATTTTTTTCCCCCCTAAAGCACATTTCAGAAGGAAGTAAAAGTTTTAGAATAACATAAAGTAACAAACAGGACTTTCCACTGGCCTTTCACTTCCGCTATCCCATTTCCTATCACTATCAGTATGTTTTCCTTCAAAGGCAGGGACAGAAAATGATCTCTCAGACAACGTGCTCTTTTGCAGTTACCCTGCACAGCACTGTATGCCTTTATCTGGGATTTCTTTTCCTTTGGATTATTAAACCAAGGCCAAAATTAAACTTAGCAAGAAATCACATTCCATATCACACTGCAGTCTCTGATTCAGTATTAGCTCACCCACTCATTTTTTTAATGGGGAGATTAATTTCTCTTTGTCTAATTCTTTCAAACTTGAAACTCTTTACCTGTCCCACTGAAAGTTTTGTAGACAAATAGGTTGAACAGAGACTTCTGGCTCAGCACTTGCAAGACCTGATGAAATACAGACTTCCTACACAGGACACAAAATACCAGACTGAATTCCAGACATCCAGGTGTAAAAACAGCTCAGAGTCAGGGCATTTAGAATAATTTGCTAATGTCAGTTCAGGATGTATGCCTATTTCTCAACATCACCTATGTTCAAAAAGAAGGTCTTGTTCTAATCTCTGCTGAGATGATAATCACATATCAGACATACTGTTAAATATTTACCCAATATATTCCATTAACAGGCTAATAGGTGCCTTTTTACTCTCACCAAAACCAGGATAAGAGCAAGTAAAATGATCTGAGAGACCTGCAAACCTTTTGCTCTGTATCATATTAGGTTCACTGAACAGCAAAATAAGTTTTAAACAAACACTGCTTGTACACAACAGCTCTGAAATTCAGTATTTTATGCTTTTTTGCACTCAGCTGAGCTTTGCTAACAGACATTGACTTTAGATAAAGCTCCAGGCCTGGCTAGATTATTAATTAAATAAAGCTCTTCCTTTCCAAGCAGTGTCACTATTAAGTGTGGTGAGCAGGAAATAGTGATTGCTCACAGCATCAGTGTCTGATCCTGCAAGGTGTGGGGCGTGGGATCAGGGCGTGCAGCACCCACCTTATCACCTGCCTTCTGCTGCAAAACTCCGAGTCCCTTCCATGAGCAGTTTGTGGTCGGGGGATTGAGAGCCCTCTCCTTCCTTTTCACTTGCCCCTAAAAGTTTGCCCCCATAGTGTTCATTGCTTTTGAAGCAAATCACTGTGAATTGGAGCAAGATAACTCCTCTCACATTTCCTCTGTGCTGTTTTGCCTCTTTTTTCCTCTGCTTTTAGAACCATGATTTTGTAATTGGTGAAGAAAATAAAAAGGCAGTGGAAAGAATCAAACAGGATTTAAAATGAGGGCGATCCATTGGGAGCAAAGATTTTCAGGTAAACACCCAAGGGAAGATGATTTTTAGAAAGCACTGAACTCTGCCACAGAACTAAACCCATGGCTCAGCTGAAGTCTCTGGCAGGAAGGAGCCTACCCCCTATGGAAATGGAGAGGCATTTCCTATAGGATAAAGGCCTGCAGGGTGAATTCCTTGAGACTGCCCTTGAGAAGAAAGGAAGGGTCAGGAGCTACCCTCTGCAAAAAGTTTTGGGGTGTTGTTGGACTGCAAAGCAAGTGCCTGATTTTGCCAACCCTTCTGTGACTCTTGCTTGCATAGCAAGCTGTGGGCTGGTTTTCTAAATGTGCAGGGTTAACCCTGACTCCACTGATGCCCAAAGGAGTTTTGCCAGTAGCTCCAGGGCAGAATGACCCCACATCCATGGGCACTCCCATACAAAAAGCAACCAGGAGAGAAAAGCAGGGCTTACCATGGGCTTCTTGTACTCATTTGGCTTGATGCAGCGGACAAAAAAGGGCTGGCACACGCTGAGAGTCCTCATCAACAGCTCCAGGGAGCGCTTGAACTGGCTGCTGAGCGTCGGCGAGCGCTTCCTCGTCTCTGCTCCCTGCAAAACCACAGCGCAGTGCACTCAGGAAATGAAAGGATAACACTGCCTTTCCCCTCTGGCTGCGTCCCCAGGAACCTCCTGCAACAGCAGGGGCTGGAGCAGGGAGTGGGGCCAGAGGTGGCTGAAAGTTGTGGCAGGAGAGGGGAAGGGCAGAGCCTGTAAGCCTGCAATAGCTGGGCTCCGGCAGCCTTCTCCATATGGCTCTGTTCAGGCAGGAAAAGTGCCATGATTTAATTTGTCCTGCTTGAACCTTCCTGTGTGACTGGAAAACCCATCTTCCCTATGTTGAGCCATGAGGAAGATCTGCCCATAAGAGCAAACAGCCTCCTCTGGGCCATCAAAATTCTCTGTATTACATCCTGGGGCAATGCACCTGCCCAGGGATGCTCTCAGGAGCAGTGTGGGCTTCCCTCTCCCCATGCATTGCAGCATGGGCATGTCAAACCCTCTTTCATGGTTCCTCGTGTCAGGCAGGGCTCCTCCTGCTCCCTGGAACAAGAACCAGAGACTCACTTGGGGTAAAAAAATAATCCAGGAGAATGTTTCTGAAACAGTTTCAGAAACTTCTGCTGAGATTGCTCAGCCCATACTACCACAGATTCGAGTTGCTTTTGGAAAAGAACATTAAATAGACTAAAAGAGGTGAATATTTAGGGGGAATCAGGATGATTTGGAATATCTGTCTTGGTTTAGCTCCCCTGATCAAATTAGTAACTCAATCTCTATTTTGGGCCAAGTATTTCTAAATGAGAATGTGTATGTTTCCCATAATAGTCCCCTCTCTCTGCTCTGGGAAAACCTTGTTAAACCACCTCCAAATGAAGTCCCTAGCTCATTTCATGTGCCAGCCACTATTACCTAAGTTCATTACACATCAGTCACAATGGTGCTGTGTGTCTAGTAGGGTCTGGGGTTCAGGGAGCCTTGGTGGGGCAGCAGGTATTGCTGGAGGGTTGGAGGAGGAGTTGGGCACCAGGAGGCAACCCTCTCTTCATTAAAAACAGGGTGAATGTATAACATGACCTGTGACATGACCTGATGGCCAAAGAATTCCCAAAGGGAGAATTCTGGCAGGATTTTAATGCATTTCTCCTCCAAAATCCTCTTATTTGCAGGTGGTCAAGCCATATGCGGAGTCACAAAATCCTCATCTGCACTGGCCTTGCTACCCATGTCTTGCAGTGTTTATTTGTACATTTTTTTTGCCATGTTTATTTCTACTTTTGTTAAAATCTTTACACATGCTTCATCACATAGTACTAGTAACCTTTAACATTCCCATCCCACAAAATTGAGGAATTCCATAGAATCACAGAATAGTTTGGATCGGAAGGGATGACAAATTCTCTCTAGTCCAACCCCTTTGCCACAAACAGGGAGTTTACACAGCTCAGGTTGGACGTGATGTTGAGACAAACCAAATCAAGAAAAACACAAAGTCGTCATGGAATTCCAACAAGAGAAAACCCAGCTCATGCAAACACCACAAAAATCTGGCCTGCTTGTCAAAAAGAGCATGGGGGTCTACCAGCGATCTCTCCCAGCAAAATCCTCCCTGGACGGACAAACTGCTAACAAATCTAGAGTAATTAATGGATACAGCTGCTACCTGCAGAGCACTGTACAGTCTGATGCTCATATTTTGTTGAAGATTTTCTGAGGAAAAGGCTGTGAAACAAGAATCCTGGTTTGAAAGGCTGTGATGAATATTTTCTTATCACATTGCTAACTATGCACATGAGGTCACCTCTGTGAGATGTGGAAGGACAGCCACAGGGGTTAGAAGCAGCAACAGATGCAGGAGCAGGGTTGGCAGTCAGAAAAAATTGTATGTTAACCAAATTTTAGTCAGTTTGGGCTTGGCTGGGAGAGATCTTTTAAAGCCATGGTGTTAGGAAGGGAACAGAACTTTGTACAAGGGTCTACAAGGGAATGCACAAGTGGTTTGCTCCCAGACAGCAAGAAATGCCTCCCCAGCTTGCTGGTGCCTTGCATTTCTTTCCTGTATGCATCCAGATCTGGCAAAAAGCAGTGGTGCCATCTCCATCCTTGTCTCTCAGAGCTTTTTGCTGGGAGGGGTTGCAAGGAAGGGACAGTGACCAGAGAGCAGCTTGTCTTCCTGTCAAAATAGTCAGAGCGGTATGGGCTCCCCCTGTCATGACCACATCATCTCATTCAGGACATTTCAGGGCCTGACATTTGTGGACAGACCCCTCTCAACGGCGGGCACCATCCCTATGAGCACTTTTTGGGCTCTCAGATACACAAAAAATACTCTGACAAGTGTTTTGCATCAGTTTCATCCTTCAGGGATGGGTGACACCACTCAAGTAATTGTGGTTCCTTCTGCCTCACCTCAACACCAGCCTGGAGAGAATCATACCTCTTCCCTTACTTCAACAAAACAACCCCAAAAAAGTAGAGGAGCAGCCTCTCAACACAGCCTAGCAAGGCACTGAAAATACAGGATTTACTACAGAGGAGAAGCATTTTTTATGCTAAAACCAGACCCATTCCCTATAACCTGATGTCGAAAGGGCTGGTACATTCTGCTTTTTCCTGTCCGGATACTTCCTAGCTTTCAAACTCTGAGACTGTAACACCTTTGGGACTCAGACTATCTCTTCACTTGGGTCCATACAAAGCCCAGCAGAAGGGAGGATGAGACCTGTGTAACATGGGGAAGGATGAGCAGGAATCACAGGTGCTGTACCCCAGACTGGAGCACTCTGCCTGTACTCAACATCAAAGGAGGAAAAGACTCAAAAACAGAAGAGAAAAACAAGAAAAAGAAGAGAATTAGATGATTTACAGCTAGGGAGCATGCAGAAGAGAGTTTAGAATGATGTGCAGACTAGCATGACATCTGGACATGCTTCAATTCTGCTTCTTTCTGCAATCTCAAGCCAGTCTGAACTTTGGAAGTGCAAACATTTACATGGCTGTTTGCAGAAACACCAAGACAAAAGGCAAGGAAAATGGCAGCTACAAGGAGAAATGTCACTGAGCCAGAAATGATAGAGATTATTCCTTCTGTCTCTCTGCACCTTTTCCTCCTTGAAGGACAAGGCTGCTGGTGCACCAGAAACACCATCAGGAGATGGCAGCCTGCCTCAGTGGAAATGCAGGAAGATTAAATACTTGAAGAGAGCTAGGGAAGGAGGGCAAAGCATGTGACACCAGCAATACTTGGGGAAAGGTTCTGAACAAAGGACCATTCTCCCATCTCATTAGGATTATAAGGTCACTAAATTGAGTCATGTCAATGTGACATGCAGGTTTTAGGCAAAATGATGCTTTTTCTTTGATATGTTTTAATATGAAATGTCACTGAGGTGGCCTTCAGGTGACCACTGAAAGCTGAGGCCACCTCATTCTGCAGAGTCATATAGTGAAGAGAGTCTTTCTCCTAAAGGCTGTGCAGTCGGGAAAGTACCTTCCAATGCAGAGTTGACATGGGCTACGTAACAGTGCCAAGTATCCCTAGTTTGAACTACAAGCTAATTGACATGCATATGTGTATTTTTATATATATATATATATATATACA
>VXBB01008109.1:31134-150051 GCA_013399915.1 Illadopsis cleaveri
AATAAGATTATCTTGGTTGTTCCACCAGTGTCTAACAAATATGAACAATTATTATTCATTAGAAAACCTACAAAACATGAAGCTTAGTTGTAAGATCAACTATGACAACAACAAAATTCCAGTTTCCTTTTATCACCTGTTGACATCTTCAGAGGAAAAAATTGGTCTAAACATATCTGACAGATTTTGCACATTTGTCTCCTGGATTTAATCCCACCATAGAATCACAGAATTATTAATGGTTTGGGTTGGAAGGAATCTTAAAGTTCATTTAGTTCCAACCCCGCTGCCATGAGCAGCGACACCTTCCACTAGACCAGGCTGCTCAAAGGCCCATCCAACTTGGCTCCAAACACTTCCAGGGATGAGGCATCCACAGCTTCTCTGGGCAACCTGTACCAGTGCCTCAGCACCCTCACAGAAAAGAATTTCTCCCTAATACCTCAATAAAATGTTTTCTCTTTCAGTTTAAAGCCGTTCCCCTTGTCCTATCACTCAAGGCCCTTGTCAAAAATCCCTCTCCAGCTCTCTTGTATCCTTACTCAGGAAATACTATTATTTTTGCTACAGCTCTAGAGCAAGGCCCAGTGATATGTTCAAATTGACACAGTTTTAACCATGATACAGAGGGGAAGGAGTCCACCTCTGGAATTAATGGCTTTCAGTCATTTTGAGTCAGATCCTCCTCATTGGAATTCCAAATCCAAACATCCAAGATACTGTGGAATTAAAAAGGGATGAAATTCAGCCCCATGCAAAGAGCTGAATTTTGAAAAGCAGGCTAATCCTCTGGTTATCAAGGGGTTGTGGAAATGTGAGCAGAGTCACAAAGCTTATATCATAAAATCTTCAGCAGACAATATGCCACCTTATGGCCAAATAACTAGCAAGCAAGGTTTGGGAAGTTATCAGAACCAGTCAGCAGATGAGATGCAGCAGAAAAGACCTAAAAAAAGTGCCAAAACGCTGTTTTGATGATCATGACAAAATTTCATATTATCTTGTCTCTGAAGGCATGGATCTGAGGTCCCTCCTGAAAAAGAACTAACCCTCCACCTCCAAAAATGATAGCATTTCCAAACAACTCTGAAATGCAGTCCAGGGGTCTCTCTTTGCATGGGACCTGTGTTGCCTCAAAAAATGCAAAACAGGGTCAGATTTGCAGTTGTTTGGAGGAATAATTTCCCACTGAAGCCAATGGTGGCACCATGGTAAACAACAGCTAAATCTCAGATGATCCATCTGAAGTCTTTAAAATGCTTCAAATGTCAGGAAAAAAAATCCTCAAAACTTTGGCTAAGCCTGGTTCTGATTTCATCCAAACCAAATATCCATCATTACAAAGTTCTTCTGAGTTGAGTCCTAGAATTGACATAGTCATACACCTATACCTATTCAACAAGTTGTAAAAGTGCTCTCCAGTATATCAGTCACTTGAAATGGATCCTCTATAGATAGTGCAGGAAGAGGAATAAACCAACAGGAGTAAAGCACAATCCTTTCCAAGGAGAGGTGAGTATAAAACAGAGGAACTCATGTATTCAGTTTACCTTTGGTGTGGGTGTGGGCGACTGGCCAAATGTGCTGGATGCATAGCCACAGAGAAACTACACGAAGCACAGGTAAAAAAACAAAACAAAACACAAAACAGAGACAGAGAAGAGCAAATAGTGAAAAGAAGGAATAACTGAAATGGGAGCCTGACATTTTTAGTCTTGGAAGTCCAGCTGCTATATATCTCATGAACGAAATGCATTAATTCTTAGATTTTTGTCTAACCCTCTCCTGGCTTTTCTCTTTTGTCTTGATGTTTACTTCTCTGAATCTGAGGGAACTGCCAGTGTTCAGCTCTTGCTCCTTGGAAACAAATTTTATACATTTTTTAACCACACTCTTTATCCTTCCAATTTCAGCCATTCTCACTGTTCTTCCTCACACATCTCTGCTCTCAATATACAGTAGTTGGGAAGGTGCCAGGAACAAACCAGAAAAATTCTAAAAAAACCCCTCCCTTCCTCCCTAATTTTAATCCCAAAACTCAGGTATTTTTGATAGAATTTAAACTTTTGCCAAGGGGAAAGCCCACCCCCCCAGTTTCCCATTTGTTTTTCACTTTACAGTGAAATCCTCCACTGCTTCTTCTACCTGTTCCTTGAGCAAGCAGTGCTGCCAGACCATACCACCTGATTCCTCAGAGGAACAGTGTACAACTCCCACTCAGTCCATAATTTCACCTGGCACCATTCAAAGCAATGTTCCTGTTCAGCAAACACATGCATAAACCTTCTCGGTGATGACCATGAATAAATGAGACTTTAGAGCCCCATGTGCTCCAGAAATACCCAGTTCACCACACAGGCTTCATTGTGTACAAATATTATGTCTTTTAGGGACAAAACAGTTACTACAATGTTCAGATATACAATCTCAACCAGTTCTCAAATTTCTCAGATCTGTGACTTTCTCAAGTTTCTGGAATATAAGGACCCTATTTGAAAGACTGAATGTAAAGCAGATGTGGACTTATTTGTAACTGACTCACAAAATCTTACAAACTCATCAATATGATCTTGAGGACCAAAGTCTGGAAGGTGTTGAGCAAAATGCCTCATGATTTGATTTAGCCCTTAGCAGAGCAGCCACCTATCTCTTTTTAAGAGAAGATGTTATATTTGATTGACCAAGCCTGAGTGTCTCTAGGAAGCTCCTCCACAAATTGCCTCACTGAAGCTTGGGGAAGGCATGCACAGTTCCAAGACATTCCAAGGACACTTCACCACATATCTTTGCTACATGGAGTCAATTTCTGTGACCCAGGCTCACTTGCTCCTTCTTTTGGGGCACATGCCCTAAGAAAGGGGCTGCAAACATTACTGAGCGTTGGTGGAAAGCAATGGCAAAAGCATCTCAGCCCCATGTTGGATCCTGCTTGTCTGAGAATTTTTGTGTGGTGGTGTTCAGGGAATTAGTGCTCTCCAGGTTCACAATGACTCTGTGCATGACTAGGGGAGCTGGTAGACAGTGTTGGTTCTTCTTCCAGTTCCATGACGTCAGGCTAAAAATCTCTCATTCCAAAAAGAAAACCAGACATCATTAAAGTATCAAAGCACAGCACCACTTGGGACAGATTCTGAAGATGTCCAGTGGAACTATAAAAAAACCCCAAATGGTTTATGCTAAAAAAAAAAAGGGTTCTGATGCTTTCAAATGGTTCAGTTCTCAGATCCTAGACAACGTCCAGGCAGACATCTCAACTTTGCTGTTATATACTTCCAGCACCTTTTAAAGATGCTTTGGTAGGGGGTAGGGATCTCTGTGAGAAAGCTTGTGTGACTGTGTAAACCCTTTCACTGATGCCCCAGGGTGCATCTCTGCTCTTCCCAAAGAAGAATGAAATCACTTCCAAGGTCAACTGCAAAGCTTACACCAAAAACAAAAAGCAGCAAGGAGTAAGCAATGAAAAGCAAAGTAAGCAGCAGCACTGATGCTAAGGGAGTTAGTGTCTACTTCAACAGGAGTATCCACTTATGAGGATAGCTCTGAACCCCAACAGGAGTGTCATGCCAATTGGTAGCTTGATTAGTAATTGATAAAGGTTCTTATTCCTAATGAAGTCAAAAGGATAATGATCATTAATTTCAACAGGAGGAAAACTGAATGGCTAAAGGTTATGAAAAAGGCTTGCAAAACAGCACGTAGCATATTCAAAGAAATGTCTTGGGAATGTAAATATTTCTTCCTCTTGGCAAGTAAAGGAATTCATCACTTACAACTTGGCACTCCTGAAAGTCCCTAAGTCCCTTGGTCCATCAGTGGCATTGGCTGGCATTTGGAAATGGGACTCTGATTGCCAAAAAATTTGTTAGCTTTAAAAAATGTTATCCCCATACCCTCTGCAGTCCCATGGCTTTTGCCTTGGGAAGGACTGGGGGATTTGGCCATAGTGACTGATCTGTATAAACTTTCAGACTCTGCAAGACTGATATTTTAAAACACTTCCTACTTTAATTTTGGGAGCAGGGCCGAGTAGAGAGATTTAGATGTTCAACTTCTTGAAGAAAATATCATACATTTGTGTTATTAAAGGTTAAATGGTCATTAATCTCAGCATTTAAGCTGGTATCCCAGTAATAAATGCTCAAATGGGGTGGAAAGGGTTAAAGTAATAACTCTGCCTTTCTCTGAAACTGCAGGGCACACAGTCTCCTCTAACACTGAGCATGGAGTAAGCACATAACCTCCTGGAAGCCTGGGATGTGGAAAGAGGAGCTTTGAAGTCCAGCTTTCATAACTGGTGTTCCCTCTCTCTGCTGTTGTGACAGTAAAACACAACTGTTCCCCCTCCAAGTCCTGTTGCAGGGCTTAAGGACCAGCAAGATTGTCCTTTTGTTATACTCTGGTCGAAAAGTTTTTGGCTTGTAGCTGGAGTCATAGAAAGGTTTGGGTTTGAAGGGACCTTCAAGGTCACGTAGTTCCAACCCTCCTGCCACAGGCAGGGGCACCTTCCACTAGACCAGATGGCTTGAACACTTGAATACTTCCAGGGATGGGGCATCCACAGCTTCTCTGGGCAACCTGTGCAAGTGCCTCACCACCTTCACAGGTAAGAACTTCTTCCTAACACCTAATCTAAACCTGCCCTCTGTTAGTTTACTTCTCACTCTATTATACACACATCTGGATGACCTAACTGAAAGGCACAGTTACTTTTCTCTCAGATTTCTACAATCACAAACCTAATTGTTCCAATTCTTACACAATTCAGAGGGGCAATCACAGGAAAAAAATAATATTTGATGAACTAAATGCAGTGAACTGGGGGCATGAGTGTGGATGCCCCCGTGACACTGCATTAACACTTCCTGATGGTTGACTCTCACTAACAGGTTTGAAACACCCCAAAGAGCATCAGAGCAATATGACTCTGGAAATCTTCCACCCCTTCCAGGAACACCCCTCCTCGTGAATAAAGATCTTCGCCCGCCTGCATTACCATTGCCACATCTGCTTGGAAGATCTGCTTGATGAATTTGTTTTTTGAGGAATGCACCAGCTGAATGATGTCTCCATGCAGCGTGTCCCTGTTTTTCTCCAAGAAACCTAGAGAAATAATGGGACAACACATAGATGACACAGTGCAACATGGTCAGCATATGAGCTCCAAGTAGCTTCTGCGTTTTGGATTATTGGATGTTCTTGGTGAGGTAATGGGAGTAATGAGTGGGCAGAGAGAGAGGGACCATGACAAGGAAGACAGAGGTGCATCTTCACACTGGATTGAAGATGCAGTGGTGCAAAGCACTGCCATTCTGCCACAGGCACACACAGATGAAACAGCACCAAACTCTGCAGCTCATGGGCACAGCTAGAGGGTCAAGTCGTTGCAGTCAGACAAGGAATACATTGACACTACTGTGGACTACCACCCTACCCTGCTCCAACACAGCAGCAGCTTGTCTGCCCATGAACATCCCCTCATCCCCTGCAGTGCCCTAGGAGCTGCCCCATACCTTTTGTTTCGTAGTAAACAATTCCAGCAAAATGGTTAATGCCAAACTGGGTTTCGTAGTTATTCTTCGGAGGAATATAGTTGGTGTTAAGCTTGTGCTGGGAGTTCAGCTTGTGCAACATGGTGGCATCTGTACCCTGTACATGCATGAAAAGATCTGACATTTAACCAAGGCTATTCCCATTGAAATAATTTTCCAGTCAATAGCACATTTCTTTCTTGTCTTGGTGACGATGTGCATTTATGTTAAGAAGTGGTATGTTGGAGAAGGTATGTCAAGTGCAGAAATTACACAAATTGATTAAATATCACTGTATATAGTGCTGTATTCAAAATAATGCTCAAAAATGAGTGTATTTAACATTATTTTCTCTTAAAATTTGCCAATAGATGTTTTTGAACATCTTGCAGGTTTATTTTCCCATCAGAAACACTTGTTTTAGCATGGCTGTGACACTGACAGAAGAAAATTTAAGAGCAATAAAAACTGTAAATAGGCAGGCCACTAGTGAATGTGTGTTTGGGGCTGAGCAGATCTCTCACAGGGTGCCAGCATGCAAGTACAAAGGGGATAAAATCAGGAGAGTCACTGGCAGCAAAGCTGAGACCAAAACACACCTTGGGGAACTTGCTCTCCTCATCAATGAGTGAGATGATGTTCATAGGCTTGATGGCAATCATGTCCAAGGCATCCTGGTTATCCGTGAACTCGATGTGCTGCCAGTTGATGTTCTCCAGGTTGTACTCCTCCTGCTCTAGTTTGAAGACGTGGCGCACAAAGAACTGTTGCAGGTTTTCATTTGCAAAGTTAATGCAAAGCTGTTCAAAACTGTGGAGGGAAGGTCAAGAAAAGACCACTTTAGATCCATCCTGCTTAGTTTTTCTATGTCTCTTTCCACATTTGAAGCAATACTCTCAGACCTTGTCAACCACTCAATAAGGTTGCTGTTGGCTTAGAATTTCCTTATTGCTTCAGACATTCAGTTTTTCTCCCAAAACAATGTTATGTGTGTGGTCTAAATCAGTTTAGGAACTCCACTGTCTGCTGCAATTGATTAGCTCTGATAATTTCTCATACAGAAAAAGGCTTGGTCCAACCCAGTCCAGTCTACTTCAGGAGAAGTGAAAGGACTGCAAGACCTTGAGCTTGGTCTTGTGAAGAAGGATTAAGAATTGGTTCTCCTTTAGCAGGCTCCATACCTGTTCACAGTGAAGTTCTCAAAGCCAAAGATGTCAAGAAGGCCGATGGATCTCCTGATACTTTTGAGTTCCTGGGAAGGAGGTCTGTAAATTGCAGCGTTGATCTTCTCCACGATCCACACAAAAAGTCGCCCATAAATTCCCTGCAACATCCCAAAGATGGAGCTCACTGAGACAGTTCAGCAGTTTGTCCCTCTAGCTCGTGTCACCACTTCACCCTTGATGGCACAGGTTCTCCTAAAGTATGGCCAACAACCAGACAGTCCCTGAGGACGTGCTCACCAATGTTTGTGACAGACTCTTGGCATGGTTTAAAGCTTCAAGAATCATTATGTAGGTCAAGGAAAACAGACCTGATAGCCTAGCTAAAAGACAACTGAGAGCAAACCCCCAAATTTGGATAGTGCGAAATTTTGGATCTGTGGGCTTGCTGTGAAGCCAGACAGTCCTTTCCTTGGTTTCCATATATTTCTCTCTACAGACCAGCACAGCAGAGCCAAGAACATCTTGTTCATCTGAACAAGGTGCTCACTGAAACATTGCAGCACTGGCTGAACAAAATGATCATCTGATGACACAGATATTGCTGCTTCAGTAATTCCAGAACTTCATGTTTTAAACTGTTATTTATTTTTATTTTATAAGCTACAGCAGTGCGACCAAGAGGGGTGCCCAACTCAAAGGCCTGTCACCACTAGAGAAGACATTGCCAGGATTTGTAGGTTAGTTAGCTATCAAACCAGCTTGATCTACCAACTCCCTACAGGTAAAATGAAGACCCAAGTCGGCCAAACCATGCCAATAATGCTTGTCTCACAATTTTACGTGGGGCTGCAAACAGCACAGCAGTGATGCATACCCACCCTATCAACCTTCATCACTCCAAAGCCTCAAGATGTTCTAAGTGCTCTGATGGCTTCTGGACTGCTTTATCCCTGGCCCTGTGCCATTCAGCTGTATTTACTGATGCTTATGTTCCCAAATCCTGAAATTCAGGTGTGGGTGCTAGAGGTGTTGGTAGAACTGCTCCGATTTACAGCAGCTGAGGATCTTTCCTGGAGCTGAGGTAAAGTCATTTCAGAATGCTGGGTCCTTCTGCAGGTCCCCTTTGAGTACAGACAATCTCCAGTCCAGATTGTAAATCCCTTGCAGAACAGGTCACCTAGACTCCTTCCATCTCAACTCTTTGTACCTCCGGCACCAAGCGAGACCCTTTTCCTGTGCAGTGGGTGCTCCAGTCTCAGAAAGGACAGATTTCTTCAGCTTATCAACAGAAGGCATAAGGAACTGCCCTAAGATTTACCTTCACAAAAGCGTCCCTCACATCCAGTGCTTGCTCCATGCTGAGAGGGGTGGAGACAGTTTCTCCCCGGGTGATTATGGTCCGGCTGGTGAGGCAGTTCATCACGTCCTGAGGCTCAACCTGGCACAGACAACACCAGACACAGCTGCTGTATGGGGGAGGTGCCTCAAATGAAGACACAGGCATTTTTGGAAAGAAAAATTAGCATTTTTATATCACATTTTAATCTGGAAGGTGTTCTTGTGACTTAGCATGAGACATTAATGAGCTGTGGGAAGACAGGATGAGAATGCAAAGGAAAGCCTGCAAGGCTGTATGCTATCAGCATGGGTTAAAACTTTGCATCACCTTGACCCCTTTTTATACTTCTTCAGGGAAATGTTCACTCCCTAAGTGGACAGAGAGCTGTGGATCACACTCTGGGACCAGCAGTGCCCATGGAGATGAGATGCTGTCTCTGAGTGATCCCTATTAGCTCTTGAGAAGGCCACTGAAGAATGCTCCAGTCACTGCATGGATGGTTTCAGTGAGGGTCATCTCACCCCACTTCAGATACACAGAGTATATATGACATCTGTCTCAAGTAGCATCATGAACTTTCTTTATATCAGTGAGGGAAACACCCGACTTTAGGGACTGCCTTTTCTAGGATGACGTGCCACCAGAGAGGGTCTGTTTCTAGCTGCTGGTATGAAGGCAAGCTCAGATAATCAGATCATGGAATCATAGGATAGTTTGGGTTGGAAGGGACCTTTAAAGATCATCTAGTTCCAACCCCCCAATAGGAACAGTTTCTGTTAGACCAGGTTGCTCAAAGTCCCATCACACCTGGTCTTGAACATCCCCACAAGTGGAGCAGTCACAAAATCCCTGGGCAACCTGTTCCAGTGCCTCACCACCCTCAGTGAAGAATTTCTTAATATCTAATTTAAGCCTGTCTGCTCTCAGTTTGAAGCCATTCCCCTTTGTCCTGTCATTCCATGCCCTTGTCAAAAGTCCCTCCTCCAGCTCTCTTGTAGTCCCTCTAGGTACTGAAAGGGGCTCTAAGCTGTTCCCAGAGCCTTTTCCAGGCTGAAACACTCCAAATCTCTCAGCCTGTCTCCATAAAAGAGGTGCTTCAGCCCTCTGAGCACCTTTGTAGCCTTCTCTGGCTACGCAGCCCAGATGGAGACTCTCACCTTCATGCTGCCAATGCAGGACACAATATGGCTTATCCAGGCCTCTTCAGCCTCCTAGAGATGGTGGTGCAAGGAGAGGTTGGCTCAGGTGAAGCTTTGCCACAATACTAAAAACCTGGGATCAGATCAGAAAGGGGGGAACAGCAGCACTGCAGGGCCACTGACCTCTAGCAACGTTGCCGCAGTGATGAGCGATGCTGACTGAACAACCTCGCAGGCATCCAGGTTGTCATAGGTCCGAGCTGGGGAAAGAAAGGCAGAGGGAAAGCCATAAACAAGGGATGTGTCTCTGCAGAAAGTGGATGGGGAGAGGGAAAGGGTCTTTCACCACTGCCTCTGCGTGATGTCCAGGCAAAATCTGGCCATCAGAAGAGAGAAAGGAGAGAAAAGTTCATGCATCTGCTGGAGTCCTGCTGCAGGCTGCAGAGGATCTCTGCTCTGCCAGACCAGATAGTAAAGAATTTTTTTAGTAATAGTAATAGTATTTTTTCTAGCATCCAGGTGCTTTAAGCTTCTGTCTTCTGAAAAGGCTTTTTGAATCACTGTGTCATTTCTGACAGCAGAGCTGTTTGGTACATTTACAAAGGCATAACCAATCACGCAGGCACCTGTTAAACACTCCGTTAGTCTCATTTTGTAAAACCTGAGTCTACTGAATGGACTGTGGCCGTATTCAACCTCACAACATCCAGAAAATGTGGATGTCATTGAGCACACTGCAGCCCGGCAGCCCTGCTGAGGGCAGGTGGAAATACTCCTTATTCCTTGTCCTTACAATGCCACAATAAACACCTGAGTCCCTGGCATGGCACCATGGCAGGTGTTCTGGATACAGCCCTCCATCACTAAGCTTGGCTCCCTGTCAGCATGCAGAACAAGGAGCAGCAGTGCACTGGACCATGCCGCTGTATTTTGTCCTTTTACCTTCATACTGCAGGTTGCCCATGTGCAGGATGGCAGCCAGCAGCTTGGAGATCTCCCAGTTCTCGGTGTCGGTGAACATGAGGACCTTCATAGCAGAGCGGATGTTGGCGTACTCCTTGCTATCATCTCTGCCATCACAGGTCGTGCAGTTACCCTGGGGAGGCAAACAGGGCACACACTGCATGGGCCAAAGCCAGGGAGCACTGGGGTGTAACCCTAAGCTGGGCTTCCCTCAGAACCAGCAATATTTTGTTTAAGGGATGATGCTGAACTTGTGGATCTGGCTCTGCCCTTTGTCATGTCCTATGATTCAGGGCTCAGACCTGTAACCTACACTTAACCTGTTGTCCCCAGGTACCCTGTGTCTGACTGCCATCAGCAGAACAGAAAAAGCTCTCTGAGATAGGGATAGGGGGCTGGAGGCTCCCACTGGTGCAGTTAGAAATCTGGGTCCCAGCCTTGCTCATGATGCACCAGCCTTGCACCAACCTGCTTCTATCAGCTCCTCTGAATATCAACACTGGTACATAGGGAATGGGGGTGGAGACTGCTGGCTCAGTCAGACACTTGGAGCACACACAGCTCAGCCCCATATTCTGCTGAGAGCGTGCCATCCAGACAAGCACCCCTCTATACCCATCACTGTCTCAAGAGCAGCAGGTCTTACCTAACACCCTGGTTACTTCCAAACACGTGGCATGGGCACCATACACATCCCATCCAACCTTCTGTCCTACTTCACAGAAAGTGTGGAAATAGCCTGGTCTAGACGCAGGGATTAAGGATTTCCACTAAGACTGTGAGCCTTGTGGTGGTGAGACAAAGAGATCCGTCAAACCCTGTGGCTAAGGCTCAGGAAGGTCTTAACCAGCAAAGCAGCTCTTGGCTGCAGAAGTACCTCTCTTTTCCTTCTCCCTTGCTAAGAACCTTTCACCACATCACCCCACCAAACCACTGTTTCACTGCTCTCTCACCATGGCAAGGTAGTTATAGTCTGTGGCTTTCCCAAGACCTAGCTTCTTCTTCTGCTCCAAGGTCATTCCTCTCAGCATGCAGTAGAACACATGGTAATTCCTCTCATCCTGGGCCTGCAGGGGAAGAGCAAGTGTCAGCTCTGTGACAAGAACGGCATGGTAAAGGTGGCCAGCTCTCATGCCTTGCAGGTGTATCACCTTACCTGCCTGCACACCCTGGACTTCTCCAGCAAGTACTGCTCAATCTTGGCCCCCTCTATGGCTCCCCTTTTGTTGAAGTGGATGTCAATGTACTTCCCAAATCGGCTGGAATTGTCATTACGGATGGTCTTGGCATTCCCAAAAGCTGCAAGAATTATTGTGTGTTAGAGAGGATCTGATGCAGGGAAGGATGATGGATCTGGTCTCATGGCAGGAAAAAAGACAAAAGAGTGAGGGTGAGAGGGTTAAAAGCAGCCCCAAAGCCTTCCCTTAAGTTTGGCTGCATCAATTTCATCTCAGTGTGTGGAAACAAGATGTATATCAGATGACTGTCCTTGGAAATAGAGAGGAGCACAGAGGAGGAAGCTTGGGAATGGGATGACCTTCTCCAGGAAGGAGGGCTAGGACAGCAGGATTTCGGTGGCAGCTGATGAAATAGAAGAGAGTTGAGCAAGAGTGGCTGCAGTGTGAAAGATGACACTGAAGAAAATGATAGAGATGCTGGCGAGTGATTCAGCAACTGAGAGGGAAAGAAAAGGGAAAATACATCCAAAAGGGAAATACAGACAACTAAGCCAACCTCCAGCAGGAGACTTCTCCCTGCAAACAGACTATGCCAAGAAAGGTACCCGTGTCCATCCTCTGTTGGGTGCAGATGAGTGGCCTAAGCCAGCACACCCTGCAATTTCTGCTCCAGGATTTCTGGCAGGTGATGGACATGAGCTTGAATTACAGAGCCTCTCTTTCCTGAATCTCAGCAGTGACTAAGTGCATATTCAATAGTGCCCTGTGTGCTTGTCACATTTCAGCTGGTTCCTAGACAGTTACTTAAGAAGCAGAGGAGGTAAAAATCATAGAATGGTTTGGGTTGAAAGGGACCTTCAAGATCATCTAATTCCAACCCCTCTGCCAAGGGCAGAGACACTTCCCACTAGATCAGGTTGATCAAACCTCAATCTTTAGAGAACAGCCCCAGTGTTATTCTTTATGGACAACACTATTTTTCTGCATAAGAATAAAAGGTACATCTGGCATCATGTTGGGTCACGAAGGTCAGATAACCTATTTTATTTAAAGATATCCAATTAAAATAGTGGGGTTGATCACAGTAACAGCCTGCCAATGAACCTATTAAGGCCACAAGCTGATTCTCTTTATCTGGTTCTTTCTTGGACTCCTCTATTTCTTTTTCTGCATTTTGCTGCCATTCATTGATCTTGGAAGAAAAAAGTAGGGTTTACTACTGTACACAGCCAGCACAAGGTGCTGTGAAGCTGAGGTCCTATTAAACTGATGTTTTACGGAACCATCAAAGAATAGGAACAGGATTTTTGCAACTATGGCCAAAAAATGCAAATAATTAGTTAGCTGAATGCAGCACTGATGGGATATTGATGCTCTGCATGCAGTCCAGCACTGGAAGAGGTGGTGAAATTTTTCAAAAGAGCTTTGACTGAACATCAGATACTAAAAAAAGTATTGATCAGCACTTTTACATACTACAGACAGAATTAGGTAAAAATCAAGGGTTTGTATGGAAATTTTTTGGGAAAAAAGGTACTGTTTTAAGTGGAAAGCCACTTTTTTTTTTCAACTTTTTAAGTAACAAAAAGTTGAAAAAATAATTTCAGTCAGATGAAATGTTTTGCTTTCAACAATTGTTGTCAAAAATATTAAAGGAAATATTGAGAGCTCAAATCAGAGAATATTAGTCTCATGAAAAATAAATTCAGATGAAAAGAATCTGAATGTGTTGCTTAGCAAAAGCGTACTTAAAAAAAAGTTTTGTCACTTTTTTGGAAACTCAAACTGTGGCATAAGGGATTTACATTTGGTTATATTTTATGGTTCCTGAATATGTTTTTTATTTTTTCCAGCAAAATAATTCTTTATTATCTGAGGCCTCACCTTCCAAGATGGGATTTGCCTCCAGGACCTGCTGCTCAATCCAGGAGTGCTGACCACTGATTGCTGCCAGGAACTGCAGAATCAGTTTTGTGCTTTCTGTCTTCCCTGCTCCGGACTCTCCACTGCAAAGACAACAGGAGGGGAGGTCAGTGAAAGCCATGCTGCTTCCCTGCCAGTGTCCCTCCCTCTGTCTCCAAAGGAACTTCTGTCTCTATGTCTTTTCTGTTAGCATAGGCAGGATGAGACCACTAAGGATGGGTTTCCAGAATCCCAAGGACTGGCTGTGGGACAAATGGTAGGACATGGTACCAGACAGCTTCCAGCCAAGATCCAGATTTGCTCTGTGTTTCATTTGGCCCAAGCTGTTGCATGAGTTTGGGTATGCCCAGCAAATGCCATCATTCAATCAGCACTAAGAAGGTCATGAAGTACTTTCAGGCAGTGCTTTTCCAGGTATGATCACCAGACCATGACTCTGTGGTGCAGGGTCTATCTGTTCCCATGCGACATCTTCACTAACAGTCTTGAGCTGTGATAAGGCAGACTGTGAAATACAACCTTTTAACAGCAGGGACTTCCAGAGGGCTCCTAGGCTTGTTCTAACAAGGAGAAGATGGGAGACTTATGGGGCAGGGAGCCAGAGTTATTCCTCAAACTTTTCTCTTCACTGGAAGATAACCTCAGATATCTTGTGAAGGGGCTCGGCAGAAATATTTGGGTGAGTCTATGGCGTGCCTGATACACGGAGTAGCCAAAATAAGTGACCCAAACAGACCTTCCTGACATTGAGTATCCAGCCCTGACCTCATGAGCAATTTGTTTCACTTTTCAGGCCACTGGGACACTGCATTGACTCTCCTATGGGCCCCACATGATGCTTTTCTAGACCAGCAAAAAAAGCCTTACTGAATGGCCTTTTCAGACTCATGTGTCTGAAAGACTGCACATGGGATATTCCAGAGTTATGGTTTTTTAGTCAATGAAACTTAGGGTAGGCATGCCTTGTGGAAAAGGGTGCCTCAAATGAAAAAGACTGTGGGTTCAGAATTTATAGGATCGTGTTGGAGAGCTGAGGACGTCAAATCTGGCTCATACCACCATCTGGGACAGATACTGGAGGGAGTTATACCCATAACTGTGACCAGGCACTTCTTGCTGCCCAAGGTTGATCGGTCCAGAGCAGAGCCATGCATGGGGACATCGTTCAGGAGGGTGAATGACCACAAGCCCAGTGACCAAGCTTGTCCCTGACCCTTCCTTGTGCAGAAAGTATCCATGTTTGCATTTTTGATGCCTGTAGGAGTACTGAGCTTGAATTTAAAAGTGGAGGTTAAAAATGAATATGAGATCTATTGGGTTGTAAGGGTAAATACCAAAGCATTGATAAAGCACCTTTAGTAGGAATAGGGTGACTGTGAGCAGAGACCACCTCTGCACTGGGAATATGTTGATGGAAGACATAATCAGTCATTCAGTGTCTGATTCCACCTGACAAGCTGTTCCAAATCAAGCATGTTGCATCTTCTCAGCATCTGCTTACAGCATATGGCACATTTGGAAACTCAGCAACTCACCTTATGATACAGCACTGGTCCTTGTTGTTGCGCTGCATGTTGAAGTAGCAGTTGTCAGCAATTGCAAAGATGTGTGGTGGCATCTCACCAATCTTTTTGTTGGTGTAGAGACGTATCTGCTCAGGTGAGTAGATGGGTAGGAGCTGGTAGGGGTTCACTGCCACCAGTATTGAACCAGTGTATGTCTGGAGGAGAAGCACATGAAGCTTTATGGGGACAGTGAGGTGCATTTGAGAGACTTTGGAGCTTGGATGGGACATGGATGGAGGCCAGAAAAATCAAGGCTTTTTAAAAGCTGGATGAAAGATGATGCTCAAGTCAGAGATGCTTGCAGGGGGAGCCTGGAGTAAAATGGGAACAGAAGTCCCCAAATACCTAAATCAGTTCATATTCAGCCTTGCTCATGCACAGCATGGTTTCAAGCCTTAATACATATTTTGTATGCTCTCAGTTAAGATTCAGAGTCTTAAGAGAAGCTCATATTTGCAAAAATATCACCAGAGCCAGCATATATCCATACACATCTACTGCATTGCATGTACAATGAGAAACCATAGATGAAAGAAACCTGACAACCATTCCCATATCTGAAGGCAGGACCAGCTGGATCCAAACCATTCTGACAGATGAGTATCTAACCTGTTTTTATCAATCCACAGCAGCTGCTGAATTTCCCTCTGCAATGCATTCTTCTCTACCATCTCTGCCTAACTAAATCTCTCCATATTTCAGTTTAAACCTTGTTCTGTGCAGATGGATATTGCCCACAAAGTGCTGACATAGCCCTTTTCATCTATTTCTGAAATTTTGTAAATGGCCTTTGGTCCAGTTGTCCTGGGCCTTGGGTAGCAAACTCCTCTGTAATATCTTTCCCTTTCATTTTTGCCCTTCCAGAAGCTGTTTCTCTCAAGCCTCTCATCAGAGGACTCATGAACTTTGTTATCTTGCTCAGATGCAGTGCTGAGGTTATGAGGTTTGGCCACATCCCAAGCTCAAGGCAGAGAATAAGGATCTCCTTCCCCTGTTTCATCTGTCTAAAAGTCAATGTCTAGAGCAGGTGAGTCAATGGGCCTCCACCTTGGGTTCACCAAGGGGCACGAGATGAAGGCTACTTTCACTCTGTGACTTCAAAGAACTCAAGTCACTTTCTCTAGGTTAATTTTTAGCAACTGAAGTTACAAGACTCAACTCTCACCTTACCTTCCTGGTGGACCAGCTGTGAAAGTGCCCCCACTACTGCATATATTTTTTTCAGGAAAAAAAAGTAAGTAATTTCACCCTTCATATAATACTTATGGGTCTTCATCTGCATAGTCTAAGCCCAGTAAGGCTTTGGCAGAAAGCAGCAAAGTGGCACAGCCACGGTGAGAGAGAAGAAATAATTTGCCACCATCTAAGCAAAACTTGCCACCAGCTCGGGCTTCCTGAAGGCAGCCAGTAGGTGGCAACTGTGTCCCATAGTAGGAATGATGAACGTCATCAGGGGTTCCTCACCTTCCAGTCTCATGGCCTACACAAGAGAGCAACTCTCAGTTCAGTCCCATGTGAGGTTTGACTTTACAGTGGTAACTGAGAAGGACACAATACTCTTCTCTGTAACGGGGGATTATGTGCCAGGAAGGGAAAAAAGCTCTTTGAGCTGCAGAACAATGTCGTCACAACTTCAAAGGGTAGAAATTGGCTGTGAAATCATGTAGACTGGATTTTAGAAGAAGAAGGTATTGAAATAAGGGAGCAGAGACATCTCAGAGAAGGCTTCAAAGGCAACAGAACAGGTAACCTCAGTGCTCAGAGAAGGAGGAAGCTCAATTTCTGAATGAGATTATGACACCAAGATCCCTCATGAAGACTCCTTTGAGCCCTAGCTGAGATATTTGGAGAACTCTTTTCCTCTTTACAACTTATTCCAGGTTAATTTTAGGGACGTTTCTCACCTTCTTTGAGCCTCTTTTTTAAAAAAAAATGTAACTCCTTTCAGAGGTTTCTAAAACCCCTGCATTTCAGTCACACTGGTCTGCCCTGCCACAAATGCAAACAGACAGGCTTTTAAAGGTGTTAACCATTAGGAATGCTTTCTGGATGCTCTCACTGACCCTTCCCTTGTGATCCACAAAACCCTTTGTCAGCACGAACTCTTGTACTATTGCTTGTTTTCCTAGGTCATTCCTAGTTGATAAATAATCACAATTTGCCCAATTCTCACAGCTGACAGAAGGCAAAACTTTGTTCACTCTGTTGATGAGGGGCCAAAGGGCACTTCCAAGGAAATAGCAGCTCACTGGTTTCTATTGCTGGGTGATGTCAAAGCCCTCTTCTATTGGAAAAATAAAGCTTTACTGAGAGCAGGGACTCTGCCGTAGCTGACCACAGGAACCGCATCTCACAGCAAATTCATTACTGCCTGCATGACCTACATTTTAATTAGCCCCAAACAAATCCTTTCTGAGCCTGCTTCCCTCGCTACCCAGAACACCATGGCTGACTTCATCTGGATTGTTATGGGGTTAAAGCTCTACCAAACATTACTGCATTTTGGCAGCCCTTAGAGAGCAGCAGCAGGCACTGGTCTCATCTGCAGATAAAGAGATTTAACCTAACTCACGAGTCCAAACTCCCCACCAGACTCTCTTGCTATTCAGCATAGTTTCTCTTGCTGTGTGCAAGCCAAACTGAAGGCAAGAAGCCCTTGTCGAACTTTTTCATATTTTGCTGCAGACATTTCTTCCCTTCAAGTTAAGGTCATTACTGAGAAGCACTTAAAGCTTTAACCACATTCACAGGTTGGGAATTTTCCAGCTCTGGGAAGGTGTCACAACTTCACCATGTGGGTCAAGCTCTGCACCAAAGCAGATGGATGCTCTCAGTGCATTTATGAATCAGCAGCAATGGTGGGCAAAGTAAATGAGAAGGCCACAATGGCAAACAGAAAAAGGTGATCCAGTGGAAGGCATGACAGCAATTGCAAATGACATTGCCAAGCATCATACTTACCCTCCCGCCGCAGTTTGTCTAATGAGTAAAACGTGAGGGAGAAGAAAAAGGGAAATTATATTTTATTAGAGCAGAACTACATCCTCCACAAAGCTAAGGACATGAGGAAACAAGAGGAACTGAAGTCCCATTGGAAAAGTAATCATTTACTCAGCAGACTCAAATCCTTTCAAGCAGTGAAGCTTCACTATCTTTAAGACAGTGCTAATTATACCAGAGAAAAAAACACCTCAGAGGACTGCATGTCCCCTGCATACATGGCATCCATATGGTGCAAAAACTGTCATCAATATTTACCATATCCGACACAAATCACTCCTCCTAGTGCCATCACTCTTAATAGCTGAGATCTAAGGTTGGGTTCCTGAGCCTTCAACTACACACCTGTAGACAAAGAGTGGTTTGCACACCTCTCTATCAAGCCATGCACTCTCTGTCATTTTAAGAGTGTCATTCTGATTTTGAGATTGCACTGGTTGATGTGCTGTGCCCAGTTCCTGGGCTGGCGCTTCAAAGCCATTAGTGGTGTGGAGCAATCAAGACACAGTAACCTGGAAACTCTGTGATGCAAATGTCTTTGTGGGATGTGGCCATCCCTTAGGCAGGAACTCTGTAGGACACACTGCACTGTTACCATCGGACCAGAAGAACTTGTAGAGAAACTGATGTGGTTATTGTGTCACTTCAGTCCAAATCATCACCCACACTCACCTCCAGGCTAAAAGCTGCTCTTTGCATCAGCCCTTATTAGGATGATGCTGCCAAACAACACTTTGCCCAGTGCTTATTTGTGTTCCTAATCTTCCTGGAAGCCTGTGAATAGCTTGGCAAGGGAACTCAGAGACAGAGCTTTTTTGAAGGAGCTTGGTGTATTCACAGGCAATCTGATGATACTGTACACACAGAATTGTATCTGAGGACCTCTGATCACTTGGAGAGGCAACAGGCACTTGCTGGATAACATAGGCACCCCAAAAGAGACACACAGACACCACTGAAAAAACATCCCACACAATCCAAACTTTCTCAGAGAGAGTGGCAGGAATCCACTTTGTGCCACTGCAGGGTGCCCACAAGCAGGGGAAAAAGGGGCAATGCTCAATGCGTAAATTCAAGTTCCTTGAATGAGCCAGTGAGCTACAAATTATTGGCCATCTGTACTTCTTGGGTGGCATTCAGGTTGCTTGAATTCAGTAATGCACATGAGTACTGCACCTAACCTTGAAGACGGATGTACTCTGAGCTGGGGGAGGTTGGACTGTAGACCTCCAGCCTAAAATCTTCTTCCAACATAAACTCCACAATGATATCCAAGCTCCAGTCAGCTCTAAAGCCTCTGAGAGGCACTTCTGTTTGCATAGCTGAAAGGCAATCTTGTCTCTGTTGGCTCTATTGACTCCTCTGGTCACTGCCATGGAGACACCATCTCAACTATGAATTTGGGCTGTTATCTTGCTAGTTTATCATTATAAATGGCAAGAAATTTTAATTATAAAGGGAAAAATTCAGTTAATCTAACGTGGGAATAATTTTCTGGCTATACTCTTTTTGTCTAAACTGACAGTACAGGGGACATAAGCATCATGCACAACAAATAAAGTGTCTGAGTGAGAGATGCATTTGGAGGTCTCTATTCTCCTCCAAGCTCTGGGGATTTATGGGTGCCATTTCAGCACCCATGTCCCCTTTCTCCAGGATTGGACTCCATCTCTGAAAGAAGAGAAGGATATCTCCCAGAGAGGAGTCAATCGTATTAACAGTCTATGCAGCAGAGTGGTGTCTTCTCCATCACTGCCCAGCTCTCATCCAAAACCATCTTATCAAAAACCACTGGACATCAAGCAGTGATGAACAAACAGACTTGAGAGATAAAATCCCACCCATAGTCTGTTAGCTTATTTTATCTGTGAAGTCTGACTGTCTTGAAATTCCCTCTGGCCTGAAAATCTAGTAGTCTCTAGAGCCTTTTAGAAATTAGATGACCAGGAGGTTCTGACAAGGCCTTCAAAGGCACAGCAGACACTTAGCTGAATATCTGAAAACTGTAGAATTTAAGAGTAATAGCAAATTTTCTGTATTTGCAGAGGCTGTTTGAGTACATTATCTAGCAGCAAAATGGTTGTCTTCACCCCCTTGGGTTAAGTAAGTTAATAGTTCAGGGGGAGAGGGCAGAAGGGTCACATTCAGCATGTAGTTTACACCTCTCCAGAAGCTTTTGCTTTAGGATGGCTACAACATGCTCATGGCCTGGGTTGAACGGGTTATTCTGGGTGCAGAAAGCTAATGCACATGCCCAAAACTTCTACAGGGGTGGGGCAGCAAGGTGGTGTGGACTTTGTCCATCACCTAACTCATGGGGTCTTTCACTGGGGCATCTAGAAGCTCTGCAATGTCCTCCAAAGCCAGAAACTCTTCACCACCTGGGACAAGGTGAAGGTAGAAACCCAGACGCTCAGTTCAATCAGGGTTCCCCCCAGCATGGGCTCCCCAGAGCTAAGGAGAGCAGGGAGTGGAGTGCAGAACCCAACATGGGCTCCCCAGAGCTAAGGAGAGCAGGGGGTGGAGTGCAGAACCAGAGGTGGAGGTGAGGTGGACACTCACATAGATGAGGTGCTCCCGATAGCGAATCAGCAGGTTCCTGAGAATTCCGGCCTCGTTCAGGTCCCCCAGGCGGATCATGTCCTCCACCCCATGGATGGAGGTGGGGTGCATGGGTTTGATGTGGCTGGCATTCTGAGGGGAAATCCAGTGCTCCTGGGAAAAGAACAAGACCACAGAAAGATAAGTCAAATGAGAGATCACTTGGATGAAAGACACAAACAGCCCATTCCAAAGAGAAGGACCAGACAAAAGAACATACACAGGAGATCATCAGCACATGTGCCACAGCTTCTATTCCTGAGGCAAGGCAGTGATGGATTTCAAAGATTTGTAACAAAAGAAGGAAAGCATCTTTTTATTGGAGTTTTATTGGAGCAACAAGAGACAGGAGACACAAGACATCCTGGCAGGTGCCTCCTCCAGGGCAACATGGTCATCCATCACATCAGGGAAGTTTATAGCAAATAGCAGATTTGCCTTCCCCTTCACAAATGCATTTTCACATCACTGGTTAACCCTCTGCCACAAAATACTGTTGAGCAGAGAGAAGATTATTTAAGAAAAGGAAAAAGGGACAGACAGCGGTGGCAAAGTCATACTTTTATCGGTAGTGTTATTTACTTTCACCACTTCTAAAGGCCTCAAAAGCCACTACAGATTGCCCACAAGGACCATGCCAAAATCTCTACTACCCTTGAAGGGAGTGCAAGAAAAAAAAAAAGAAGAACAGAGAACCACCTTGAACCACCTTTATACAGACCTTACTTCTAAAATAGCCATCACTGCACAAAAATAGAGGTGGGAAGTTGAAGGAGAACCAGTGTTTGGGCACATCAGGAATTGGTAGGAGGTAGAAGGACAGAAAGGACTGGATTACAACAGAGGAACCTCAGGCTGAGGGGGAGTTTGCTCAAATAATTACCTAAATGTATTTTGGGGGTTACTGCTACCATTGTTCTCAAAAAGGTTTGTGGGAACTGACAGTGGTCAGAACGTGGATTCTTAGGCTGCAGGCAGTGCCTTGAAGCCTGTGGGAAAGCCAAGGACAAAACTCTCTCAGTCTGGCCTGGGAAATCGTGAGGAGGAACCCAAAACAATCCCTATAAACAATCCCTGTAGATAGCCTCCTCCTGACACCTGGTGTTTTTCCAACTTGTTTACTGGTAAAGATGTTTACAAAAAGGTGGTGCCCTAAAGGACCAATCCTGTTCATTGTACCAAAACACTGTATAAAAAGAATCTGTCTTTCAATAAACTTTGATATAAGCCCTCTGAAGAAATCGGAGGCCTATGTGTCATTGCATGAGCCGTCCTGAATGGTAATGATAAAGGTTCTCAATTTTGCACTCCCAGTACAACCACAAAAACAGGGACACAACATTGTCTTGTTTTTACAAATAAAAAACCATGGCACAGTCGATTCCCAAGGACATATGGGAAGTCCATAACAAAGTTGATTATCATGGCCCTGGGACCCCTGGCCTAGCAAGGCCACGGAGCTGAAGAAGGGACATCACAAGCCTTTGTACGTACATTGCCTTCATCATCCACAACCTGGATCTGTCCGGAGTCACACAGTTTAACCACTGCTCCAATGGGGACGTCAAATTCCCGTCCAGTTTTGAGGTCCATCCACACATAATCCCCCTGGAACCAAAGACAGCATAGTTACACTCAGTGCTGCAGGGAGTTCAGCATCCCTTGGGATACAGGTCGTTGATGTTTTGTACCCAAGTCATTAGCACAAATCAAATGACTTCCCTTGCAAACCTCAAACCACTCCTTTTCCTATGCAGAGGCTCAGGAAAGCAGATGCTTTGCATGAGGCACTTGCTGATGTGGTTTAGTGGTGAACACACTCATGCTGGGTAAGTGGTTGGACTCGAAGATCTTTGAAGTCTTTTCCAACCTTAATGATTCCATGACTCTGTGAAACCCCCTGCAAGGTGCCAGAAGCAGGACATGGTCCATGCAGCGTATGGACCTGACTCTCTGCTGTTCCACTGTCCTAACTCTCTGCTTCCCAAGCTCATGAGTGGTTGTTGGTCACAGAGTAGTTACAGAACAGTGATACCCAGAAAAACCCACCCAGGGAAAGGTTTTTCTCCGTGTAATGTACAAACCTAGGAAGTCACATTTAGGAGATGGTTTTGAGCTCTGCTAAGCCTTATTTGGTGGCTTGTGGCACCTTTCTTACTTGCAGATAACCACTATCAAATATTCCTTGGAGACTGCTGAAAAGGGAATGACTGAAGATGGGTTAAGAGCCTAAACAGAGAGGCAGATATACATTCTTCTTCAGGAATTCTTCCAGCTACAGCAATGTGTAGGTGGGCTGTTTGTATTTAATACTTCTCAGTGGATTTTATCTGCTGTGAGCACTTTCATTTGAGTCCTGAAGCTATGCAAAGTTTTAGCATCCATAATCCAAAAGTCTGTGTCCTTTTACACGTTTCAAATGTTTTACCTCTTTCATTTCAGACCTTTGTGTTTTCACTTTGAAAGACACAGCAAGCAGTTGACCCCTATCCACTCACTTCATGTCACTACTGATCTTATACACCTTTGTCAGTCCTGCTGGGCAGGGACTATCTGCTCATCAGATCTGTGGATATAAAATTACTCAAATGCAAAAGAGCTTTTAAAGAAACTGTTTTCCTCAATACAAAAGCAAACTCCAAAATAACTACAAACTAAAGCCCCAAGCAGGACCCACACTGGAACAAAGCAGAATTGTGTCCTACCCCTATTCTCAAGGTGAAAAGGTATTAAAATTGGGAGCAATCTAGTTGTCAGGTGTATTTTCATTCATGCAGCTGAGACTAATGCTGTGGACTTGTAGTCCCACCTAACACCACATTCTTGGGGACCAGCTCCACTTGTACCTATTAAGCGTGATGCAAATGCAGTATCTACCTTTTGAAGTCCTGAAAAACTGCTGAGAGAGGCAGGATCAGGATGTATCACTTTGCATGTGCTCTGATACAACCCCTTTCCTGAGTATCCACTATCAACCATTTCTGTGGACAGGGCATATTTATATATTTGGTTTGGCCCAACAGGCTGCTGAACAATGTTCATCTCTGTGCTGGGCGGTGGGAATGGCAGTCATCATCATCCAAGTCATCATTCACTAGGACTTCCAAGAGATGCAAACCTGTGAGTACCACCTGGATGTAAGGTTACACTCAGGGATCCACACATGGAGAAACTACACACCAGGAATTCCCAACCATTTTGTGGCAGACTCTACCCTAGGCAGCTGCTCACTAGGTTTCCACTAGGATATCAACAAATTCATCCTGCTTTCATGGAACTCAGGATCAAGCCCTTAGTTTGGGTTTTCATTTCCTCAGAGGGTTGTGCTACAGCTCTAAGTATCTTTATCCAGCTCATAAAAATATAATATTAACATATTTTTCTCATTAACTGTCTTATCCTCACATCTCATAACAGTTAAAAAGGCAAAAAAAATCACAAACAATGAAGGCAGTGTCAGGAGCAAATACGTTATAAATCCATTTATATTAATATTTATTTTTTTAGCTCCTTTGATCCAAGACTCTGAAAGCATTTCAGAATGTTTAGCACTGTTATCCTCTCTGCATCACTGGGCAAATTCATGCACACAGTGGGTAACCTGATCAAGGTGTCAGCAAGAGACGAGCCAGCTTGCTCAGTTTCTGCTCAGCAGAAAACCTTTCCAACACCTTAGTAGCTCTGTCAAAATTGCTCTTGATCAAAAATCCAAGAATCATAATGCTGGGATTTTTAAAAAAACCCCCTCCAATATCGAATAGCTGTAAAAGCAGTCTGCTTCATATGGTGTATTACCACACAGATGAGATAAAAGGCAGTCTGCCCTCCCCAAGGTAAATTGATATTCTGCTACCACTAAGACAACTTCTGTGCTTTGTCTGCCTAATGCACAGAGTGCTTGTCCCCTCAAACTGCTCATTTTAAACCCATTAAAGTGCAGTTCTTAATACTGGTGAAAAAAGTCTTATGGGATGGGCTAAGCTGGTAAGCTCAGGAAGGTCAGGGGGGGTTATAAAATAACATCATTTATTAAGAGTGCCGACCTATTTCCTTTTCTGACTTTAATCAATTTCATATAAACCCCATGGAAGCCAGTTACATTCCTTCTGCTGAAGCAATCGCCTTCGGATCAGCCCCAAACCCAGCAGATATATTGGGGATTTCAGGGCAAATCGGGGTGATTCATGCATTTACCAGCTGTGGCTTGTGAGTTGCATAACCTGCCTCATGCCTACACTGGTGCAGTTTATTTGCCACAATATATGACAGAGTACTGGAGAAGTGAGAATACCACCAGACCTTTTACAGTATCAGTATGGTCAGCCTCTTCCTCCTCAATGCAACCAGTGGGTTTTAGTACCCTTCCAAAGCAGAAAAATCCTCCAAATTGCTCTGGGGCAGACCCTCAGGACCCCACAAAATGGGGGAAGTGACAACCAAACAGTGGTGCAAGAGGAGGAAACACCACACACAGATCCACACAATTCACAAAGAGGCTCTTTAGGAGGAGCTTCCAAATGTGAAGAGCAAGAAGGTTGCACTGCGGGGGAGCTACAGTGCTTGGGGGGGAGACAAAGGAGGAAGGTAAGAGAAGCTGGCATAACCAGTACAAGGATCCCATCAACAGCAAGAGAGATTTCAAAGCAGTCTGAAAGCTTCCAGCCATGCTCAGGGCTTGGGACCCCCTATCTTACCGCTAACATGGTCGTGGGCTTCAGGACCTGGTTGACATTGCGAAGTAGTGTCCATCTGCCCTGGTCTCTCTCCTGATCTTCCACCACCTCAGGGCATGGCTGCACGAAAACGACTTTCTTCTTCTTCAACATCTCCAGAACTCTGTGCTGGTATTTGCCCCTCTCTCTGCTTCCTACGTGTATTCCACCATGAATGCCCCAGCACGGTGGCCGGTTTGCTCTAGACCTGCGGCGCGACCATGCCTGCTGCTCACAGGACACCCTCTGACCTGATTCACAATATGGCTCTTGGTAAAGATCTTCTCCTAGCAGGAAGATTTCCACGCACCAGCCATGGTCCTCCTCTGGCCAGCTGACACGTTCACTGTATATGACCAGCCCTGTGGGAATCTCAAAGCAAACTGTACAGCTTTGCTTCTCTTCACTTAAGTTCTTCCAGTCTCTCCAGCAAGGGCTGATACTCGGTCAAGGACCTGAAGGACACCGCAACTACCCGTTCTGGAAAAACAACTGCAGGATTAACAGGACACCTCTTCATTTCCCCAGGACTTCTCTCTGTTACCTTCCTTTCTTAGTGAAATAAACCGTCTGCCAGCTTGAGGACTTTCAGCACAGAACACTCTGGGATACTTATTAATCCACAAATGCAGTCAGTCCCCATGCAACACATGGCATTTAATTAACCTAATACCTTTACATACCAAATTAACCAAAGTGTAGTGGGAACTCAAAACCAGAGGCCATCTGCATTTTCTTTAAACTGATCGCCTTGAGTAGATCCATAGCAACTGAATTTTAAATAATTGAGTGGAAGGTGTTCAGTGCAGCATCCGTGCTTATAGGTGAGAGGAGAGCCCGTGCTGGGGGTGAAAATGGGCTCAATACAAGGACCACGGAGATAATGAGGTTGCTCTGGCTCTACACCTGACAGCTTCACAGACCCATTTCTGCAACCACTCCTTCTCCATAGGGAGGACTGTTCTAGTAAGGACTAATCAGGACCACTGGCCACACCAGAAGAGCACAAGGCATTTTAAAGCCGCCTCAGATTTGCTTTTCTCTTGTCCTATATTATATAGATACACCTGAAATATCTCATTTTCATCTAAGGAAGGCTTTTCTGGTCATTTGGAGAATTTCAGACCACTATTGCTCAGCCCCAATTTCTTCCATTAAAATTTTGAATCTAAAGCAGTACCATTTATAGAGACCAGAGCAATGCATGACTAAATAAAACAGTGCAGCTGCTAAGACCTTCTCATTTATCACTGTTTTAATGCAAAGCTCTACTGATGCCTTGATTCCATGGGGTTTTGAATCCATTTGTCCACAAAGAACAGGGCACAGGGACATGGTTTTGGTATTATACAAACAAAACCTATTGGTAGGCCTGGCAGCACTAGGTTAATGGTTGGATTCAATGATCTTAGAGGTCTTTTCCAAGCTTAATAATTCGGTGATTTTATATGCTTGGAGGAAAGCTTTTTAGATAAACGAGGGCTTCATAGGTACCCTTCATGGGACACAGTATCCAAGGACAACAGCAGATGATGGGTACATTAAACTCAGAATGAGCTAGTTCTGCTCATCCATGAGCAGCAGCAACAATAGCGAGGCAACCCTTGCCCAAAAGGCAGGTGACATTGTAAGTTTAAGCAGTACAGCCCTGGAACAGTAAGGTGTATAGTTCTTGTAGCTGTGCTGGGAAAGTAAGGAAGAGATCATGTCTCGTGAATAAGAAGCCAGGTGAAGATTAATTAGATGGATGTCCACCAAAGAAGAAAGCAAAAATGTACATGAGGCATGAGAGCAATGCAGGAAGAAGGAGACAGAGTGAATGTAGCAATCCCAAGGGAGATATCTACCTCCAGCATGACCTGAGCATACAGTGCTGTAAATGACTGCAATTTTGCTCTCCTAGGAAGTAGAAGATAGATGTCAAATCAAAGCTAAAAAACAATGAGAGGATCCACGCAGAAGGAAAGACTGATTAAATACATATAAAGGGACCCACAGGACAGGGTCTTTGGATTTGAGTGGGGTCTTACAGAGGCTCTTTATTCACCAGAACACCTTTCCTCACTGCTATGCCACAGAAACTGGAGCAGTGTGGAGTAGCAGATCCAAGAGAGCATCTGGAGTATTTATCTCACCTTCCACTGCAGCAAACAATACCATCATTGCTCAGCCATACCCTGTACCGTATTTCTGAGGCTGCGTATCCCGGTGTGCTGCCAAAGAGTAAGCTAAGGAGCAGAGGACTGCAATGATTTGCCTTAGGTTATCCTTGGAATATGATCCAAAGGACAGATGGGACCCTAGAGAGCTGAATCCTGCCTCTGCAGTCCTATTATATTATGAGTGTGCTTGTTTTTCTCCTGGCAATGGGGCTGCTGAAGTTCTGTAATTTCACACACTACCACTATATTTTTTGCATTGCTCCTCTGCTAGCAGCAGATTTTCTGGGGACACTTAGGCAGAGTCACCAGTGTCAGCCAGAGACACTTGGTATTTGCAGTGAGGTCTGCCTGAATGACCCGAGTGTGCTGCCTCCTGGAAACGGGAAATCCCATTCCTTGGAAGGGATGACCTGGCTTGGAAACCAGTCTCCCTTCTCTATGCATCAAGAGGCAGAGCAACAGTACTCAGCCTCCTGTCAGCCTGCTTTTTCTGAGGGGATGTGCTATGCTTATGTGGGAAATAAATAAACACACTTAGTACAATGAGGGGAGGGCCACAGTGGAGGAAAATAAACCTTTAGCTGGCTGGCAGCCTGTCAGCAATGCCATCCGGTTTAGATTACAGCTCCCCAGGGTAACATTAGACCCTTCCCTGCAGAGACAGAAGTATGAGCCAGAAGAGCCATGCTGGACCCTGCTCTGATGATTTACTACACCTCTGCAGCAGCAGACACAGCTGAGATCAAGGTCCTGCTGTGACACGCTTTGTGCATACTCATAGTAAGGGGTAAATGTTTATCCTAAATAATTGATGTGACACAGGCAATAAGTTTATGCTGCTGCTGAGGCCTGAGCTCCCATTAAGTGCTATTACAATGGCATGGACCTTACTTCTGGAGAAAAAAGGGAAATTCCACCTGCAGGAAGCACCCTCACAGCAGATGAAACACCTAATTTAATGAAATGGATTCCTTTGTCCCAGACTGTTTTTCAGTACCAAAGAATATGCAACAGACACTACTAGGGCTGAAGAAGTGTTCTTGAATCAATTATTTTGCAGCTAGCACTGAAAAGCTAAGTTATTCAGTGACAAAAGGTCAGGTAAACTCAACTAACCCAGCATTTACCTCTCAGCAAGACATCCAGACCTTTGCTAGATGATCATCACTTTCAAATGAAATATCCTAGCCTAGCCTACCCTATTCTACATTCAAGGGGAATAAAAGAGGAACTTCTGTGCTCACCAAAGCAGGTAATTAAACTAGGTCAGATGATGCTGACCTAAAGGAATGTGTGAAGAGGACAGTTTGGAGCTACAAAACTACAGTACGTATGTCCAAGGTTAGCTAAGGTGGCTCCTACCCATGGCATGGATACTGAAAATCCCCAAGGGCTGATAATCAGGTAAATTGCTGAAGGATATGGAAAAACCAGTGGTTAGCAGAGGCTATCTATGGACTCAGGCCAGGAGTTACTCCCTGCAGCTCTAAAACATGCTTTTCTAAAATAAGGAAGACGATACCCTGCAGAATGACTGTTGATGCACTGCATGGGCCAAATGTTATCTGTGGGCCATACCTCTGACAACTGATGTACACCAACCTGTTTGTGTGTTTGTGCAGTTGTTTGTTGTTTTTTTTTTCTTATGGAAACATACACAATATTCAGGCTTCCAGAGCTGACTCCTTTACTCCCTTCCTGCTCATCTTTGAAGAAAGAAAATTCTTAGTGCATATGACACCAGTGCAAACATAGGGTATTCCCCTAGCTCCAGATTTCTGTGTGATTTAGAGAGCAGACTGAAATCCAAATGTACTGGTGCACTGCAGCTGATTATGCCAGTTAGGACTTGCAGCAGTTACCTGAATCCTTCAGGCAGTAGAATGTCTATGCTCTGCTAAAAACACATATCATCACCTCTAGATATCACCTGTCTGATTCAGTTCAGCTCTCGATTACACAGGTGCACTCTGCTCAGTTTAATGGAGCGCCTCCTGGATTCACAGCTGTGCAACCCAAGGGAGAATCAGGCCTGTGCATCGCTATTCTTTGCACGCATCTTCAGTTGTGCATTTGCCACTATTATCAGGAAGAGGTAGAAGAGGAAGAAAAAGCTTGCATTTCTGCTTGATAACAAATGATAACGTAGAGCAGAACTGCACATGCTGGTAGCTGGGAACACTAATAATTTTCCTGTTTCAAAGTAGACTCCATTCACAATTTCTTGTAGCACCAGCTGTCAGCCAAGGTAACGAGCTACACACAAAGGCTCCCTGAAGCAAGGGGAGAGATACAAGAGGAGTTGCTAAATAATTCAATAATTGATGCACTGCTTGCTCACCCTGTAACTTCAATACTGACAGGAGTGAAAAAAACCTCCCACAAATGTGGCACTCATCCCAACATTTTCCCATTTGGTGCTGAGGGATAGTCAAAGGCTCTGGGAGCAAAAACGATGGATTTAGTCGGATTTACCAGGGTGCAACCTAGTGTAGCGTAATGAGGCTCAGCTCCCAGTGATGCTTGACCTCTTCCCTGGCTTTTGGCAAGGAGCTTGTTGTTGACTGTTTGGGACCTCTTGGCTCAGGGGAGGAGTTTAAGCATGCAGACAAACACGGAGATAGAAGATTTAATCCGTGACTCCTATGGCATTACTGTCACGGGTGGAGAATCCGGCAATCCCTTGATGCTACAAGAAGATTAGGCTGTCTTTGGGTGTCACCCACCCAAAAGCCATGCCAGAGCCCAGCCTATCAGGTCTCATACAAAAAGCTGATGGATGCTGCTAGGGATGTGATTGAAAAATCTGCTAAAATGCAGAAGTGGAACAGGAAATTAGGACGGAGCCTTTTAGCCCCATGGCTGGGTCCTGTCCTAAATGTAAATGAAGAAATCCAAATAAAGACAACAGAGCAATCATAAGAAGTACAAATCTGCAAAACTGGATTGAGGGAAAATAAAAACAGAAGGAATCAGAAGGGGAGCACTTTAGGACGGGAGCACATAATTCAGTACTCTTTTGACCAAGACATATTCCTTCAGGTCCTAGGAGTAAGAGGTTGCCACGTATCACTCTGGAAACTTTCAGATTCACTCTAAATCTGCCAGGAAAAGTCAACCCCATACCCCCAGAGAACCAGAAGTGCGGCTAAATCTTCCTTAGTTTATAATAGCAGGCATGATGGAAACTCCTTGCTCTTACCCAACAAGAATTAAATACTTTGGATATTTTTGAATAAATGAATGTTGTTATGTATTTCAAGTTTTAGGAAGATGGTATTAAGGAAATGCCATCTCCTTCTTTAAGCATAAATTGGGAGGGATGCTGGTTCCAACAAGTCCCTAAGGTTGGACAATACCACTCAGGTATCTGTTCCCATCCCTTTGATGCTACCAAGCTCTAAGGATGAGAACCTTAAGGATGAGATGCCACCAGAGGGACAAGCTCGAGTAGTGCACCCATGGGAATCTCATGAGGTTCGACAGGATATTAGGAAGAAGTTTTTCCACTGAAAGAGTGATTAAATACTGGAATAGTCTGCCTGGGGAGGTGCTGGAGTCACCATCCCTGGATATGTTTAAAAAGAGACTGGATGTCCCACTTGATACCATGATCCAGTTGAGGTGTTAGGGCTGGGTTGGACTCGATGATCTTGAAGGTCTCTTCCAACCTACACGTTCTGTGTGATTCTGTGTGAACAAGGCCAAGTGCAAGGTGCTGCACCTGGGTCAGAGTTACCCCCAGTGCCCAGACAGACTGGGGGATAAAGGGATTGAGAGCAACACTGAGAAGGAAAGGATGGATGAGAAGCAGGACATTACCCAACGGTGTGCATGGCAGCCCAGAATTCCAACTGCATCCTGGGCTGCATCCCCAGCAGTGTGGCCAGCAGGCCAAGGGAGGGGGTTCTTTCCCTTCACCTCCATTCTGGTAAGACCCCACCTGCTCTGGGGCCCCCAACATAAGAAGGACATGGACCTGTTGGAGTGAGACCAGAGGAGGCCATGACAATGCTCAGAAGGCTGGAGAACCTCTGCTATGGAGACAAACTGAGAGAACTGGGGTGTTCAGCCTGGAAAAGTAAAGGTTCCACGAAGACCTTAGAGCCTCTACAGTACCTAAAGAAGATCCAAGTGAAAGCTGGAAAAGGACTTTTGACAAGGGCATGTAGTGATATGACAAAGGGGAATGGCTTCAAGTTGAAGTAGAGTTCATTTAGGCTACAAGAAAGCAGGGGACAAACATTTTAGCTGGAAAAGGTGGTANCAGCAGTGTGGCCAGCAGGCCAAGGGAGGGGGTTCTTTCCCTTCACCTCCATTCTGGTAAGACCCCACCTGCTCTGGGGCCCCCAACATAAGAAGGACATGGACCTGTTGGAGTGAGACCAGAGGAGGCCATGACAATGCTCAGAAGGCTGGAGAACCTCTGCTATGGAGACAAACTGAGAGAACTGGGGTGTTCAGCCTGGAAAAGTAAAGGTTCCACGAAGACCTTAGAGCCTCTACAGTACCTAAAGAAGATCCAAGTGAAAGCTGGAAAAGGACTTTTGACAAGGGCATGTAGTGATATGACAAAGGGGAATGGCTTCAAGTTGAAGTAGAGTTCATTTAGGCTACAAGAAAGCAGGGGACAAACATTTTAGCTGGAAAAGGTGGTAATGATTATAAACTAAAAGAAGAGAGATTTAGATTAGATGTTAGGAAGAAGTTGAGGGTGGTGAAACACCAGTACAGATTGCTCAGAAAGGTAATCTGGTGGATACTCCACCTCTGGAAACTTTCAAGATCAGGTTGGACAGGATTCTGTGCAACTTGATGCATTTGAAGATGTCTGTGCTCACTGTAAGGGCTCTGGACCAGATCAGCCTTTAAGAACCTGTGATTTTTTCTTTGATTTGATCCCCAGTGGACAGGCTCAGGGCATTAACCCAGTGATGCCTTAAGATTTAACTTTCATGTTTTTCAGATTCTGTGCTGCCTAGGAGTGTAGTTCTGAGCCTCATATTAAGTGTTAGTGAGCTCTCTTCACAGAGTAGGTAGACAAAACAAATCCTTTTCCTACTGAGAACCAAGGACAACTTTCAGGCCCAAAAGCATAAACAAGGGTGGACTGAAGAGAGAAAACAAGAAGGATGAGATCTCACAAGCTGAAGCTGTAACTGGACAATTAAATCCCAATATGCAAATAGACCAAAACTTGTAAAAGCGTAAGACCTCATGACCAGTGGGCCACTTTTGGGACCATTTTAAGTCCACCTTGGGTGTAGCCCTGGCCAGGCTCTTGTCCTGCTCAAGGTGTATCCTTAAAGGCCTTCCAATAAATATCCACTTTATTCTCTAACTCTGTCCAGTCTCTGTTTCTGGTCAGCCTTCCCAAGGCATCACCACCAGCAACATTTTCATGTATTTCTGCTAAGTGTTTTGCTGGTTTAGTCCCTGAACTGATCCCCCAGGCAAAAAGCAAAGCTCCAGTGCAGGAGCAGGGAGAGCAGCAAGAACACAGAGCTGACAGCATGAGCATGGGAGTGGAGCTGCTGCCTGCAAGGTACCTGCTGTGGCATCCCTGGGCAGAGCTGCTGGAGGCTCCACCACACTCCCAGATGAACTTTATTCCCTGGATGAAGGCAGAGAACTGTTTGATTTGATTCATGGAAGCAGAATCCCAGCTGATGAGCATGAGAGCTACAGGACTATGTAACAGATGGAGGTAAATAGGTATGTCTACAAGACACGGCTCTGCCTCTGAGGCATACAGCCTTTTCAAGATCACAAAGATTCACAGAAAGGACAGTTTGAATTACATTGTACAGTACTGATTAAGGGGGAAAATAATAAAAAAAGAAGATGATACACAGAAATGTAAATTGGAAGAGATGTTTCCAATCCCGGCTCATGCAGACTGCTCAAAGAAACCTAAAAACAACCACATGAATTTAATTGTTTTGGCTGATTTTATTCCTTTGGAAACAAATAATATTTTTCCACCATCTGCGATAAAAATATCTTTTACTTTTCACACGCAATCTGTCAAAATGTCTTTCAGAGTTTTCGCTTTATCTTCCATGCTCTGCGAAGATGCTTTCTGCTTAATTTCTTTACTTCAGGCTCTCCTTTGCTCCTCCCTGCCTTTTCATCACCTCACTGAGACCTAGTCAGCAATTAGTTCCTGCATACCAAATAGATGTGGGACTAATTGTAATCTGCACAGCAATTCCTGCATAAACAAAGATGCAGACTTATTACAAAGAAGTGCTTAATCGTACTGCAAATACATTATTTTCCTATATAGTAGTACTCTATACTTCTGTAAATGCAATTTTCCCAGCAGAAATGTGTCTGTGCTAAGGGTCTGCATTAGCCAAAGTCACACTGATCTGTCTAGACAAATCCTACCACTTAAACAGAATATCTCATATTTGTAAATATTGAATGAAAGGGGACTAATGCTACTTTTCCTTGATTGCCACACCAGATCTGAGCAGATCTGTCCTTTTTGCACACCATCTATGCTTATCCACCAAGGGTTGTGATGATTACTGAGGAGAGTGAGGGGTTCTGGAGGGAGATTATTTTGCACCTCAGAGAGTAGCATCCTGAGGGAGTTTGTGATATGACTGTTGAAGAGAGAAACTGACTACTTCAGGGATGTGTTTGAAAAGCCAGCCCCTGAGAGGAATGGATGGAAGGAGAGGAATGGAGAAAAAATAACTGAAAACAAACAAACCATGCTGGCAATGCTTGTGACGCAATTCAAAACATCTCAATACTAGTCTTTGTTCCTTAGGTACCAGCAACAAAGGTACAGAGATGATGTAATGCAAGTACATTGCTTTTCTCTTCCAAAAGGAGAAAAGACCTCCAAGATGTAAAAACCCTAGGTTTAGATTAGGTATCAGGAAAAAAATCTCGACAGTGAGGGTGGTGAGGCACTGGAAGAGGTTGTCCAGTGAAGGTGTGACAGTCCCAAACGCAAAAGTGTCGAAGGCCAGGTTGGGTGGGGCTTTGAGCAATCTGATCCAGTGGAAGGTGTCCCTGTCCATTGACGGGGATTGTAATGACATGATCTTTAAGGTCCCTTCCATGCCAAACCATTCTATGATATGATTCTATGCGAAAAAGTCTTGAGAATGAGAAGTACATGGTTCTTTTTTCACAATGAAATAGGAAACAAAAGAATCCTGCAAGTACTTATCAAAATCCAGAAAAATAATCCATATTTCATTGCTTGCTTTGTGGTTTTGAGGACTCCAGAGCTGCCTCCATACAAGATCACCTTGAAAAGGAAACTCAGAACAGGTTGCTAATTGCAAGCTCTTGCTTGGATTCTTCAATCCCTCCACCCACAGTATTGGAAAAACTCTATCAAAGTGCTGGTGGTGGGTCCCTCTGAGGGAAGAGTTGGACCAGCTGCAGATCTGCACAGCACAATACCAGCCCCATCTGCTGTAACTCTCTGGAATTACCAAATGCATCAGGAGACTTGTTTCTGACGATTTCTCCATGGGTTTTAATTAAACTTTGATGCTAATAGTATATGAAATTCCAGAAGGCTCTGGAACAATGTTAGACACCACAGAGGACAATCTGGCTTGTTAAGGGTCTGAAGGGACCAGTTGGCAAGTTCAGCTAGACAAACCCTAGAGGTTGCAAACAGAGGTGGAGTAGAGTTTTTAGGCTGGCACAAGATGATAGAGATTGGGACAACCATCACTATTCAAATCACACCTGCAGTTGCCAGATCCAGTCAAGACAGTCAACTTGTTGGATCAGGACATACACAGATGTGCATTGTGGATACCTTCAAACTGTGAGCTTAGGACAGCTTTACCGCTAATGGTTTAGAGCTTGTTGAGCACACACTGAAGAGACCTGGCCTTCAGAAAGTGACCGTGAGCCAGACATCAGCCCTTTTGACACATATGAGCCCAGAAAGCTGTTTCAAAATCCAAGTCCCACCAAATAATCCCCAGCCACTGCAAATAAAGCAATAGTCACAGCTTGGAAAAGGAAGTTGGACCTATTTCTTACATGAAATTTTTAAGGAATGGTGGCTGGTAAGATTGCCAGTGGGATAAAACTTTCATATGGGCATCCTGAACTCTAGTAGCTAGAAGAATGAAACCATAAAAGAAATAAACTCAACATTTTCGCACAGCAAATAATTCGTGTAGTTTTGGTACTTCCTATATTCCTCATGGATATTTTATTACATGTACAGTCCATTCTGCATAACCTTCACAAGGGGGATATGGCCTCCAAAACCCATTTTGAGAAGGGGCGCATTACAAATAAATTTACTTAAATGTTACTCCTGGAACCAAAATTTTGGTTAGGCTGGGGGGTTTTCAGGGAGCATAGAGGCTTATTCAGATACTGGCAGCTAATGGGTACTCATATGCAAACGCAAACTGACACCTTAAGTTTTAACTTTCATGTTTTTCAGATTCTGTGCTGCCTAGGAGTGCAGTTCTGAGCCTCATATTAAGTGCCAGTAAACTCTCTTCACAGAGTAGGTAGACAAAACAAATCCTTTTCCTGCTGAAGATCAAGGACAAGGAGTACAAGTCTCAGGCCCAAAAGCATAAACACCGGTGGATTGAAAAGAGAAAACAAGAAAGATGAGACCTCACAACCTGAAGCTGTAACTGGACAATTAAACCCCAATATGCAAATGGATCAAAACTTATAAAAGCGTAAGACCTTGTGACCGGTCATCCATTTTGTGACCATTTTAAGTCCACCTTGGGTGTAGCCCTGGTCAGGCTCCTGTCCTGCTCAAGGTGTACCCTAAAGGCCTTTCAATAAATATCTACTTTATTCTGTAGCTCTGTCCAGTCTCTGTTTCAGGTCAGCCTTCCCAAGGCATCAAAATCATGTGAAGGGAAATTAATTCATCTGAATAATACTCATCAATTTTATACTTGCTTTGAGAAACTCAATAATTGCCATACGGTTTTAATTTTGAGACTGCCAAGAATATTGTCATATAGATATATTAATTAAGCCTATGTCTCAGGAATTAGCTGACAGTATCAGCATGGAAATATGGTTAATGTCGCCACTGTGTTTTGCTGGATGCAAATGTTGTTTAATTTCCAGCGTCTATGTAATTGGAAAGACTGCCTGTTCGCCTCACACCAAATCTAGCAATTTTATGGGGCAAAGAGGCAGTAAAATGCCCTCACAAAGTGATTTGTAGATCATGAAAATTCGGTGTGTGACCTTAAGAGTCATTTGCCAGCAACGGTGCTAGCAATAAAATGCCTGGCTGGGTGGTAGGGGAGGCACATAAATTACTCACATTGCATTCACACGGGCTGCACAAAAGGCTTCTGAGTCATGGTGGGCAAATCACTGTCCCTAAAAGGTGTTTTTCCTAACCTTAAAACCAAGCATCATTTGATTCTTTCTTCAGCACGTAGGATAAGCCAACCTCTTCTTCTCCTGGGTTCTGCTAAAGTGGCTCTGAGGAAAGGATGGAGGACATCTGCTTCTTAGCAGAAGAATAGGGAGCAATATGATCAGGATGCAAGTGGGATTGCCTCAGGCAGGACATGCAAATGGGTGTGCAAGGTTAAGGCACACCAAAGGACTGGTGGTAGGTATCTGTGGTAGGTAGCATCTTCCTTTCTCCTGTGGCCCATGAGGTTGCCTAGGGCAGAGTGGGACAGACTGGATGAGATACTTCTTTTAAATAATCTTTTGGTGCAAAATTAAGGGGATATCAAACTCAGTGGTGGGTAGGTTCAGAAAATAGCTGTGGAGGTGGATGAAAAGTAAAGCCATTGTACAAGTGCTTGGAAGGGAGATGCAATAGGGACTGCTAACAAAATAAGTCACATCAGGCTTGGGAAATAACCAAGCTGAAAAGTCAGAGGTGAAGGCCAGGAAATTAGCTGAAAGATAGAAAAATATTTTGGGGAAATAAGTGTATGCTTACTAGTCCCTTGGTGTTCAGCAACAGTCATTTTGGATACAGAGTGCCAAGTGGGACAGACCTGTGTCTGGACAAACCTGAACATTTCACATACATTCCCAACTTCAGTCCACTGTAACTCTCTTAAGAATTTTCTAGAGTTTCTGCTCAGGAACAGAAGTCGTTATAATTTACAGCTGGTGAAGTCTTCTCCTTTCACAAAAATTGCCTTAAGGAGGATGAAATCCTTGTAAACATTTAAGATTGACCTTCACCCAGTGCAAGAAAGCAGTTGGTTTCCTTTGCCAATGCCACCTCCCAGACAGGGCTGGTTTGTGAAGCAAAGAAAAGGACTGATCTACCATCCTATCACCTTTCCATGTTTGTAAAACTTACCCATGTGGGTGTAGCCAACAGAGAAAGGGCAAGTCTCTTACATTGCAACACTGATGCACAACCCCTGCATGAGCTGGGCAGTACTGCTGACCACTAGAGCAGTATCTGTAAATATATCCAGGAGCAGCAAAATGGAAACACTGAAGTATCAGAATTCAAATTCCCAAGTCCCAGTCCACACTAATTCATCTTATTGCCCCATTGTCGAGAGCCCCAGTAGAAGTGTCTTAAGTTGCAGCTGGCTCACTGGCCTATCTCAGGTTATTTCAATCCCAGTACTGAATTTTCTTGGTTCTTAATAGATTTTGAATTCTTTTTCAGAAGTCTCCTTATGTGAATTCAAACAAACATCTAAATTATCTGACTATTTTGGCTACATTTATGAAACAAAATAGATTTAGTCTTCAAAAATTCTCACTATAAATTTTCCTTAGAGATTGCCATTTCACCAAAACCTGTAATGCAACAGGAAAAATATATAACAAAGCTTTTAGGGAAACGCATTTTGCTGAAGTCTGGCATGGAGAGCATAATTTTGATGTTATTATTGGAACTCTGTCTCCAAATTCAGCTTTTCATTTCAATAGAACTATTTTATTTATTGACTAGGAAAGTACATCCTGACAGATATTCTCTATACCCCCATCTCAACTTTCTCTCCAGAAAGAAATGCCATTTTTCAATTTGTGCTGTTGGAAAAGGTCTGTTATTGCTTTTCTTCCCCTGGGCCCCAGGAGATGTACTCAGCCTCTTGAACCTGATTGCAAAATCCAGAGCTAAGTGGGTTTCTTTAGGAAAATTGCTGTCAAGTCTACTCTGTGCTAGCAAAGGATGCTGAGTCTTGAAAAGGGAATTAATTTTAGACCATAAGAGCCAAATCTTTCACTGGTGTACATCAGCACTGGTGTACATCAGAGTCGTTCCACAGAAGTGTCTGTAACCCCAAATCCATGAAATGTTGAGGGTTCCCTTTTTAATGCCTTGCTGTCAAATGTTTTTCAATCTTGCAAGAGGAATGTGATGAAGAGGAAGGTCGCCTTGAACAGGGAGAGACAACAGCCTGCTGCACAGCCTTTTGTACAAGGAGAAGACAGCAAACATGGTCCCACACTGCACTGAGGATGTCACATCACAAACTCTCCTTACAGCAGACATGTTGGCCTAAATGTCTGCCTTTTACTCAAATCCCTCCAGCTGTCAGTCCCTATATATCCCACCTGAGAACTGACTCGAGTAAAAATAACAGGAAAAAAAAAAAANTTTGCTCTGCTTCTTGCACAGCTGGGATGAAGATGCTTCCTCCCATTATGAGCAGTAATCAGAGGCTCAATGGCTGGATGACCAAGGGAAATCAACACTTGTGTTGACCCCTAGCAGCAGGATAAGATGAGGGGTGGATGAGAGTGAAGGATTTCTGATCACCCCTCCCAAACCTCACTCTTGAAAAAGGGGTTGACAGATGGGCTGGCAGGCCCAGCTCCATGAGCTGGCGCAGAGTGGCAGGGGAGGGTCAACATTCAAGACAGGATTTTATTATTTTCTTACAGAAAGCACGTAAATACAGTGAGACCTCTTCAGGGTCAGGTTATAGAATCATAGAATGATCATTTAGGTTGGACAGGATCCTTAAGATCATCATCTCTAACTGCTAACACTCTAAACCACATCCCCAAGTGCCACATCTTTTAAATATCTCCAGGGATGATGACCCCACCGCTGCACTGGCCAGTCTATTCCAGTGCTTGACCATCCTTATGGTGANCTTATGTAAAAGATTTTTAGAAATACATGTGAATCACATGATTTTGGGGAAATTATGGACAAGGTGGTCCAGCTAACAGCTGGACCACACATCTGGGACAGAGTGGAGGGCAGACAGAGGCAGGTGGGTATGAGGACATGGGATGGGATGGGATGGGCCCACCGCTGCACTGGCCAGTCTATTCCAGTGCTTGACCATCCTTATGGTGAGGAAATTTTTTTCCTAATATCCAATATCAACTCCCCTGGCACAACTTGAGGCTATGATGAATTGAAGGGTTTAAGAGAAAGAGACAGTTTGAGGAGTTGACTTCCTATCTTCTTGCTCCAGATGACAGGTTAAATGCAAGTTAAATGCATCTTTAAGGGCTCTGACAGTCATGGAGAAGTTACAATCAAGCAGGACAAGATGATATATGAGCTGTTCTGCAAGAGCTCTCCCTGGGGAAACATGTGGCCCCAAGATTGAGTCAATGTAAAATTTGTTATTGAGTCCTTTAAAGTTTCCTATACCCTCAAATGAATGTCCTGTTGGATGGGTATTTTGTTACTGCCTCTTAAAAATGCAATACTAAACACAGCTGCACATACAACAACTCTCACTCCAACCTTCTCTGCCTTGAATTCAAATAGATGGAAGGTTTTAGTGCACACACTTCAGGGAAGATGGATCCTGGGGGTTTGCCTGAGGTATCAAGAAGCAGGAATGAGTGCAATTCAGACAGGCACTCTCAGAAGGTATCTCCACACCAGGGCTGAGATTGCTTGCTCTACCTTTATTCGACATCACACAATTTATATTCCACAGCCACAGTGCTGCAAGAACATCTCCCTAGCCTGCAGCTTCATTTTCTGCACACAGCAACCCCAGCACTTTAATTTTCCCATAAACGTGATGGAAAGGATTTGATGCAAAGAGCTGTTAAAATGCCAAATGTCTTGAGCACTGCAACTAATGAATGGCTCCCAACGATTCATGTTTCAATCTATATGCAAATGTGCCCTTTGGTTGGCTTGTGCTGGACTTTTCACTGCTGCATTACAGCTATCCAGGGAAGCCTCAGACTCATAGATCAGACAGATACAAGGCATAAATGGGAGAAGACTTAAATTATTCAGTGTTTATGAGAAAGAGAATCCAAACAGCAGAGTTACACTTTGCTTTTTATAATAACATGATTACAGAAGAGCCCCAAGCAGACTTACAATACCATTGTTTTTCTCCCCCGCCCCTTCCTCCTTGCTAGAAAAATATACAGCACAAATCACTTGGCAAAGCTGAACGTGTGCTCAAAACCGTGTATGTCAGCTCCAGGTAAAGCCAGTGCTCACATAGCCCAAGTGGAAGATGTCTGTGAAAGATTTCAAAAGCTGGTGTCTGCTATTCTTACCCCCTGCACAGGAAAACATCTCCTGGAGCATCAGACACAGACTCTGTAAATGCTGGCAGTCACAACATCTATTTCTGTTCATTTACAAATTGGACAGATCCCCTTCACCTGCATTGCAATGTGCAACTCTGGTCTTAACAAGAAGAAATTAAGATGGAATAGTGACAAAAGGGCTGCTGCCATCACAGGAGGACTGCAGAGCTTGTTTTACAATGTGGGGGGAAAAAGGTTTTGTAGAATTTTCATCAATTCCAAGGGCATGGAGGTAAATTGTAACTCTGTATACAAACACTGAGAAATGGCAAGAAGGAGAAAGGACAATTTTATCTAAAGGCCATTCCTGATACGAGAGCAGGAAGCCACAAATACCCTCAAAAACCAGGGACATGAAGGTATCCAGGACTATCTTGTTCACGTAGGCCTTGTGGGGTTTAAAGCTGAAGCTGTACCACAAACTTTACATGCAAAGAAATGCCAGCGGTGTCACAGGAATTGCAGAGTGGACAGGAGCAGGGAAACTGTGAGATTTTGGCATTGCCCCCAAGAGTCACCTCCCCAGCAGCTCTGACAAGCCAGAAGAGCAGAGCTGAAGTCTCTTACCAAGCCTTGGCTCCTGCAAAGTTTCAAAATAGTTGGAACAATTTCCTTATTTTGCTGTTGAGCTAAAAAGGACTTTACAGTGTGAGGCATCCACTGTGCTTGATCCCTCAGGACCTTAATATCAGGCTGAACTTTGGTTTCCTTTATCTGCTTGGATTAGGTCTCCACTCTTTCTTTTAGCCCTTATTTCCACTCTTCTCCCTGTAACTGCAGGAGCAGGTTAGTGGGACACTGAGACAACAGCAGCAATGCTCTTCACGTGGTCTGGACATAGTCAGGTGACTACAGTAACACAGATACAATAATCTGAAAAATCTAGCTTAATGGATGAGATTTGCAGGATCACAGAATATCCTGGGTTGGAAGGGATGCATAAGGATCATCTAGTCCAACACCTGATGCAGAACTCAATCCTCCACGAAATCCTTAAATTTTGAAGCACGTTTTATTCCCCAGCAGATAAGTGGGTTGGATTTCTATTGGCCCAGCAAGAGCAAATTTGCAGCATGTTGGATTTAAGACTGGGTTATCTGGGAGCTGCCTACAAGAGTGAGAAGGTGAATCTGACAAAAAGAGCCAGGCAGCAAGCAGCAGTCTGTTGCCATTTGCCACCAGGAACGCCCTCTGCCTGGCCAGGCTGTGAGGTCAGCTGTGGGCAGGACCACCACACCCTCCCTGTCTCCATTCCAGCTCCAAAAATGTCTCTAAGTAACAGACAGAAGGTGCAGGAACGAGCTGCTGCTGTGCTGTGGAGCCAAACAAACTTGTCAGGCCGCCAAGGCAGGAATTCAGGAAGGCCTCCTTTGCCATCTTCCCTTTCTTGTGCATGGAAACAGACTTGCCACTAGTAATTTGCTAACGACTAAAGCTGATAAGTTTGGCTCCCTGCAGGCCCCTGCTGGGGAACAATATTGGCTTTTCTTTTGGATTACCGGGTGGAAGGCACAGGGCAGGCAGAAAGCTCTGTGTGCTTTCTCCTCCTCGCTGGAGCTGTGTGCTGGCCTCAGTGCTCAGTTCTCCCTAAGGGAGACCCTGGTATGAATTGTTCTGATGGGAGAATGGAAGAGAAGCAATGTCACAGGCTGATCTTCAAAATTCCTGGATTTATAGCTGGGTGGAAACCAAGCAGTAAGGGCCAAATGCTCTGTGCTCATCTATCTCAGGTGATGATTTGGGGTTTTGTTTGACCTTGTTGAAGAAAGTGTTCAGGAAAAAAGGGGTAGGATGGCAGGCATGTAAGCATGTTGTGCACATTCAAGAATGAGGAAAAAAAAAAGAGCAGAGATAAAGCTCCTTGGAATGTAATACAGGTCATGAATAACACAGATGTATTTCCAAAATCTTAGAGCAAAACTGAAGGAGGCATAATACAAATATTGCTGCTATTTGCAATTAAGCATCACGTAAACAGCAGTCTTCAGGGCAACAGAGAGCAAAGTATTTCCTATGTGACTCAGAGAGAACCTTTAGATGGGACAAACTGGTATAAAGTGACTTCAGAAATGGACTGTCCCTGCTAACAACTGGGTAACCTTACTTCATTACGTAGGGGTCCTTGCTCACCTTATCCATGCTGCAGAGATGTCTGCAGTAAGCAACAAATTCAACACAGACTTATTTCCCTGATATTGGCCAGCAACTGCTTGGCATCTGAACCCACAGGGAGAGTGCTCAGAACTACTCAGAAGCACCCTGCAGCCTTGCCTAGACAAGACACTTTGTCTTTAGATAATGAGCAAGGTGCTCACTTTGATTAAAGCTCTGCAAAGGGTGAATTCAGACTGGTACAGAAGACTATGATCCAATACCTGAACCAAAGAGGAGTAACCCCCCGAGAGACACATGACAGGCAGCCTGGAGTGATACCATCCTAGACAGAGCTGTAACATGGTATTTCTCAGCTGCTATTCTGACCTTTTTTGCCTAATTTGTTTCAATTTCCACACCCATTTTCCTTGGCGTCACAAACTGCATCAGCCAGTTTGTGTATGGGGCCAATGCCCTGGAGCCTTTGGAAGGAGCACCAAGCTCCTACACACCTCTACCAAAGTGCAGCCTGGTTTTGTTGGGCTCAGGTTCTGGCAGGTTGGGGAAATGCTGTAAAAAGCATTTCAAGACCTCTGGCATTCCTTCCACTCAAAGCTATCCTCAGCTCTTTGTGTCACAGCTGTAAACTGGAACTATGTGAGTTCCTTCAAAGGTCCATTGCTTTCTGCTGGACAAAAGCAGATTTACCAAGCAAGATACAGAATTCAAACAAAATTTGTTGGGTAGATTTGCTCCATTGCATCAACACTTGACTGTGTTGACAACTACTCTTGGGTCTCTGCAGCCCCAGCCCAGGATACGTGGCGGGACTGTCAGTCCTCCCCACATGAGACACGACAATGAGAACCTGAGAGTGAGACATGTTATACTTAGATGAAGGGAAAACACTACAATATGAAGCCCTAAAATATTGCTGAATCTACATGAGACCTGCTACAACAAATTAGTTCTTAAGTTGACAGAATCATAGAACGGTTGGCGTCTGAAGAGATTTTAAGGATCTTGTTCCAAACCCCCTGCCACAGGCAGGGATACCTTCCATTAGACCAGATAGCTCAAAGCCATATCCAACCTCCTTCCTTTGAACACTTCCAGGAATAAGGCAGCTTCTCTGGGCAGCCTGTGCCAGTGCCTCACCACTCTAATAGGAAAGAATTTCTTCCTAATATTTAATCTAAACCTGTCCTCTCAGTTTAAAAGCACTTCCTTGGTCCCATCACTGCTAGTCAATATAAAAGTTTCTCTCCTTCTTTTTTACAAGCTCCCTTTAGGTACTGCGAGATGATATAATGTCTCTCTGGAGCCTTCTCTTCTCCTTCTTCTTCTCAACCCAATCCCTCAGACTGTCTTCATATCCTTCAATTTCTTTTAAATGTGCAAAAAGACTCCATTTTTACACAACCAAAACAGAATTCTTCCTGGAAACTGAAAATATTTTTTTGACCAGACCCTATTTTAAGTCAGGCAGGAAGTTGTTTCATTCTTCTGCATGTCCAGGATTCATGTACAGCTTTTGGGCCATCCCAGATGAGAAAATAGAAGTGGAACATTTTGTGAGGTTAATCTGGACTACACACACAGAGCAATGATTTCCTCTAAGCCAATCAAGGATTAAGGCTAATGAGTATCTCTGTATCTTGTAACAGTCCTTTTAGGGAAATAAGGACAAAAATAACCTGACTTGACCCTTCCCCTCCAAAAAAATATTTTTGTTAGTGCCTGTGGTGATGGAGTAAAACTGGAGAAGATGAAGACAGGAATGATTCACTTACCTGTCGTAGAATGACCATGGTTCCTGTATAAACACATCAGCAATCACCAAGAACGGACCTAAATCAAAAGAAGTCAGCAATTAATGACTCTCCTTCCGGCTCAAAAGACACAGCTGAGGGACTGTCCCAACCCTATAGCATTTCCACAGCCCTAGGTGTGGAAGAGAGTAGTAGCATTGAAACTCCCAATGCTTTCATAATATTAATTCCAGACAGTGAGAGACAATCCTCTAAATACATCCAGATTAATGCTGGCACCATGGTGAATGAGACTGGGACTGGAGGTTGCTTATGCAAGTAATATTTTGTAAACTGAGTCCTAGAAAGTTATCTAAGGATTAACCCAGCAAACACACTGATACTGATTTATTACATGTGTCTTTGGGTCCTGTGGTATGAACTAAAGCACATGGAGACAGGGACATAGTACTGTCCTTAGCATATCACAAGTCTGGATGGATTTTCATCTTTCTATCCAAACTGCTTTCAAGAGAGGAAAGAAACTATCAAGTCCCCAAGCATAGCCTGAAACTAAGACCTGGATTGGATGGAGTCTTTCCACTCTCTGCTCCAGCTGTTGTGCCAATTGTATCTTTGTGAGATTTACATGGGAAAGTCCCATGCTGCTCCTGAGTTTGTGCTTGCTGCTCTCGTGCCATTTCACGGCTCCCAAAATTAAATGTGTTGGGTTTGTATGAATGAAAAATGCTTTCGAAGAATTGAATATCTGCAGCTTTTAATCTCTGAGTCATCCTTGCTACATGGCAATCAATAATTGTTGTATTTATGGTGTGGAACATTCTCCAGCATAGTAAAAATACTCATGCCTTAAGAAGCAGGGGAAAGGCTCTCAATCTCAGAGACACAATTCCTACAGGACACTGGACATTGAAGGTTGATGAAGGATAATCTTGCAGGACACAAGATATTTCCATTCACAGCAGCAAAGTAATCTGCACTCATTATAAAAACCTAAATACTGTGTTTCAAGTTTTAGCCATAATTTTCGTTTTTATGCTCCCCCCACTAAAAAGAAAACATTTCTCAGGGGGTTGGGAGGGAGAAGTCTTTCCATCCACCCCACAATCGTCTCCAGGTGGGATGTCCCAAAGAGACAAACTCAGTCTCTTGAAAAAAAGGTACAACAATGTCCCATGCCAGGGTCCCTACACACTTTCCTCATGGCAAGGAAAATGATTTCTCTTCCCCACCAGCAGCAACTGCTTGCATTCCATTCAGCAAGGTAGGGACTTGGCCTTTGGTGCTGATCCTGCTGGCTGAATTTTCTGTAGCCTCTCAAGTGCAGTGGGAAACAGAGGTGTTCCTGTCCTAGCTAGAAAGGAAGGATTTATCTCTATTAGTTCCTGCAGAGACTGTAAAGGCTCAACAGAACTTCCAGTTACTCCCTTTTCCTCACCAGGCTGCCTACATCACCTCTCCATTTTCAGAGAACACGTATATGAAGTAGATAACTACTCCTCTGAAATTTGTAGGCTTTTGCTATTGAAGTACCTTCAACCACCTTAATGAAAACATCCATCTGCTAAAACCATCTACATAATCCACAAACCCTCTACATTGTCTAGGAAAGGAACTGGTGTCCTAAGAGCAGCCAGGGCATCACTGTTCATTAGGAAATACTCACTAGGCAAACTTTGGCCACAGGCCATATTTAATGAATTAATTTTGCTTTTCCTAGAAGGTAGATGAATGGTGGAAAATCACATGCACACTTTAATAATTGAAAGGCTGTCAGGCACTCTTCCTAATTCTAAGATTGAATCTTCTCTGTAGCACATTAAATGATTACTCTTCCCTTTAATTCACATGGATTGAAAATAACTTTCTAACCCTGCCAAGTAGTGAGCCCTGAGGCAGACTGCCTAGGGACACTGAAGAGTCTATTCCACTGGGAACAGTCGGTGAAATCTCAGCCAGGCTCAGAGAGGCACTAGGGGAGGTTCTTCAGAGGTCTGTACATGATGATCATGGGGTCAGTGCTGGACACTGGAGTGGGTAGTTGGATAGCTGCTGGAGTTCCCCAGCTGAAGGACATCTGCTATGGACAAGTCATCTAGTAGTTCCTTTCCTCCCTTTTCCTCTCTGAAAAACAGAGATCTTGCCCAACGAGGGAGCTCCTAAGTATACCAGGCATGAATTCTATGCTAATTAGCCAAGTGACCTAGGTGAGCTACCCCATTGGGCGTCCATATTGCAAAAACCGTACATGGGACATCTATTTCAACAGGCTGGGCTAACCCACAAGTCCACGTCTCAGAACTGCTCCTTCAGTTTTTGTCCTGCTGCTGCTGAAGCAAAGCACTTTTCCATGGTTATCTGGGTTCCCAGCATTAAAACTACCTGGTGCGTGGACATCGTGCTTAGCTTGGCCTGTTTTGATGCTGAATACCCTTCCAAAACTTACGGCAGGTTTGCATGAGTATTTACATACCAAATCCAGTCTGGTTTTAAACAGAACTTTGGTGCCCAGAATCTTCTGTGGGTTATTTTTATTTTTATTTTCTGAAGATCTAGCCTCAGCCCAAGCCACCAGGCTTGATCTTGTTCAGTGCATTGTCAGTCCCTTCATGATGCCTTTACAAGAGAGAGCCAGCTTTCCCCATGGCTTGCTTGGCAGGGAACATCCCAAAGGGGAAGCAGCAGACTCCCCTGCCTGTTCTTCCCACAAGGATCAGTAAGAAGGATTGGGCTTGTCTGAGCACCAGAGATCAGCTTTCTATTAATTCATGAGGGCCCTGGTGGGGAACAAACCAACCATCTGGACCCTCTGACCCTTGCTGGCAGGTGAGTGTGGAGCACTTCAATCCCTTATCCTGTGAGAAGCTCTACAGATGGTTTGGGAAATGAGCTGGGCTAAACAAAACATACCCAGCACCTCTCCCAAATCACTCATATTGTAGCACAATGGCACCGAGACAACCCTCTGGAAAGTGTATTTTTTGCAAATATGGCTCATTTTGCAGCTTTCTGGCCACCACTAGTTGAGCATCATCTGAGGGAGGAAGTGGGGTGAGGCTGAAGGGACTTTAACTATATCTGGATGCAGAGTGATGTGTGACACAGAACTATACATGGCACTTGCTTGCAAGCTGTGGTCGACAAAAGCCAAGGAGTGCTTCACTATGAAGTCTGCACCACAGTGATCTCCACTGGGGCTTTCCTGGTTCTGAAGAAATCTTCAATACAAAAGGAACCTGACAGGGTTTGGCCCTGGAGGGTGAAAGTCTGAGGAATCTGGACAAAGCCATTCTCCTGCAATTGCAAAGAAGGGGGTTGCTACTCTAATCTCTTTAACTGGCACTTCTGTGCCTCTTGTTGGCACTTCAGGACCAGAATGACCTACCACATGACTGGCCATACTTCCTGGGGGATCACTCCACAGTGCTAATCCTCCAGGGCTCACGCTTATTAAGCACTGGCCAGAAGAAATTCAGGTATTTCACTCTAAATGTAAAATCTATCCCTTCCTCCTGAAGTTCTGCACCCTAAATGATTTTCCTGAGTGCAAATGCAGTGAAAAAAAAGAATGATTAATTTTTGGGGTGTATGCATTCAAATTCAATGCCTGCCCCCAACTGTACCCATCCTGGTGTAGAGCCTGTCTTTTGGAGAACACCTGGTGCACTTTAAATTGTAAAACACCCAGAATTTCATTCAGCTTGTGTCCACTTCACTTGACTGGCAGAAATGTGTGTCACCTTAGCTGAGCAAAGAGATTTAACACATCACTGCTCTCTGCACACTACTGCTTTCACCTCCTGCCCTCCTGCAAGGGATCTGAGAAGGATTAAGGGTTTTCCAGTGTATTTTTCATGTTCATCTGAGAAACAGTGAATAAAAAGGTCAGACCTACACCCTCAGAGACAAGCACCTTTGTCCTTACAAAAACCAGGATTAAAATCAGGAAGGAAAACAATGGCTCTTGAATGTGGTAAGCTGACAAACCCCACCAGTCTTTGGGATCTCTAACCACTGACTGTGGGTGACAGTGAGCAGAAGGGAGGAAGGCAATGTCACTCCCTACATACTACTTCTCCTAGTTTTTGTCCATCTGGAAGCTGGCATGGTTGGGAAGCTATGACAGCTTGTCAGCTTTTTTGCACTCTTCGTAGAGCCCTGAAGGGGAAGCAGGGCTCTCAGGTCAGAAGGTATCAGTCTGAACATGACAGCCATTCATCTTCTTCTTGACTAACAGGAATCTTCCCTGCTAGCTTGATCAGCCAGCAAGCTCTCAACAGAGACAACCCACTACTTCTCTAGGTAATTAGCTCCAGCTCAAACAATTCTTAGTGTTAAAAATTATTTATCTTCTCATCCTCTGTATTTGCCCTCAGCTTCTCACCTGAGGCAGTCACAACTTACCAACTACAACTGACCACAAAGATAGGTCCACATGGAGGGTTTTGCCTGGTCTAGTGGAAGGTGTCCCTGCCCATGGCAAAGGGGTTGAAACTAGATGACCTTTAAGGTCCTTTTCAACCCAACCCATTCCACAACTCTACAATCTCCTGCATTTCTCCCATCTGAGCGTTGGACTGAATTCTTACAGTAGTGGCCATTCACTTACACCTTCCCTTCCCGTGGCACAAGTATCTTCATCCTTGCAAGAAGAAATGGTCATTTCAAACTCCTCCAGAAAAGCAAAATTCAGCCTTCTAGTTTTGTTACCCATTATCTCCTTTAATGCAGAGAAAAGATGCATTCCCATGGAAAGCAATGGTATTGCCTGGAGTGCAATAAATAGCAATGGGAATTCACCCAGAGTATCCACTGTTTTTTTTTTTTACACACAGGACAGCACACCCTGAGTTTCTGCAAGTGAGCAAACAGTACAGGACTCTTGTGGCAGTGATGTGGGGACAGGGCAAGCATCACCTGGCCACATGTTGCCCGGGGCTGAGAAAGTTCCCATATTTACACTTTAATTGCCGCCTCCGCACAGACGGATCAGCTTGAGGTCATGCTGACAAATGACGTGAGGAATGCAGGGAGCTCTCACCTCAGCAAGGCAGGTCACAATAGCAATAAGCTGCAGAAAACACTGGAATTACCTTTGCTCGTGTGAGCGGTGCATCCATGACACAGCCTGCCTGTGGGCTCTGCCTGCACCATGATCAGCACAGAGCCTGATTTCCTGGAAAAGCTCTGACCCAAATTCACTAAAGGTCAAGAAAAGCCTTTCCTACAGCTTTTGGATCAGAACGTGAGTGACTACCAGATTTCCAGTGAATGCTGGTCTCAGGAGAGGAATAGCTGCTTGAACAAGAGGTGTATTTTGGTGTAAAGAATTACCTCCCTGTCAGCTGCAGATCCAGCTTCCCAGACAACTGAGGGAAAAAGACAAATTCAAGCAGAGCTGCAAACTGACACGTAAAGCAATACCTGATAGCAGGGTGGGTAAAGGGCCATTGGGAAGCCCTGGATCCTTGGAAGGGCTCCTTGGTGTGCAATACTGTGCATCTAAACACCATCTCTTTTGGGAGATGTGCAGCTTTTTCTCTAGCTATTCCTGCAACACTGAGCCTTACAGTGATGAAAGGCACAGGATTAGGGGCTAATTAGATTTGAGGGTACTCCCGTCAGGCTTCTCCTTCTCGGGGGCGGATGCTGTTTGCAGGGAAGACCTGGTAGTTTCTTATTGTGGTGACATTTTGTTTGGCTGGTTTGTTTCCAGTTTTATTTACAAAAAGAGATGTTCCAGCCATCCTGAAAATCTGGACTCTTCAAACTCATAAAATTCCCGCTACTTGGGGTAAAAACCACGTTTCCTACATAAAAGAACACAGCGAACCTGCTAATCAATTAGCCAAATAACTCCAGGATGAAAAGACCACAGGTACCAAGGTGGCTTTCTCTAGTAAAACAGCCCAGCACAGGAGCAGCCTTGCTGCATTACATACAAAGATACTTTGCATTTCCGTACATTAGGGCTTTTTTTTTTTTCCTGTGCAAGTAGCTCCAGGAAGAAAGTGCAGTGCTAATGCACACTACAGTCTGTCATTGTGCAAGTGCAACTGAAACCCAGGGAAATGATGCTCGTAACTGAAGCCACCAATAAACAGGGTGTCATCTACACAGCATGAGTGACAGACGAGTGTCAGGGGCTGTGCAGCAGGTAGCGTTTCCAGCCAAAGATCTCAGTACCCAAAAATAGGGTATGATTTTCAACAGACCTTGGGTAGAGATGAACAATATGAAAAATATGGCTTCTCTCTGAAAACCGAGCACTTATAAACCATGTGATGAGCTCTCCTCATTGGTCAGGCTGACTGTGGATCAGCTAAAAATGCAAACAAGGTTGTTCCTTTTGACTCAGCTAAAACTCTCAACAACCAGATCCCCAGCAGTATCAAGTGACTGAGATAAAATGACTTTGGTTTAAACTGTGCTGATTTCCACAGGCCGTGAAATGCGGTGCCATGAAATGCTGAGGTGGTGATCTCTGCTGAGACTGTGAAGGGTTTGAAAAGACAGCAAAGGGAAGGAATGTGATACTCTGTGCTTTCCTCCACCAAGATCTGCAGCACTAATCAGAGCTGTGATGACAGCTCCAGGCTGTGCTATACTGTTTGGTTTTGCAAAGCACTGCAATGGTCAGTGAAAGGACCATGGACTCATTCTCCAGCTGCGGGGTCTCAGAGCTTTTTTAGAATCATAAAATAGTTTGAGTTGGAAGGGACCTTTAAAGGTCATCTGGTCCAAACCCCTTGGCACAGGCAGAAACACCTTCCACTAGATAAGGCTGCTAAAAGCTCCATCCAACTTGACCTCAAATAGTTGCATCAATGGGGCATTAATCACTTCTCTGGGCAGCCTGTTCCAGTGCCTTATCATCCTCATTGTAAGAAATTTCTCTCTTATATCTAGTCTAAATAAACTCTCCTTCAGCTTAAAGCCATTCCCCCTTGTCCTATCACTACATTCCCTTGTCCAAGGTCCCTCTCCAGCTCTTTTGTAGCCTCTTTCATTACTGGAAAGGGCTGTAACATCTCCCAAGAACCTTCTTTTCCCCAGACTGAACAACCCCACATTTCTCCTCTCAGCCTGTCTTCATCAGAGAGGTGCTCCAGTCCTCTGAGTGTCTTCATGGACCTCTGCTCTGTCCATTTGATCCTCTGCTTTGTCACTACCAATCTCCTAACAGAGCTACCCAAACTCTTTGATGTTTCAGGTGAGGATAGTATAGACAGTTCCCCAAAGGGTCCGACAGCCCCTGTGTGTTTAGCTATGTTGGGGGTGCATTCTGAGCTATCCTCTAGGACTACCTCAGATGCAGCCAGGTGGGCGTCGGGTTCTCTTCCCAGGCAACCAGAGACAGAACAAGGGGACATAGTCTTAAGCTGTGCCAGGGAAGCTTCAGATTGGATATCAGGAAGAATTTCTTCACTGAAAGGATGATTAAACATTGGAATGGGCTGCCCAAGGGGCTGGTGGAGTCACCACTCCCAAAGGTTTTTAAGGAAAGACTGGATATGGCACTTAGTGCCATGGTCTATTGACATGGCAGTGTTCAGTCACAGGTTGGACTTGATCTCAGAAGTTTTTCCAACCAAATTGATTCTGTTATTCTGTGCAAGAGTGCAACACTCTGAGTTGACACCATGTCTCAAAAGGTGATAAACTAGCTAACTCAAAAAACTAATCCCAAAACACTGCGAACCTTAGGATGTGATTTTAAACAGAACTCAAGACAGAAGCAAAAGTCTCCACAAATCCAAGAGCCTGATTTGTGATGCACTCATTACCTAGGGATGGTGCAAACAAATGCCTGAACATTTCCTTGCCTCCTCCTGGCCATTCACAGATCAGAGGAGATTTCAGAGCAATTACCTGTTGCTGTGTTTATCCACACAAGCCTGGGGATCATGGAGTAAGACAGAAGCATGTAAATCCTAGAATGGGAGTCCATTAGTGTATCTCTCTGCTGTGGCTTTATGCCTCATATCAGCATCCATCATTCCCTCTCCCGTGACAGTGCTGTCATTTAAGTGTCTTTGTGGTTCTCAACCTTTTCTTTTCATGCTCCAAGTCCCATTTGCCATCCAAGCGGGATTGAGCTGTTTATATGCAGACACTGGGTTTGATCAAGTCAACAAAGACTGGAAAGGTGAAGGGTCTGGAGCACAAGTCTGAGAAGGAGCAGCCAAGGGAGCTAGAGGTATTTAGCCTGGAGGAAAGGAGGCTCAGGGGTGACCTTATCTCTCCCTGCAGCTCCCTGAAAGGGGGTTGTAGCCAGGTGCTGGGTTGGTCACTTCTTCCTAGTAACAAGGAACAGGTCAATGGGAAATGGCCTCAAGTTGTACTATGGGAGGTTTAAATTGACTATTAGGAACTTTTTTTTCACTGGAAGGCTTTTCAAGCATTGGAATAGGCTGCCCAGGGCAGTGATGGAATTACCATCCCTAGAAGTGTTCAAAACGCATGTGGACAGAGCATTTAGGGACACGGCTTGGCGAACGTAGCAGCGCTGGAGTAATGGTTGGGATTGATGATCTTAGAGATCTTTTCCAACCTGAATGTTTCTGTGATTCTCTAAGATCATCTTCATGACAATGGGGACACACTAGTGCTTCCAAGGCCCAGTTCATTTCATCTGTCAGGATTATGTATCTCCATAGACTACAGAAGAAACCTGAGGTGACTGGTTTCATTTTTATGTCCCCTCCTTTCTCCCATCCCCGAGCAGCTGTGATTATGAAAAAAGACCACTTAGCTGACTCTGAGCGTTTGATCCCCAAACCTCTATTTGGAGAGTTTTCGTAGTAGTGCCACGGAAAGAGACACCTCAACTGAATGAGTCCCCGGCAAAATGTTACATCAAAGCAAGAAATCACAGAAAACTCCCCCCTCTGGAAAGTCAGAGAATCGATATGTAGTAGCCTCTGTTCATCTGAGAGTGGTCAGGAAACAGGCATCAATTTTTTAAGCTTTCAGCAGGAAGTTCAATAGATCTGCCCAGCATTCAATCTCCTCGAAAAGTCCAGCAGGTAGAGGAGCTGAACAAAAGACCTGACCTTTTCTCCCTCACTGTGCTTTCACACAGCCCAAGCAGAACAATGGACCACGGTGGCATCCGATCCCAGCTCTCTGCAGAGCACTCAGCACAGCCTCCTGAGGAAGGCAATTTCCTTTTGTGCACCAACCACTGCTGGCGATTGAGTATTTTTCAACCGCCACAATAATTAATCAAATAAAGTATCCCTTTGCAAGGAGGTCAGGTGTAATTTCAGCATAATCCAGACGCAGCAGGCTGAGCTGAGCTAGGGGAAATGCTGCACTTGCAGGTTGGCTGAATGGTGTTTGCAACTGTTTTCACCTCCTCTTTACCTGTACATGAACTCCCAAGTCTTGCCCCTACACACAGGGCCCAGTACATGACAAGAACAAATTAGGAGGAAAGTCTTGGTTTGAAACTGAGGGTGATTTGAGACATGAAAAAGCTCTCAAGATTCTCCTCTTTGGAGTAGCACAGTGCTGGGCTGTACTGGAAGCCCTCTTGCTTGCCCTGAGCAAATTGGGATGTCTGGACAGCACTGTGCCAAGGCCAGAGCTCAGAACTTGCCTACCTGTGATTCAGAGAAGCCCAACTAGCCTGGACTGAGCAAACCAGCAAGTGCCACCATGGACTACCATGGACCTGCTCCTTCATGGGCTGGTAAATCCCTGCTGTTTATAGAGCAAACAATACACACAGATGTGGTGGTTGACTTCAGCCTGATGTGTTTTACACTGAATGCTTGGATTTGGGAGGAGATCCATGCATGGTACTTCCTGTTTTGGGCCAGGTTTCGGAGACTGGAACCTTCTGAGCTACCCAGGCTGTGCCAGCCCTGCAGTGGAACCACAGACATTAGCCCTTAGCTTAGATGCAGGTGTAACCCTTTGGCTCTACTGCTCAGATACTTACAAACACTCTGTCTGTTATCTGAAAAGAACTCTGTAAAGGTCATAGAATCCTAAAAAGATTTGGCTTGTGAGGGACCTTAAACATTATCTTGTTCCAACCCCTCTGCTGTGGACAGGGAGCATTTCCACTAGATCAGGTTGCTCAAAGAGCCAACAGGGATAGGGCATCCACAGCTAATCTGGGCAGCCTGTTGCAAAGGCTTGGGAACCAGAAATCCAAGGAAAGGTGCTCCATTTTACAACAGTCTCTAGATGACCCTCCATCACCCAGACAATATATGGCAGAGATAATTTACTGAACTTAGTGCAGTAAATTAATTACTAACCCACTTCTGGGTTTTTTTCCTATAGAAATGTTCTTTAAAGGGAGTCTTTACCACAGCCACTGTTTTAGCAACCACTCTAACAGTATATTATCCCGTGTTATTCCTTCTTGAATCCCAGCCTATTTATGGAGGAGGGGCTAATGCTATCCTCAGAATGAAACTGAGGCATGGAGGGAGAATGTCACTTTCCCCCAGGTCATGCAGTAGAACCAACCAGGGCACTTAAGTCTGTGCCTAAGACTCCAGATCAGAATGTCTTTAATAAAGGTAGCTCTTCTACTCTTCTCTATCCTTAAATTGGCATAATACCCAGCTCTACTCTTGTTGGTCCCTAATGACCTGGCCTTGGCTCTCTCCTTTTGGTGCTACTAAAGCTGGCTGGAGCAGGACTTCTGCAAGCTGTTGTAATCCTGTGAGGGTTTTTGTCTCAGCAGGAACCCCTTTGCTGGGCTTTTTTGTGAAATCCTCCTTCTGCCTGCCCTAACACTATCCTCTCATTTTTCAAGGTCCTGGAGAAATTCAGGGTGGCCCTTAAAGAGGCTGGGGTCAGCCTCCAAATGGAAGGGCTGTTAGGATGAAGTGGATTCAAATCATAAGATATCAACCCTTTTCTTTCTGCTGAGACTCCTGCTGACTCCTGAGGTTGTTTTGCTTGGACAGGGACTGTAAAATTAAGTGGAGACTCTGTTCTGCCCTTTCAGGGTGGCTTTGGTGCAACCACCATCACACCCCTCAGGGCAGTATCAGGCAGTGCTGGGAGACATCAGCCCTGTAATAGTCCGGGTGAGAGGGGGACAGACACTCCCTGACTCATTGGCTGCACATGCAAAAAGTTATATTAATTTTTCAGCTGGGGATTCTGAGTCAGAGGGGCTGTTTGCTGCTGATCTACTGCTCTCCTCGCTGGGTGTTATTCAGTGCATGGGATACTCTGCTCTAAAGGGCATCATCTGGCTGAGCTGAAGTCACCTGTCTAGGTCAAAGCAGAGTTGCACTAAAGGGCACATAAAAAGGTAGATTTAGATTAGATATTAGGAGGAAACATTTTACTGGGAGGGTAGTGAGACACTGTCAGAGGACGCCCAGAGAAGCTGTGGATGTCCCATCCCTGGAAGTGTTCAAAGTCAGGTTGGATGGGGCTTTGAACAACCTGGTCTAGTGGAAGGTGTCCATGTCCTGTCCCCATGGCAAGGGGGGTGGAATGAGATAATCTGAAATGTCTCTTTCAACCCAAACCATTCTATGATTTTATATGCTATGTGTTGCATAGGCATAAAGTAAAAGTCATTGCATCCTGAAACAGCCTAGATGGACAAAAGGACTGCAGTCTCCAGCAAGTAAAGTGACTTTGCTCCATGCCAAATTCCCACCTGGCAAACAGGAGAGCCAGAAATAGATAGAATTTCATCTGTGAGGAGCAGTGCTAACAAAAGCCTCATTTACAATGACGAAATTCCAAATAATAAGATTTCTAGATGGTCAGTAGGGGATAGCCCCTCATAAGACGACTTTCCTGCAGGTGGGGAATCCATAATAGCTTTCTCACCCCACCTGAGATGTCCAACAGGCACTGGCATCATGCTGCAGGGCACCAGATTTCTCCCATGCTCACCTGTCCCTTTTCAGGAAGTGTCCAGGAACTTTGTTTCCTTGTTACAGCTCAAATTTGAAGTGAGCTTGATCATCAAACTACTGTGATTAGGTGACACATCTAAAGGGGTAGGCAGAGTGGCCACACAAGCCTTGTTTCCTATGGAAATCAGCCTAGATGAGAAAGCCAGCTTTAATCAGGTCCTTAAATTATTCCAGCATTAACAAGCAGCTCTGTCCCTACCCTTCTCTGCAGTACTTTGAGATACTCACACAAAGAAAGGGGTGGCTGTTGATAGTCGTCATTTGTTCAGGGGTTTCAGGAGACAAGTCTCATTTCCCTGGCTGAGGTCAACATCACAGCTGCATCTGAAAAGCCTGACTTTTCTTCCAGTCATGTTTACTTAATATCTTTCCTGACTGCTGAGCTCAGGGCCGGGAGGAGAGGACCTGCTTTGCTACTCTGAAGAGTAATGTGCCCTGGGAGAAAAACAGATGTAAAGGGCATTGGGGGAGATCTAGAGGGTTTTTTCTAAGAGCAATAAGGCTGCCCTAACAGCTTTCACCTTCTGTTGCCCACCACCCTGATTTGTATTGCTACAGTTAACCTGAATCAACTGCAGTCCTGATTTACTTCATCATTTGGCCAAGATCTTACAAGTCTTTTTCGGGCCATGGAGAACTCATGCAGACTTTCAGTAGACTTGATTTAAGGAAGGCTCTTACACAAAAATTACAGATGGAATGACCGCTCCTTTGTTTCTCCAGGCCAAAACCTTCCGTGGGCTGTAGGAGGGACAAACGCAGTCTGTGTGTGTGGTTTCTGGAGTTCATCTCAGCCCAGGGTAAATCTGCTGGCCTTGATGGCACTGATCCAGCAAAGCTGAGGGCAAGAAGAAGCAGGACAGAAATAGCTGGGGTATCACAACACAACAGCAACCTCCCCTGATGCTGGAAAACACTCAAAGGCTCCTACGTGGGAGGCAGCACTCTGATGTGCTCTAGCTGGGCTTGCAGGGCTCCTTCCACCTCCCCAAAGCACACACGTGCTGGACTCCTCTGTCCCAGTGTAGGAGGTCTGCCTGTCCCCCAGCCTCAGCCAGGGAAGAGGACCCTTCCTCTGGTGATGAGAGGTGGTGTGGTCTGTGGGTGCTCCCCTTCCCTTCCAGCGCCACTGCTTTGTGAAGCTGTTTGAGCCCTCTGAGCTCAGCAGGAGCTTTGCCTTGGCTGGAAACTTGATGCCACCAAGAGGCAAAGCATTTTCTTCTCCCAGCCTCACCTGCTGGCATGAATTCAAACTCCTGTACACCAACACACACCAGACACATGGAAAACTGACTTACAAAGCAAGCCTCACCCCAACAAAAGCCTGGGTCAGCTCTGGAAATCACAGGAATCCACACACAAACCCCAGCTTTTGTAGCAGAGATGCAGCTGATCAGTATCTTTGTGGCAATTCCCTAATGGCTTTCAGGAAATCCGATACAGAACCTGCAAGAAATCCCATTAAGCTTCTCTCTCTATCAGCTGGAAAAAAAATATTTTCAATGAAAAAAAAAGAAGAGAACAGGTTTTGTTGTATTTCCCTTGGCCCAAATGACACATAGCACTTGTACTAAAATTATGTGCTGACACTTTAGCTTCTCCAAGATAACTAAGAAGTGCAGTGAGGCCGATATCTCATTTATATCTCATATCAATTGTCTGAAGAAGGATCTCTGGGCATGAACAACTTTTTAGTGAGTTGAGCTCCACATAAAATAGCCCACACTGGATCCAGCCTGTGGACTCCCCATCTACTATATTTCTCTGACAGAGGATGCCTAAGGAGCAGTATAAAAGAAGATGTAGTGGCATTAGTCTGCAATATTCCCCCAGAAACTAATGATTTGCAGCTCAAGAACCTCTAGAGCCAAAAACGGGTAGTTTTCTTTTTCCTTTAACATATACGCTTTATAGTTTTTAGAGGCTTTTTTGTAAATGAAACTTGTCCAAGTGCTTTTTTTAACCCAATACTTTGAGAATCCACAGTGTTCTGCCATAAGGAGCACCACAGATGCCAGATTGTGCAAACTCTTTTTATCTTTGACCCTGGTTTCCATAAGCTTTATTTGATGCTCCCCAATTTTTTTTCCTTTATTTCAAAGGAAAATAAAGGAAAATCTTTCTTTTGCATTCACCGTGCAAACATGATCTTCCAGGATCTATAACATATCTTCTTTGCATTTCTTCTCAGCTTGGAGCATTTGTCTAAACAATCATTCCTCCTGTGGAAGGTGTTCCAGACCTCTGACCAACCTGCCTTTCTCAGAATTCACCCCAGTGCAACCATTTTTGTTTTAGATTACTTGAAATGAGATAAATCATCAGAGGAGTGGAATGTGCCCTCTGGACAATGGCAGATATGAGGAGGAACACAGAAGGGCTTGGTCCCAATATTTGTGTCCTGGTCCCAATCCACCACAGGCCAGAACACCTTTTCCCTGTGCCCTGGTGTTCTGGGCAGGTGAGTCCTGCTCAGGTGGAAGGTGTTTCCCATCTGCAACCTGCAAGCCCTACAAGACTAAATCTCAGTGATCAAGGCCAGGTTTGATGGGACTTTGAGCAACCTGGTCTAGTAGAAGGTATCCCTGGCCACGGCAGGGTGGGTAGGAATGAGTTAATCTTTAAAGTCCCTTCCAACTCAAACTATTCCATGATTCTATAATATTCCTAAAAATCTTTATATTTACATGGAGATGTTGACAGCTACCATGATCCCAGATTTATCTTCCCATTTCCAGAGTTAGGAACAGCTATGTCTGATGGGGTGAAGCCCCTTCCAAACACAGCTCCCACTGTACAAGCCAGTGTCAGATGAGGAGAGAGGACAAAACCAGGATTCACAGAGGCTCCATTCTCCCAACACTCCATGTAACATCAGACATATCCTCTTGCAAGTCTTCCTTCCTCTACACACATAAAGGTGGAGATCAGGCTGGTTGTGCAGCAACAACAGCAGTGCAAACCTCCCCCCCTGGGCACCTTGTCAGTCTACAGCCAACCTTACCGTGTAAGTTTTAACTCCCTTCATGCATGTGAAACTCTGTTCAGGTCATCTGCACCCCGGGTAAAGGCTGTGTCATTACACCAGGTTAAATACAGGAAAGGGGATGGCAGCAGCTGCACCAACACCTGGGAAAGGCATTTGCTGGACTGCAGTCTAAAAAGAGCTCAGTGATTTTCTGTGACTGCTCTGAGGCTGACAATGGGACCAAGCACACAGTTTTTAGATTCCAGCTGGGCTGAGGTAGAAGCTGCTACCTAGCTGCTCAGGCTGGGCAGGTCTGGGGGGGACTTATCTAACACCACCAAGAAATTAAGAGGTCCCAAGAGATTTATGGCTATGGATGTGTAACATTTCTATTTTCATTTGGTAATCAATCTACTTCAAATGCCTGTTTTTCATTGGATTTTCACATTTTGCCTCCCTTTGTGCAGTTGGACACAGCTGTGCTCTAGTCTCCACTAGTGTCTGACTACGAGAGCTTTATATTAGATACTGGGACAACTGTCTTGGCAGAAAGGGTGGTCAAGCACTGGAACAGGCTGCCCAGGGAAGCAGTGGAGTCATCATCCCTAGAGGTATTTAAAGGACTTGTGGATGTGGCACTTGAGGACACAGTTTACTGGTGGACTTGGCAGTGCTGGGTTGAGGGTTGGACTTCATGATCTTAGAGGGCTTTTCCAACCATTGTGTTTCTGCAGTTCAGAGCAGGGGCTCTGTGCACAGCTCCAGGCACAGCAGGGATCAGGAGGGTTGGACAGACAGCATAAATATGGACACTGCTGGGGCAGTGCTGTCCTGATAAGCTTTCTGGCTCGATCAAGCACTTGACTGGGGGACCAGAAAGTCACAAACACATTGGTTCAACCCATATCAGTTCTCCTTGGTCATTGCCTAGCAGAGAGGAGGATTTCACAGTGCAAAGCTGTCTTACATGCTGTCTCCACATCCTGCCAAACCCTTGGTACAGTGACACTTGTCCCACTCTGCTTTGGGAGAAAAAAACACTGGCTCTGCTCCAAGAGAACAATAACCCCCCCGTTTTTCCTCTCACCCTCAAAAGGGACTGGCAGAGCTGATGTGACTGTGACTGGACTCAGCATGGTCTTGATGTGGACAACCAAAAATATGCCCAAGACTGAGTGCCTCCAGCCACCAATCCTGTCAGCCCCTTTCTGCCAGGCTTGGAATCTGTTCTGTGCAGCTCCAGGAAAGGCTTTGAAAAAAACTATTAGCTGACAATGCCTTCATTAATCACAGCATAATCCTTTCCATGGCAACCCAAGGATTGCGAAGTCACAAGTTAGCAAGCGTAAGACAGAAACACTGTACAGCAGCCCTCAGCCTGGGGAAACTTCACAGCTAGCAAGATGAATTGGCTGCACTGAGGAGGCAAAATGAGTTAGAAATAATATTGCTATGAAAGGAGAGTCATCCCTGGCCAGGATTCAGATCTCATAAATGCCACTGTCTGTGAGGAGATCCTGTAGCTTCATGAAGTTACTCCAGTCTCACCCCAAAAAGCCCAAGAAGAGACTTTGGCCCTATGTCTTAGTTTTATAGAGGATCAACACTTTCAAACAGGTCAGGGAGAGAAGAAGAACAGTTTGTCACCAGGGCATCACCACAAAGTTAAACATAATTTAGATACACATATTTGGAAATTGTAAGGGCTCAGAGATTGCAAAGCCACAGGTGAAAACAATTTTGACCATCAAAGAACAGGAGCGAAGTGCTGTCCTGGATTTTTTTGGCCTTTTTTGTCCCTCTTTGGTTTTCCCTGGGACAGTTTAGGCACAGGGTAGGAAGGAGACTTCAGAGGGTCTCACAGAGATGCAGGTTTTGTCTGAAGTTTTGGCAAAGCTCAGTCAAAGCTGCAAATCCATTCTATACCTTCACTCTACCAGTGTTGAGAGCTTGCAGTCCCTCACCTCATGGGAGGAGTAAGACCCATAGCATCCTGTAGTGAGCAGTCAGCTTGCAACAACCATGTCCTTGCCATCTATATGTAACTCATAGGTTAACCCCACAGGGTTGGTTCTTGGACATCCTTTTGACCAGACTATGGAGAGAAGCACTCACACCAACACCACAGCCCAGGGCTGCGAGAAAATAATCTCTGGCTTCTGCCTCCTCCTTCTGCAGGGGAGACTTAACAGCAAGGGGCAACCAGGCAATCTTAGACCCACCAGTGTGTTGCCTTTCAGACTCTCCCTCCATTTTGCCTACATGACAGGTCCTCCACCATACACCCCAGTCTTCCCAGAGACACCAAGATATGTCAGTTCCACTGTTCCACTTTCCTTAGGACAATGTAATTGTAAATATCCTACGAAATCCTGGGATTTTTTCTTTGGTACTGTGCTCAGCTGGTCCAGCACAGCCCATGTACAAAACACCGTACTCCCAAAACAGGCAGCAAAATGCAAACTGCTTTGTGGGAATTGCTTATCCCATATCAAGCCTCAGTCCCTTCCCAGGGATGGTCCTAAAAATTTAAATAGCCTGGAGGGTCCTGGGTGCTGCTTACCAGCACTGGTGTGACCTAGGAGACACCCCCCAAAACCAACCTGGGCACAATCTGTGCTATGCTGCAGCCAGGGAAAACTTGTGCTGTTCCCTGAAGAGCAGCACCTGCCTGAGCACAGGTTGTGCTCTATCCACCTAAACGGTGTCTTTGGAGCTGCGTGAAAGCAGGGGAAGGTGGAGAGAACTGAGAGGACACCTGGGGTCTTGTGGCACTGCCAGTGGATCCATGTAGCAGGGACATCCCCCCAAAGCCTCTCCCCACGTTTAAGCACGTCCAGAGGTATCCCTGAATGTGAAAGGGCTGTGGAGCAAAGGGTGGAGGGCTGCACACCACAGCACGGGAGGGCAATGCCCTCCATCCTTCACTCCAGCTCACTGCTAGGTGACCCCAGCCAAATTAAGCAGCAGCTAGAAATTACCGAGCAGCTAATCCATACTGCAGGAGCCGAGCTGGCTCGGGGCTGCTGGGCACTGCTGACAGGTCTACGGTCGTGTCGTCTCCCTNCGCGGAGCCGAGCTGCCTCCAGCACCGAGCGAGGGCAGCGCCTGCCCGGGCTGAGCCTCTTAGCGGGGGAGGAGCCGGGCTACAGCCAGCCCCTGGTGTGGGTGTGGGTGTGGTGTGGGAGTGTGAGTGTCTGTGAGTGTGCGTGAGTGTGCGTGTGGCACCTCCACCCCGGGAACCGCAAGCGCCGCGCTCCCGCAGCATCCCCACTCTCCAAAGATGCGTTATCCCGGAGCCCTGGAGTCTGCCCCGGATCATGGTATCGTAAAATCGTAGAATGGCCTGGGTTGGAAAGGACCTGAAAGATCAACTAAGTTCAACCCCACTGCCATGGATTGGGACACCTTGCACTAGCCCAGATTGCTTAAAGCCCCATCCAGCCTGCCCTTGAACACTTGCAAGGATGGGCATCCACAGCTTTTCTGTGCAAACAATCTTCCAGTGCCTTACTATGCTCACAGTAAAAAATTTATTCCTAATATCTAATCTAAATCTCCCTTCTTTACGTTTAAAACCATACTGCCTTTTCCTATCGCTATTTGCTCATGTAAAATGTTTTCATGGCACCCATGCTATGAGTTTAGCTGCAGTTTCAAGTCCTCGATGTGCAGAGTCCTGATGGATCTCCAGGAAAAGTGTGGCTGGAAAGGTCTTCCTGCCCTGTGCAAAGAGGTCTCTGGGCTGTGCAGGGGAAGGTACTGAGGTCCTGTGGGGTGAGGCTAGGAGCTGACAGGTGTCCTTGTTTGAATGCACCAGCCTTGTGCACTTGTAAATGTGAAAACTGGGACAGCAAAACACTTGAGGACCAGGAAACTCAGAGCTGAGGTTTTGCCTAGAAGCTTAACTCTGACCTGGTGACTCTCTTCCCAAATCTGGGCTAGCGTCTTTTTTCCTTCCTGCTGAGAAAGGTGGGGTTGGATTTTACTTGTGCTACGAAACACCAGTGAGGTTTCTTACTTAGGTGTAAAGTTTGTCATTTTAGCCAGTGAAAGGTGCAAAATGCCCCTTTTTATTTGCAGTGTTATCACAGAAGTTGTTTCTAAGCTTCACTTTGGAATGAGGGTCCTGAAAGTCCTCCTGGGGACCCAATTGAATGCGGATTTTTGGTGATACTGCAGAAGTAAGGAGCAATAAAAGGGAGCTTCCTTGCTTCAAAGCTAACCAGGAATTCTGCTCAAAATGTAGAAGTCACCTGGCCCCTTCTCCAGCCCTTAGAAATGCCCTGCTGATGCCTGCCCTCAGCCATGAACAGTTTCAGCTGTCTTTAAGCTCAGGACAGATGATTTGTGCCCTCCTGGGGCCGTGCCCAGCATCACTCAAGCCCTCCTCACCGTGTCAATATAGTTGGTGTGGATGTGAGGGCAGATTGTGGCTGTGTCTGGGCTCTGCTCTGGACTGAATCCATTGTGCTTGGACCGGCTTGGGCAGCCTTGCCCTGTGCCCAACAGGACCCACGCATGTGTGGGAAGGCAGCGAGGGATTCTCTGCAGGAACACAGGCTGGACATGCTGCCTGACTGCACCACTGGGTTTGGAGGTGGGATTTGGAGAGTGCAAGGAGCCTTCAGACAGCTGCACAGAACAGACCCCAATGGCCAGTTCCTGGCTATTAACCTGGGCTATTGGCCAAGGATGTGGCAGCACCTGAACAGTCCTGAGGGACAGGCAATGAACCCGTCCCATTGCTGAAGGTCCTTCTACCTCTGCAGCCCTTCCTGCTGGAAATCCTTCATCCTTTTGAGTGGCAGGAGGCCCATATGGCAGGGAATGTATACAGGCTTACGGTAGGAAGATCATGGCTATAGGGGATCCAGGTACAAGAAGAAATACTTCAGCACCAACTTTCAACCATAGGATGGATGTCTGTTCCTCTGTGAAGATGCTCTTTCAGGTCAAAGGCAGACCCTGAACTGCCAATTTATCATAGAATCATGGAATCACAGAACCACAGAATCACAGAATTACAGAATGATTTGGGTTGGAAGGAACCTTGAAGATCATCTAGTTCCAGCCCCCTGCCATGGGCAGGGACACCTTCCACTAGGCCAGGTTGCTCAGAGCCCCACCCAGCCTGGCCTTGAACACTTCCAGGGGTGGGACATCACATCCACAGCTTCTCTGGGCAGCCTGTGCCTGTGCCTTACCAGGCTCACAGTAAAGAATTTCTTCCAGGTATCCCATCTAACCTCACCCTCTTTCACTTTAAAGCCATTCCCCTCTTGTTCTATCAAAACATGCCCTTACAAAAAGTCCTTAAAAAGAGTCCCCCATGAAAACTAATATGAAACTATATGAAACTAATGTTGTGAGCAGAAATCCCTGACAAATGAGCATGCTGGAGGGATGAGGGGATGCTGCAAGACTCTTGGTAAACCTGGGTTGGATCCTGGCTAGAGCTGTGCACTACTCTATATTACTTGCTTCTGGTTTCCAAACATGCACAGTCTCTGCACATCTCCCCACTGATGGGGAGGTCCCACACCAATTCCAGCACTCCTAACTCCATGCTAGTGTGCAGCACCAGCAGACACAGGCAGGGCTGCAAAGCAACCTACACTTATAAGCCCACTGCCCCAGTACCAGCAAAATCAAGGAGTGGATGTTGGTGAGAAAGCACAACCTCCATGCCTGCATGATGGTCTGTGGCTTATCCAGGCTTGCATAGGCATTTTTTTTAGAATGTGCACAAAGCCAGACTCAGTAAAGCCACCTGGTTTACACCAGAGCTCCTGTGCTATGTCCAGCATCAAGCATCACAGCTCCATTGGTGCCCAGCCAGGCCTACTGCTCAGGACATCCTCCAGGAGAGGATCAGGATGTTTGGGGGACTGAGGTGTTTGTAAGGCTTTCTTCCTAAGAAAGGTCCTTGCAAGCTCTTTCAGTGTTGGAGGCGGAGGAGTAGGATGCTCATTCTCTGTGTATTATCTGGTGACACATTTTGTCCCAGAGGATGATCCCAGAAGCTGAAGAGTCTGGGAAGATACCTCCACCCCACAATAAAAGGGCTTTTTCCAGATTTCTGCTCCAGACTCTTAAGGGTGGGCTGCAGAATCATACAGCTCCTTCATACTGCAAAGCCTTTGAGCACAGGCAGCTGGTGGAGGGAAGCTGAGATGGAAGCAAGATCCCAGTGCCAAAGCTTTGGGTCTGTGTGTTACAGCAGCAAGACTGGAGATTCCCATGGGCAGGGCCAGGCTTTCCAAATGCTCCCCATGTGCATTGTGCAGGTTTGTTTTCTGAGGGAAAGCCATCCAAGATCTACTTCCTCCTTCTACTTTGCCCATAAACTCTTCCTCCCCTCCTTTTATTTTTTCAGCAATCTACAAAGCTCTTTTCCAAGTCAGGCGAGGCTGAAAAAAACAAGTTCCCTGCACTGTGGTGAGTCTGGGGCACAGGATGCAAAGGTTTATATTCAGAGGTTACCCATTCCCACTGTGGATTTTCTCAGTGAATGTAACCTTGTGTAAAAGACTCATGCAGATCACCTTGCCTCAGTCTCAAAGTCTACAGAGAAAATAATTTGAATGGAGTTTGCTGAATCTAACAAATTCAAAAGGCTCTGCAGAGCCACCTTGTGCCCATCAAAAGCATTCTGGAAGAACACAGCAGTTCAAAGGCAAGGAGTCTGAATAAAATATACACAATTTATTTATTTATAGGAGGTTTACAGCTGTACAATATTGGCTTTCTGTTTGGACCACTCTGATCGTGTGCAGCATGACACGTCAGTGCCTTTGGAGATGAAGACAAGTCACAGCCTGTTTTAACAGGCAGATGTCAAAAAGAAATGGATTCCACAGAGTGTAATGCCAGGCTGCTTGCAACCATTGAAATGATTAACAAAAGAAATGTGGAATAAATCAGACACGTGTCCCACCCCACTCATTAGGGACTGGAAAGTGCTTTTCAGACCTGCCCTCCTCTCAAAAAAAAAAAACCAAAAACCAAAACCAAACCAAACCCCAAAACCTCCAGAATATTTTGGTTTACTTCATTCAAAGAGAAAAGGGATCAATAGGAAATAATAGGAATGGCATTTCAGTAATTCCCTTCCCTTATCTGCTCTACAAATAAGAGAAAAAAGAAGAGTAAGAAAGGTAATTTTTGTTCTTCCATTGGAAATGTAGGGGAAGAAGGCTTCTGCTCTAAATTTTTCAAAACTTTTTCGTTAAAAAAAAGGACAAATATTACTGATATTAAGACAATTTGGTCCTGATATAGAGTGATTCTTTTATTTATTTTTTTTTTAAGAAGCTATTAAAAAGCTGCCTTTCCTCTCTTTATGGCTTGATTCTCTGTAGGGAGGAAGGAGGCTGCCCTTGGGTCCCAGGGCACCACAACTCCTTGGTGAGCTTTGGCACTGCTCCTTGGGGATCAAGGTGCCATTTGGCACATGGCAGGGCACTCCTGGACAAATGGCTCTTCTTTGCTGAAGCTATCCATAGCCTGATTTCCTGAGAAAACAAGGCTAATGCAGGCAGGCTGGACACCTCCACCTGCTGACGATGGTGCTAAGCTCCTGTCATGTTCCTGCAATGCCAAATAGCTCATTCCCCTGCCAGGTGAGGTATCTCTGGGCATCCCTCTCACATATCACTCTGAACATAAGCCTGTGAGATCTTCTCCTAAGACCCAAATCATACCTTCTAACCCCACAATCCTGCTTCCATTTATTTTTCAGTGATGAGTCTCATAAAAAAACAACAAAAAAACCCTAGGATAAAATCAGAATATCTCTTAACTGGTCTTCCTAAATTCAAGGATTTGCTTTGACCTTGGGAGCAAAAAGTTGCTTTACCTAACTAGGAGCATTTAAGTCAATTCTGGAAGACACTGAAACAAACTTGGTCCCAGTGATGGCACCTGGAGTTGGAGGATACTCAGTGCAAACCAGGAGCAATTGAGATGTGGAAAGAGCATCATGGGGACCACTGCTTGCCCTTAAGTCCTGAAGAACAAGACCTAAGAACATGAGCAAATTCGGTAAAAAAACCAAACTCATAACTGCAGGACTGAAGATGAGGAAAGGGGAAAAGCAGCCCGCAATGCAGTTGCACTGTCTGCTTCTGGTTGCATCAAGAACTGAGCTAGCAGGTACTTTGGAGAACACTTGACCATGTTTCAGATTTAGCAGATCTTTTAGGGACTTTAAAAAAACCCCAAACAGACTTGCAGGACAAACATGGGTATTTAGTAGGACAAGCAGAAACCCTTTGCTATAGCAAAAGAAGGCTTTCCCGTTCACTTTTGTCGCAGGAAAAGAACTCTGCTCAGATCAAAATTTACCAAGATTCAAAGATTTTATCGTATGTAATAATTTCCACTTGCATGCAGGTGACTGCAAAACATTTGCTTAGAAAATCTGACAGAAAAATCCCTTAACTTGCACCACTTTAAAGGCACATGAATAAAAAAACCCAAACAACAGGAGAAAAAAAAATGGTTTGAAACTTGTCCTAGTCAGCTGCTGAAAGGCCAGACAATGGGTTGTTGTTTGGTTTATCTGGGATGGTTTATAAGAAGCCAGATTCTGCCACCCAGTGGAATAAAGAAGATTAACCCAGTTTTCACGGAAATCAGGAGCAGACTGTAGCCCTAGACACATCCCCAAGGATGCATCTGGGTTGTGCTCGTGAGACTGGCTCTAGGACTGTGCAACTGATCCTCCACGACAGGAGACTGGAAATTAAAGGTGAGAGATGGACACTGGTATGAATTAAATATTCCCAGCATTTTCAGGCTGCACTGGGAGCAGTGCTCCTCTAGTACAAGCTAAAATCCCACTATTTTAAAAAAGAATTTGAAAAAATTGAGAATTTGAGGCACTGAGAAATGATGCACTGTAGGCAGCAGTACAGATGGAGCCCATGGAGCAAGACTCCCCATCCTTCCAACTTGACACTTTGGCCTTCAGAGGAACAAATCTTCTCTTCCCTAAACACTGAACTGCCCCAGCAGACAACCCGCCCCAGCTCCTGGGGTGAGCTCTTGGGATGGGGACAGCATGGAGACATGGAGACTGCAGGCACCATGGGAGTTCAGGAGGCACCCACAGGAGCTGGGTCCAGACTGATTCAGAAACTTGACCCCACAGAACAGTTATCCCACCACAGCTGCTGACATCTATGCTTCAGAGTTGCACGGGGTTGAACTAGACCTGGGTGGAGACAGCTTGTCCTCAGAATCATGAAGCCTTTGGTCTTGTTGCCCCCGTGGATTTGGGCTGCCTTGGTACGTTTTCCTTGCAGCTGCAGTACGCAAACTTATACCCAAAAATCCTCCAACAGGCCCTGATCTGTTTTTCCACTTCTCCTTTGCTGTGGTGCCTCCACAGATAAGCAGTTACATGGCAATTTCGAGGGAGACAACTCCATGCACACTACTCTTAACCCAAGCAGACACACTGAAGATGCACTGAAGCAGCTGGTGGGACCGCGGTGGCCACACGTGTGCGTGGTGGCACGAGTGTGTGCCAGCCTGTGTAAACAAACAGCCCCAGGGCATCGTGCTCTGGCTGTCAGGACACACAGCGTGCTCACAGTGGTCCCACAGTGCACCTGGCAGCCAGGGGGAGCTTCAGAGGATGCCAGCAGAAGAATCATTGTGGTTCCCCAAAAAAAGGCACCATTTTTTAACACTGGAAACACAAGATAGGCTCCTTGGAGTGGAATGCATGCATGGTTCATATACACTTTGCAGATGGTAGGTAGGCTCTGTGTGTCTATATATATATGTATGTGTGCATGTTTATATTCACATATGTGGCACCAGAAGAGTCATCTTGAGTACTCAGACATTAGTGAGGATGTTACTGCTGAGCAACTTCACAGCAATGGTTCCAGGGAGGTCGTTTGACCTCCTGTTCCCCTTGTCCTGGAGGTGCAGCGTGTGCACCGACTGCCGGTCACTGGGATCCCCTGTCAGCACCACTTGGCCCAAGAACTCGTCACTTATCAAGTTATGGTTCCAGATCTGTGAAAACAAAACAGGGATGAGGGCAGGTCATTCAGGGATGCATCCACCCTGCATGAACTAGAGTGAAGGGGTCACTGGGGACATGCCCTGAGCTGAAGCCAAGGAGATGGTGAGGTGTGGGGGTGTCACTCTGGTAGTGAGAGGGGGGAAGGACATGCCTTTACCAGATGTCACTGTGGTGGTAAGAGGTTGAGCTGCATTAACTAATGATACTCAGCCTGGGGAACAGATCTGCTGAGGACAGTGTGAGGAGAGGGTGGGGGGTCCAAGTGAGAGAGGGTATCCATCCCTCAGCCCATGGCTTGCCTGCCAGGTACCTGAACAATGATGGGCTGTCCTGGCTTCTTGCGGTAGAACAGCCCTTTGACATCGAATTCTGGTGACACCGTGTTCTTCTTCACCGGAGAGCGAACCTTTTGCCCTTCACACTTGATGATCACGTAAGGGTCAGCTCCTGAGGAGAGAAAAGGGAATTTTTTTCTTTGTTGTAGCTTCTGTAATTCCTTAGAGTCCTTTTCCAGGGGTGTCATGTCTGTACTTTGCCTCCATATCCCACCAGAGGAGATGGATATCTGCCAAAGGGTTTGTCACACCCCAGATGATGTCCATTAAGCTCAGCTGTTTGGCTCAGGCTTAATTCTATTAGGTGATATTGTTTCTGGGCAGCAGATGCTGATGGAACTGGGGAAGGGTCTGGATGGAGCACAAATCTGATAAGGAGCAGGGTGAAGGAGCTGGGGGAGCTCAGCCTGGAGAAAAGGGGTCCTGGGGGGACCTTATCCCTCACTGCAACTTCCTGAATTGAGGATGTAATGAGGTGTGGGTTGGTCTCTTCTCCCAGGAAATAAGCAACGGGACGAGAAGAAAGGGCCTCAGACTGCACCATGGGAGGTTTAGACTGGATATTAGGAAAAACTAGTTCATCAAAAGGGTTATCAAGCACGGGAACAGGCTGCCCACAGCAGTGGTACAGTCACCATCCCTGGAGGAAATTAAAAGATGTGTAGTTGTGGCACTTGGGAACATGATTTAGTAGTGGCAGTGCTGAGTTAAGCGTTGGACTCGATGATCTTACAAGGCTCTTCCAACAGAAAAAATTCTATGATTCTATGGAAGGGCTGCCTCTCACCTCCATATTCTACAGGAACACTCCTTCATCATCCCAAACCCTTCTGACCTTTGCAGTAAATGTTCCATGGAGGACACCATCCTAGTGAACCCTCCTTTCAGCATTTGCTCTCCTAGAGGCAGGCAGAAATAAAACCATGGAGAAGAGAAGGAGGCTCACACAAGCAAATACCAGATGGAGGATAAAGTTTCCACGTTCACATGCTACCAGCCCACAGCTAGAGGGGACTGGAGCTTCCAGGGGAAGGAAAGAGTCCCTCATTAGTGAATACTTTCGTCTTGCCAAACAAGTGCTTGTTTTGGGAATTTCAGTAGAAAAAGAGCTGTTGCTATTGAAATTTAACTGCCAGAATGCATTTTCTTATCATGAACTTTAGTAGCTATGATGGAAACACAGACCAGTTGGATGAGTTTTCTTGTCCATGGGAAATGTGGAAATGAAGAGGAACAAACAAGCCCCTTCTGAAGGCCAGGGATTTTGATTGCCAGACCTCCTCTTTGCTAGTTTTCTGTTTGCATGGACCTGGCTCCCCTGGTGAGACACAGCTGCTGGATTTCACAACTGTTTTTCCAAATTACGTTGTCTTTTGGGATGCGCCATTAAATCCTCACATTCCATCAGCCAGAGCCAAATTCCATCTGTGAATCACTATTTCCAAAGTAATGTATAAGGGCTAGCCTGGGATGTGTGAGAGATGCCACTGCATTGGAAAACACCAAAGACACTGATGGTGGCGGAGGCTGAACAGCTGGAAAACAGCTGGAAGAAAGCAATTCTCAAGGGGTTTTTGTGGAAAAAATGTTTTATGACTCCAGAATCCACATCTTCTTGTCTGAAGGAAAGATAAACCTCCTTGTTTCTGTGAACAGTTCAGAGACTTTTGGCTACAGATTTCCTTGTAGTGCTACAGGTGCACTGACCTGTTGTGAATAATACAAGAAAAAACCACCTGCCTAGGGTTAAATTCCCTCCCCAAACACCAGATAGGGTAGAAGGACTCTCTTTGTGGCATGTGATAGATAAGCACACTTGACTAGTCCTTGCTTGGAAAAGATCCTGCGCATTACTTTCAGGGATAGGCAGTCCTGATAATAATTACTGGGTGAAAAAAAAGTACTTAAAGTACTTATTGGGTTTTATTAGATTTTTTTAATTTTTCAATTTTTGTATTTTAAATTCAGCTTGAAAGTGTTTGGCTAAACCTTGCCACAATTACCACACATCTTGACTCAGGAAATGGGGGGGAAAGGCTAGCATCTGGTCTATTTCCATGGTGCAAAGATATTTGCTTCTCTAATCGCAACCTCTAGACCTTTCATCCCAACTTTAGCAATCTCCTAGTACAAGCTATCCCTACCACTGTGTTTCTTGGTCCAGAGGCAGACAGAGCATGGGGCTCTTGCCATGAGCCTCTGTGTGGCTGCAGGGCATGGGGGAGGTATGGTCCTGCTCTGTCTTCCATGCAGGAAAAGTGATGGATGTCAGAATTGATCTAGATCCACACCATCCCAAAGTGAGCTGAATTTGGCATACCCTCTGCTAATAAGACATTTATCCAGCCTCAGTGATGAATACCACACATCAGGCTCTTTCTCTGACCTTCTTACTAAGAAGCCTTTAAATACAATTCCTGACTTTTACAGCTGTTTATACCTGGAAGGAAAGCTTAGGTTGTTAAAGGACCTCTGCTAAGGGCTTTGGGGAAGTTTTGGGAGGGTCTCAGATAACAGCTAAATATAACAGCTCCCAGATCATGTCCACTGCAAGAAATGAGTTTAGTTCTCCATGGACTTTCTCCTTCTCTGGTGTCTGAATCAAGCACGTTCACTGAAAAAAATATCTGCGGATATAAATTCCAGCTATGTCCCACTTCATAAACCACCTCCCAACTCCTTGGGGCCAGACAACAGGCAGGGAAACACCAGTACCTCCTTGGGAGTCCTGATTCTTGAGCCCAGCTGCAGCAAGGACATGGATCTGGGATACTACCTGTGGGTAGCCACACATCCCACTCCAGCAGGTGTGTGGTGGCTCATCCAGTGTCAGCTCTCTGCAAGGAAAAACACGTGGCCTTTGAGAGGTGCCCAGTCTGATCCCAAAGAGTTTGCTCCGGCACGATTAAGGACTGTACAGGCCATTCATTTAAGAGTTGGATCATCTTTGGATGATCCTTGTGGGTTCCTTCCGACTCAGAATATTCTGTGATATTGTGACTATACATCGTCCACTGTCAGATTGTGTTCCCCACTCCAGTCTCCTCAACCTGGGTCTGGGATGCTCTCCCACATCATGCCTTGAAGCAGAGTGGGAGCTTCTCTGCATGTCTCTGGAGAGACCTGTAAAGATATCCTGTTTCTTGACCACCCTTAACAGAAAGCTGCAGGCAAGGCTATGACCATTCAGTAAAACCACAAATCAAAAGCACAGGGCTGTCTCCAAAGAACAAATTCCACCCCATCCCTGCTCGTGTTCCTTACCGGCAATCTGAAGGCACGTCTGTGAAAATCCTGAGGAGGAACTCGCCTTCCTGACCAGGGTCAAAAGTGGTGGGGATAATGACGTAGCGGCCTTCCTTCAGGTCTGTCCTCAGGAAGACGCTGCGGGAGTTGATGTAGATGGAGCTGGCCACCTTCTGCTGCAGGGTGTGCATCCGGTAGTTCCTGTTCAACTCCACCTGGGCAGAGACCACAGCGGGATGGTCAGTGGATTGCCACTGGCTGAAAAGGTACTGGTATCCACCATGGGGGGAGAAAAGACTACAGGGACTGAGTCCACAGTGCCAGAAGATCTGGAGTTAAGAGAACCAGCAAAATGGTCCCAACTGTGCAGGGTGGAAAACAAATGTGGATGTGGCTTTCCCAACTCTTTTGACTCAGGGACTCATCTCTTGCATCCCAGCTTAACACTGCGGACCCAGCAAGCAACACATAAGGATTAGTCTAACAGATTTCAACGTTTGGAGAGAAAAGACTAATCATTGCTTTTGGCAAGAACTGCACAGAATCATAGGAAGGTTCCGGTTGGACCTTCAAGATAATCTGGTTTCAATCCCCTGTCATGCGCAGGGACACCTCCCACTAGAACAGCTTACTCAAAGCCACGTCCAACCTCCCTTGAACTTTTCCAGGGATGGAGCATCCATAGCTTTTCTGAGCAACCTGTTGTTCCCTTTGATATCCCTCTTCCTCTCTAGAGGAGGGAAGGCTGTGCTGATGGCACTCCAGAAGCACCCAGATAATGCTTAAATGAACAATACAGTCATGCAGGACTGATGCACCACTCCACAACCAGCAAACTTCCAGTGGCATTCAGGCCAGCATGCAGGAACCCCAGCCTACCTTATGGATATCAAATCCTATGGCCAAGTTCTCTCCTTTGCCCTCTTTGCGACTGGTCCTTTTGGGCTTCTGCTGGATGGAGATCAGCACTTCATCTTCTGCCTTCTTCACATCAAATACATACTAGAAGCAAAGAGAGGAAAGTAAGGGAGATATTTATTAATACAGGATCCCTGGGCATGGGTGGGGGTGGATTTAACAGATCTAACATCAGCTTCTCCCAATCCACCTCCATGCAGGGACAGCCTGGCTTCAAAGGGCTAATACAGAGCTGGAAGCTGGAAACAACTCTCCCACATCCTTGATGACAACTCCTGCAATGGACCAGACTATCCTTCAATGGCTTGTTAGATGAAGGACCCAAAAGGACCTGGCTTGTGATATGAGAGTCCTAGTTCAGAACAGGACTAGACAATTGCAGAATCATTTATGTTGGAAAAGACCTCTAAGATCGTCCAGTCTAACCCTTAACCCAGCACTGCCAAGTCCACCACTAAACCATGTCCCCAAGTGCCACATCCACATGCCTTTTGAATGCTTCCAGAAATGGTGACTGTACCAGTGCTCTGGGCAGCCTCTTCTAATGTCTTCATCCTTCCAGTAAGGAAGTTTTCCCTAATATTCAATCCAAACTTCCCCTGGCACAACTTGAGGCTGTTTTCTCTTGTCCTCCCGCTTGTTACCCGGGAAAAGAGACCAACTACCACCTGTATATGATCTCCTTTCAGGTAGTTGTAGAGAGCCATAAGGTGCCCTTGAGCCTCCTTTTCTCCAGAAAAGTTTGTTCCAGGAGGTGAACTTCAAGCTAGAAGTAAATGGCTCTATGGGCTACACCTCTCCTGGTAAATTTAACAGCATCAAAATTTGGGCACAAAAACTGGAATTTGGTCATTCAGACGTCCAGATTGTTGGAAATTACTCCTGGCCCTGTTTGACTGGAACCAGCCAACACTGCTACCCTGTGGCACAGTTTGTTTTTTTCCTTGTGCCAAGATGCTCTACACTAAGCACTTGGATGCAGTCTCCTTGATAAGAGGGATAATGTTAATAGAATTGGCCTCGATGCTGGTCATGCTGGGCCAGAGAATTGCCATAAGCACAAATAATCTCTTAGAGGTCTGGTAGCCATTTCAGCCTTCTAGGTCCCTGTAGGAGAGTTAAACACTTGGAAGCACACGTGAAGGCTCCAGAAGGCCCTCTGCCCTGTTACTCACTTGGGGGTTCTGCAGAAAAGTGTCCTTGTGGTTGATGCAGCCTCCAGAACGGTTTTTCAAGGGGTCACTGCTTCTGGTCCATGCCCCGTGTAGCACTGCCTCCTCCCAGGTCTTGTGGATGCTCAGGTAGGAGGTGTTGATCAGACGGCACTTGATGATGTCTGTGAAGTATTTGCAGAAATCCTCAAAGGTCATCCTGAGTCAGGAAAGGGCAGAATTGGGTTAAGGTGTTTCATTCCCTGGAAAGAAAAACTGCAGGAATTTTCTTGATCACCTGTTAGAGAGTGTGGGTTGTCTCTGATGGCTGATCAATAACAAAAGTTATTCATCAAACATCTCCAAAAGAGTTGGAGATACCTTTCTCTATGCCTGCAGTAAATACTTCTTGAGTTTAAACAACAGATCTCTGTGTTTTGGAGTGAGAGAAGCAGCAGAGTGGCCCTTCCTCCACACACAAGGGTAAATGTTGTAATGAAATATTCCTGGTGAGGCTGTGAAGTTCAGCACATTTATGACAGATTCTCACTACCCTGGTGAAATGTTTGGCCCCTGAGTGATGCAGAGCACCTTGCAATTCCAGGGTCATGGCCATTAAAAGCTGACACCCATGGGATCAAGGAGGAAGCCTCACTAGAGATCTTCTGACTTGGAAGCCTGTTTTCTCTGGATAGCTGTATGCATGGAAAAGATGCACATGCTCCATGGGGTGGGAGGATGCTGTAGGCATGGCCTGTGGTGACAAACCCAGGAGGGACTCACCAGAACTCTCCATCATCTTCCACTGTCATTCCCATCTTCTCTCTCTCACTTTTACTCACTTTCTGCCATTCCTCAGAGCTGTGGGAAGAGAACAGGATCATTACTCAGAGGTAAGGGACACACAAGAACTTGAAGCACAAGGACTGTATAAAGCCAGTTCCCATGCTGCTCTGGTTAGGTCATGTGCCAAACACAGGGGAAGTGCAGGATGACTTGGAACTTCAGCTTCCTTCCTGACTAGTGGAGTTGAATCCAGCCTGGCAAGGTTTTATTTGGCCAGTACAATCACTTTATGTTATGCATAAAGATAACAAAATTGACTCTGGCCAAGGGCTCTGATTGCACCAGCCCTTGGTTCCTCATCTCATCCACAGCCAACTCAGCAGTCAGTGGTGGCAGAAGCTGATTCTGTTGGATGCTCGTTTTGCTGGAATAAGACTGGGAGCACAAAGGTAACCTGTGAACATCCTTCACTAGTATGAAAGAACATGGAATCACAGAATCACAGAATGGTTTCTGTTGGAAAGGATCTTAAATATCAACTCATTCTAACCCCCCTTCTATGAGCAGGGGAACCTTCCACTAGACCAGGTCACTCAAAGCCCCATCTGACTTCACCTTGAACAGTTCCAGGGATAGAGCATCCACAGCCTCTCTGAGGGACTGTGCCAGTTCCTCACCACCCTCACAGGGAAGAATCTCCCACTGGAACAAGCTGTTCGTCCCAACTCACGTGTCACTCCAAGGGCCGTTCCACTCCCGCTCGCCCCACGGGTTGCGCATGCGGATCATGTCCAGCTTCTCTGACTTGAAGAAGGACAGAAGGCCATGGCCCAGACGGACCTTCCGCACGTCCGTCACCGCGTACGCGTGGCCCTTCACCAGCCCGCAGGCCAGGCGAGCCTCCATGTCAGCTGCTGATGTGGCCTGGCAGGGGGACACAGACAGTGCTCAGACCAGGGGAACACGGCCACCTCTGCAGGGGCTGGGAAAGAAAGCAACTCAGATTTCCCTGCAGGTTTCTTTAAGCCAAAAAGAAGAGCATCAATAGCCAGGGAGAGAGCCAGTTGGCATGTCTCAGAGGCCATTTTCTGTGCTGGATCCCTCCTTTTCTTCTTTTGCTTCATGAGGTGTCTGAGCTCCCATATTGGCAACCAATAAAGCTCATCCTAATGGTTATACTGGGACGTCTGGCAACCAGCATTTGTCAAGATGCCCAGATGCAAACAGCAAAATGCCTTTCTCTGGAGTGGATCCCTTCCTAGCATTTAAAGGGCGCTGGGATAAATCTGGGCTCTTGGACATAGCAACAAGGAATAAGGAGGGTTGACATTCAGGATTCACTCCTTTTGCCATCATCAAGAAGTCGGAACCTTTGGCCACAATTTATCTGATTTAATTTAGAAGTTTATGACTGTGTAAGACAACTGCATCCTAAAATCCCTATTCCTGTGGGACCGTGACCACACTGGTAATGTCATGGCCACACTGGCAATGTTGCTTACTTTGATGGAGCAGCTGATGAGGCCTCCCCTGTTGTGCACCTTCAGCACACGCTCAAAGAGGAGGTTTCGCTTTGCTTCATCAGCGATGTAGTCCCCTTCAGTCAGGTCGATGGGTTCAGAGACCCCACCAGTGAAATCCACCAGGGCATCAGCTGTGTTGCCTCCATCCAGGGCCTCGTAACAGCCTGACAACCTGAGAGAGAGCGACAGGGATGGCACAACACTGGCCTGACATTTTAAGGGGTTGGAGATGATTCTTGGGGCAGCCTCAAGAATGGAGATTTGCAGTTGACTTTCGAGTGGGAGAGGACAGCAAACTAGGGTCAAAAAATAGGAGCCACATTCCTTGTTGCACGCTTGGTGTCATAGGACCAAAGTGAAAGGAACTTGAAATCTCTGGAATAGGTGTTACTTAAAGAACCATTGAAGGGTATTTTGCTTTGAGGGTAAATTAGGGCTAGAGAAGGGGTTTTTTCTTAGTGTTTGTCTGAGTTATGTACTACTCTTCCACAGGAAAGATGTTGTTTCCACTGCCACAAACCAGCTGGCAAATGAACAGAGAGGAAAAACAGAGTGGCCAGTTCCCACTTTATCCTACAATTGCCTGGGTACCTACTTGGCATAAGCTTTCTCCACCAAGGCACACCAGAACTCATTCTTGGAGTTGGAGTGGCAGTAGATGAGCTGATTGTGGAGCGTGGGCAGGCGGTCATCGATCACCACATCCAGCCACTGACCGAAACGCCAGAACTGGAAGTGGAAGATCCCCACGTAGCTCTCGGGTTTCTCAGGGTTCCACTCCTGCTCCTTCCAGTCTGGGATGACCTGCAAAAGAAAAGGCACATAGAATGAAATTATTCCCTTTTTTCCTGGGATTGACTCTCATCCTGCAACTAATGCAGACAATATCAAAGACAAGGAAGAATATGAGGGGGATAGACTTGCTTCCAGTCTGCAGAGGACAGAATTTGGGCCTGGTTCCACCAATGCAGACTAGATTAACATGTACTGGAATGGCTTAGACTTCACTGTCCCTTGGAAGGTGGAGTTAAAGACCTTTGTCCTCTTTTTTATAACCCTACCCTGGACATCTGCTGCCATCTACTTCTGTAGACAGGCTATTGGAGCAGATAAGTTCTTTGTCTAACCAGAGATGGTTATTTTTATGACCACATTTTTGGGGTTTTTTAGTGTCAGTAGGGTACCACTAACAAAGGGCATCTTTTTTGATTCTCCTACTTGATTCTGGTGTGACTTGACTGGCCCAAGAGCAAGAGTGGTATTCATCTACCTGGTACCACTGAACAGGCAGCAGATACTCTGCATGAACCTACTCCATTAAGTAAAAGTGGGAAAAGCAGGATCCCCATTCCCTCAAGGTCTCTATTCTTCCCTGTCAAGAGCTGCCACACTCACCTGGGCAAGCATAGGGAGGTGATTTGATGAAAGGCAGAAAAGAAGGCCTGATCTGAAAGAAACCCTAGGGCAGCTGAGGAGGCACAGGTTTGGTGTCACTGGCAGCAGGACAGGCGCAAGCAAAGGGCAAATGCCAAAGTCTATGGCCCATCATGGCTGCAGGCACCACCAGCTCTGCTTTGGATGGAAAATTCACTCAGTTGGGACAGAAATGAGCACAGCCAGGCACAGATGCTACATATAGGGGAATCTGCATCTTGTTTAGAACCAGGACACAGAGGCACACAGCAAGGAGCGACCCCACTGCAGTTTAGCTTTTGTTGAGGGTGGAGGCAACGTGGATTTATTGCATGGCCAGGGCAGGCTGTGGGGCCACATGTAGTTACTGTAGTTGGTGACTGACAAGTGCTGACTTACACAGCAGCAGTAATGTGACTGACTGTCCACACTCCTGCTACTTCACTTACCTGCTCCCAAAGGATCATGAGCTCAGTGACAAAAAAACCCAAGGTGTCCATGCAAGCATGCATTATGTTCCAATGCACCAAATAATCACTTTCCTGTGGAGAGCTGAGTGTGTGGGGGTGAGCAAGGAGAGGACACAGCTACATTGCAAGGAAAGAGCCTCTTCAAGAAGTCACAGATCATGGTGAAACCACCTTTACTGTGCTTTGGGCCCTTGTCCAGGTGAAAGAACTGCTGTCGCCCTGATTTTTCAGCTTTTTGATTGTTTCTAGTTCTACTGAAGCTTTCTTAGGATTTAAACATAAACAAATACTGATGGTTTTGTAAACAACATTCTTTCTAGGGGGAAAGACAAAGTGATAGACTTCTGAGTTGACCACTGGGGTCAGAGAGGTGGTCCTTTCATCCCCCAATCCTTGTTCACATTCCAAATCCTATTTAAACCCCAAATCATAACAAACTGGTCTTCTTTTCCTCACTTCAACCTGATGGTGAGTGTGGTTCTTTCATGTCATGAACAGCGACAAACTGCCTTTTTTTTTTTTTCCCCTACTATCACAAAGCAGGAATTGTGTAGAGAGAATTCCCTCTGAAGAGCGCCCTGACTCCTTAGCTACCAGCAATGATCCAGCCCAGGGCTGTTATTGCTCCTACACTGAAATATTAATGATGCCATCAGCCCTGCAAGCTCACAGGCACTCTTGAGTTGTCGGGATCAATAGAAGCAGAGCAGACAAAGCCATAAAAAAGAGACACATTTGAAGGGCTTGGTGTTTTATAGGAGTGCTAACAACTATGTCCCAGAGTCCTCTCTGGAGACAGCCAGGAAAGGTCAGCCAGCCCTCCATCAGTGCCCATTGATTCCCTCCTGATTGGAGCTCATCCTAATGAATTGTCATAGAGGACCATCATGATAATCAACTTGCTATTAATGTGGGCTTAGAAATGAGCCCAGCATTGATTAGAGGCAGCTTGTCAGCCAGAGCTCTTAGTGACAGCTTCCAGCTAGCTGGGTCTGAGACTTGCTCCTACTGTCACTGGGGGCAGGACACACAGGTCCCCACCATCCTCCTCCACTTCTTCACTTGGGGACAGCTCTGGGAGCACCCTCCACCACTGAAGGCAGCAGAGTCAGCTTTCATCCATAGCAGGGTCCAGTAGCAAGGACTGGTCGTATTTCTACGCTGACCCACGAGGACATGAGAGGAGTCTGACCTCCACAGGTATTCCCTGCTGGAGAGTATGCCATGGACCACCCATCCCAGGATCCCAACAAGTCCTGGACTCAGCTTGGTTGTGTGACACTGGGGCAGTGGAAACTACGTTCCTCTCCTTCACCCAGCTGTGCTGCTTTTTCCTTAAGGGCTCACAAAATCTGATGCTGCAACACCATTTTGTGTGATAAATTTATAATGAAAGGGTTCAGAGACAGATAAATTAGGAGCTCAGAAATGCCAGGTTCACCTCCCTAAGCTAATTTAGGGCTTTTTTCAATTTTCTTAAGAGTGGTTAATTAAGAGAAAAGGTACCTGTGGCCCTGGAAAAAAATGTCCCTGATTGGAAGAAGAACTTGGTACATGCCAAGTTCTCCAAGCCTTCTGCTGGGAACTTGCCAGTTCAGGATAAGGACAGAGGCACCCAGTTGTACCAACCTGCTGAACTGTGGTAAAAACAGGGATGAAATTCCCCTGGGAGATGGGACAGGGTGATGTATCTGAAAGTCTTTATGGGATGCTGAAACTGTGTAGGGTTAGTTTCAGTGACTAAAAAGAGGCTCATCTTCCCTGCAGCAGAGAGATCACACTGGTCCCCTCACCTCCCTCCCCAGTTCTGAAGGAAACAAGGATTCATCTGAGAATAATTTCCACTCCCATACTCAGCTTCAACCTCCTCCTGACCACAAAAAACCTGCTTAAAATACTCCACAAAGCCTTTCACACCAAGAGAGAAGAAAGTAAATGTTCATCTTACATTTTACAGGAAGTTAAAAGGGGCTCAAGAATACCAATATTGAGTTGAAATTTGGTGCTTTATTGCCTGCAGGATTAGGGCAGCTTCCAAAGGGAGCATGAAGAAGACACAGCCTCAGTCCTTAAGGGGAACCCATTGTTTAGGATTTTATTTATTGTGGTACACCAATACCCAGTGAGATATCTGCAGCAAGAACTCTACCCTAGCAATGCAGCAATGGCATATTGTGAGACTTAGCATGCAAAAATCCCTTCGGATGTTGCCAGTGGCTCCTGTTATTTGGTCTAAAGTGATCTGTAGTCAGGAACTCTGCTCTGGGTTGTACAAGGAGGGAAAGGCTGCTAGGACCCTAGAGGTGTGTTTGGCCAAGAAGGGATGCATTTTCTCTCATGAGATGCAGGATGCAGGACACTTTTCTCTCTACTCAGTGAGTCCAGCATTTCTTGGGGTCTAAACAAAGACAGCAACTTCTCTGGCAATGGCCATGGCATGGCTGTAGGATTTGGTGGTTGCTGGGCTTTGGTTTTGGGCAAGACTCAAGAGCTCCCACTATCTCTTCTGCCAGTAGCTGATCTTCTCTCTGCCTGGCATAACTTGTGCATATCATTTTACACACTATTTTGGGCTGGGGAAGGCATAGGGTCTGCATCTCTGGAGGTTTTGGAGAAGAGGTTAGACTCTTTTTGGGGCTGGTCTGCATAAGTCCACAGGCCACAGGTACAAAGTCACCTTGCCCTGGCTTTCCCATCAGTGCTCTCTCCTTACTCATCTTGGGAAAATGTCAGGCCAAACCTTGAGGAGTATTCACACACATTTGAGTGCAATCTGAGCAAAAGACTGTAATAATACTTAGCTCTTTCAAGGGACTTTTCTATCTGTGTGTCTCAAGAAGCTTCATTGAAGTACTCTCCACTTTTCAGTGGAGGAAAAGGAAACATCCAAACTTAGAAGTTTACTGGCAGTCATGGGGCAAACTGGGCATGAAACACTCTCCTGTTCCAATACTTATAAATGTACCACTGCCCTTTGCTCCCATGGTCACCCAGACACCCTTCCCTACATTTTTGCAGGCAGGAGACACTGCTTTTTGGGGACAGAAGCAGCAGGTTCCTGCTCTGTGGCTTGCAAAGTGCTCTGCAGCCTCATGGCTCTCTACAGACACTTTGAGGTAAATATTTTCATGGGTGCTTTAAGGGCAGAACAAAGCACAAATTTGCTCTGCTGCAGAGGACTCATTGCTGGCCTAGGCTGAACTGCTGGCTCTGCCCACACACACACATCTGCTCCAGCCCATCTTGGACCAACAAATTCCATCCTCTCTCCAGCAGGAAATGGTGGTAATGGTCAGAAAAGGCACGTCCAACCTCCCCATTGGTCCAGTGGGTTTACAATCTGCAGAATACAGTGAGTCCAAGTGTATGTACTTCAGCTTCACAGCAAAGTGGATTCTCCATGGGACTGGTCTTCAGAGACTCCAAGCAGGCACAGCAGCAGCACAAGTCACCAGAGCCTGCAAGCACTCAGCGCCTTGCAAAGAGAGAAACTCAATCACAAACAAGCCCTCCCTTTTTAATGGCCAGGATGGAAACTGGAAAGCAGGGCTCTCTCCAGGGATCCCTGCTGTTTTCTGGTATGGCAATTACTTATTTTTCCAGCAGGTTTTTGGTGTGCACTTGCTACAGTGAGAGGACTTAGGGCAGTCTTGTACTTCCAAGCCAGTAAGACCCTGCGTGAATCCCTGATGAATTCAGAAGAACACAGTTTTATACTCCAGGCAAATGCAGCAGCAAGCAAGCTCATGGTCCCATTCTCCCCATCATTTGGACAGAGGGCAGCACATTTGGGGAATATTTCACAGGGCTAAGGGGTTCCAGAAGCACTGAGCTGTTCTCCGCTTTACCATAGTGCTGTCTCTCATTAAAAAAACCCAGATGTAAAAATGGAACAAAGAACTGAACTGAAAGAAGCATAGCTGGAGCGAGAAAAGCTGAGCAAGAGGGGATCAGGCTTTGAAAACAATGGAGCCTTTCAGCTGAGCTGGTTCGAGGCCGCCAGTGAAAGTGAGGAGAAAATACATCACCTTGCGCATCTGGGCTAATTCTGCTATCCGCTCCCCAAACTCCTGGGCATCTGCCTCATTGCACTCCACCTCCTTGGCCCCTTGCTTCTTCCAGAAGATGCCCACCGGCTCCAGCAGCTGCCTGTTCATCAGGTGGGTGAGATCAGGAGTCCAGTGCTGGGAGGTGCCCATCACCGTGACCTTCCCAGGTCTCTCCAGCTGCACATCCCAGCGGAGGAAGTGCAGTCGGTGCTGCTGGATGAAATCCACTCTGTAGATGTGCTCGTTGGGAAGCAGCAGCTTCTCCCCATCCTGGGGCCTGAGGTTTTTTTGCTGCAGGCTCTGGAAGCGCAGCCGCATGCGCCGGGTGAGCTGCTCATCGCGGGTGAAGGGCAGCTCGAGCACTCCCGCCTCAGCTGCCATCACTTGGCTGCTCCTCTGCTCCGTGCTCAGCAGTGTGTGCCTCCCAAACAGGACACGCAGGGGGAAAGATCAGACAGGCCCCTGGAGCTGGTGTCCCTTCTCCACGGTCCCAGCAGTGCTAGGCAACCTGGGCCAGTGACGCAAAACACCTCTGGGGCTTCCCCTCAGTGCCCTCCCGACTCATTTGCAGATTCAGAACTGTTGGTGCTGCTGTGCACGATAATCTATAGGGAAGGGATGTCTGATCTCAGCCATCCTGGCAACCTCCCTGACAACCATGGCTCATTATCCCAAAACAAAGCCAGGGATGCCACCTTGGCAGGGCTGAGTGGCAGTGGCTTTCTCTGAGTGTAGGTTCATGGCTAATTCAAGCTGGAATAAGACTCTGGAGGAGTCTGGTCCAACCTACTGCTCAAAGCAGGACTTATTTCAGGGTTAAATCATGTTTCTCTGGGCTTCATCCAGTCCATCCTTGAATATCTCCATGGACAGAAGTCCCACAGCCTCTCTGGGCCCTGTTCCAGTGTCTGAGCTCATGCTGAAGAGAAGCTGCAGCTTGTGCTGCTGTCCTTTGTCCTGTGCATCCCTGCAAGGGCCTCGCTCCATGTTGTCCACACTCCCCTATCCAGGCTGGATGGGGCTCTGAGCAACAAGGTCCAGTGGCAGGTGTTTCTGCCCATGGCAGGAGGGATGGAACTACATGACCTTTAAGGGTTCCTCCCAAGCCAAACCATTCCATGATTCTACAGTTAAATAGCTGCACACAGCAATAAGCTCCCCTTTTAACTTCTCTCCTCCTGGATGAAAACCCACTTTCCTCCTGACCATTTTGGTGGCCTCCATCAGGCTGTGCCATCCAGAAAAGGACATGAGGGTCCCAAGGGACAAATTGACTCTAAGTCAATGAATAGCAAACTAACATGACCATTGTGCCCTTTTCTGGATGGCACAGCTGGCAGGAGTCAGACACCACACTGCTCCTGCAGCGGCAAGTCAGCACCAGCATCCTGGCATGGTTTTGCCCTGCATTTTAATGTCTCAATTTCTTTTCATAAAAGCTAGACACATCTGAAGGGTCATAGAAAGGGTGTTACAGAGCTAGATCACGCCTAGAGCCATGTAGGGTCATCCCAGCTGCAGGAATTTAGAAAACAGCTCTCAGCTAAACTCCAGTGCCCCATTCCCACTCAGTGATTCACACTACACAGGCATAATGGGAAGCAGGGACATGGAGAAAGCAACGTGGAAGAAAATGTTTGAATAAAATAACCTCCTGGGATACACAGGGATGTGCTGGCCTTCCTTATTTTCTTGAAGGTATTTCCCTTCCCCACATTTAAGAGAGACAGTTTCACTGTGTGAAATGGAGCAAGGGACATGCAGAGCCTATGTTACATCCTGGTGTGCACAGGAATACATTTTCTAGTAGCCATGGGTGATCTGGGCCAAGATTCCTGGGCTGATATTTCAGAGATACTAAAGCCTGCATCAGCATCTTTCAGCTCTTGGCAGATCCCAAATAGAGACATTTTTGTGTCCAGCAATGTTATCACAATTGCATGTGTAACCACACTTAGGACAAGGGGTCCATTATTTCTGTCTCTGAGACCTTCAGCAAATAAGAAATTCTTCCCTGTGAGTGTGGGGAGAAACTGACACAGGCTGCTCAGAGAATTTGTGGATGCCCCATCCCTGGAAGTGTTCAAGGTCAGGTTGGATGGACCTTTGAGCAACCTGGTCTAGTGGAAGATGTCCCGGTCCATGGCAGGTGAGCTGGAACTAAATGGTCATTAGGGTCCTTTCCAACCTATATAATTCTATAAATCTTTCTGAAAGAAAAGAGGGAGCAGGTGAAAAAAAAGCCTCTGAGTGTTAAAGCAATGGAAAATGAGAAGTCACAAACACCCACAGCCAAACTGCCAAGGGAGGAAAAGCAATGCCTGGCAAACTGAAATAATGAAGTGTCCAAAGGGACCCAGCCTTTGTTTGGTTGGCATTTCCCAGGGCAGAGCTGGAAGTGAATGATGAGGAAGGATGACAACTTGCCCACTCACCCTTGGGGATGCTTATGGTGAGGAACAAGCTAAACAACCCTGTGCATCACCCTTGTAATGAGAACTACAGTAGTCACCACAGCCACCACGGCAGGAAGCCTTATGGCTTATCTACAAGGCAACAACAGCTATCCTGTTCCCATATAAAGAAAAACCTTGATTTTAACAGAAAATGGGGATCCTGCAAGAAATCCATGAACTTGATGTTCATGCTCACCACAGGAAGCAGAGACTGGAAGACAGCACACAGAGCAAGTGTAAAGGTGTGGGGTGGAGGAAATCGTCTCAGGCCCGTGGCTGTAGCAGGCTGTGGATGAAGCTGCTGGTGCTGCCTGCACACACTGGCTGTCTTTGATAGTAAAATCTGGGGAAAGTTGCTCACAACTTACTGGTCTCTTGCCCTGTGATGACACACACTTGCACCAGAGTCTGAAGTCCCCCTGCCTTGGCTTTCACAGGGCTGACATATTGCACAGCTGAGGCCATGAAGATGGGCACAGACTGTCCAAGGATGTGGCACTGAGCACCTCCTTCTCCCCGTATCTCTCTGCTTGCTCCACAACTCTGCAGCCCCTCGCTCTGGTGCAGCTCCTTGGTGGCTTTCTGGCCCACAGTACATTCCCTTTGGACCCCACACTGCTACATGATGCCATCCAGCCATGGGACATGCCAGGGATGGATGCTTTGGGCAAGCAGTGACTTGAGAGAGGTGCTAACATCCTAAAATCAACCTACCTGCCCCAGTATGAGGTGTGTCATTGCTGAGGTAGGAACACAATAAACAGCCGAAGAGGGGACACCGGGAATGGGGGAAATGGGGCCTAATGCTGCAGCTGAGCATCCTGAGTTTTGTTCTTCTTGTCAATTTTTAGATTATTTTGGAATTTGAAGGGTCAAATTTGGGATCTGAAAAACAGGATGGGATTTGTTTCACTTGGTTAAGGAGAAACTGGCCAAGGGTTTGGCTTGGAGTGTGGTGAGTGCAGTCATGACGACAAATACCCTTTGCAAGTCAGTCTTTTAAGGGAGACTTTTGCACATTATCAGCTTTTCAGGACATGAGGCATCCCTGAGAACCAGTTTTTGACCTGGACAAACACAACGCAAAGCCAAGGAGTTGAAGACAGGCTCTCCCCTGCCATAGGGAACCACTTACCTTCTGCCACAGAGACTCCCGGGATGCCAGGGAGGAGCAGGCAGCCACAAACCAGCAGTTCCCCACCTGGCCCTGGTGTAAGTCATGGGAGCTGATCCCATCCACAAAGAGACGTGGATCATTGCAGATTTCCTGTGGGACAGGAGAAAAACAGACACTGTGGGTCAGATAGCAGACAGGGAAACCAGGAGCAGGGCTTCTTGGCAAAGGAAAAGTCACTTCCTCAGAATCCATGTAAACCTGACCTGCAGATTTCTGCTGGCCATGCTCATCATGCTGGTGGCAGAAGGACCCTGTCCTGCCTTTACCAGGACATGGGCAGCATCACAGGACCTACTCCCTATTCTGTCCCAGCACCAGTGCAGCTTTGTTATCCCTGTCAATAATACTATGCTTCCACACCATTACAGCCCTTCTAAGTCTCCTCTTTCAGATGCCTTTACTCCATGACTCTTTTACAAAGGGTGAGGGATCTGCTCTTCCAGATCCTAGCTCAGCAGATCAAAAAAATTCGGTGAGCCAAAAGCTTTGTAACTGGGCCAGAAGGATTAAGTACACATTCTGCCACCAAAACCAGGATGGTGGATTGTGCATAGACACCATGAATGGGGAAACTTGGGTAGGAGGCAGCTGGGAGATAAGATCATCCCTCCAACCATGCACCAAGACTATTGGCTTTTCTCTGCCTGGCTCCTGCCAGGCTGCCCTCCTGCTTCCCACTCCCACTTAGAGCCTGACCAAGAAAGCACTTAAATAACAGTGTTGAGCAAGTTTCAGGTGACACACTGCTTTTTTAAAAATGTATTTTCTCCTGCTCAATCCAGTTTGTAAGTTCATGTCCAGCTGGAGACTGGGAGCAGATGGGACAGACAAACAGTTGAAAGAACCTTTTCCCCTTTGTTATTACAGTTAATTTGAAGAGGGAAAAGGAAAAGCAGATTATCCATCTTCCCCCATACCTCCCAGTTTTTCAGGCTGGTTGTACCCAGAATAATATGCCCCTCTGCCCTGACTTTGCATACGAGGACTTGTATCACCTCTACCCATAGATCCATGGAAGGGTTTGGGTTGGAAGGGACTCTAAAGATCATCTAGCTCCAAACCCTGCACTCCAGGCAGAGACCCCACCCACTAGATTAGGTTGCTTAAGGCTCCATCACAGGGAGGAAAAGGAACCAAAGGCACCTCCTGCTATTCCCACCTAGCTCAGCCAGCACCAGATACCTGAAAATTAACCTGACACAAACTGGCCAGGCTCAGACCCAAGGAAAAGGACTAATCCCCTGATGTTGGTGTTGCAGCATGTTAGATTGAGCGCTAGGGGGAGGCAAGCTGACACCAGCAAAGGCAGGAGCCACCTGTGCCTCAGAATCGCTGAGCACATGCAGGGATGGGAGAGGAGCAGTGGGGATCAGCTCCTGTTTCATGGCACCGGGGAAGCACCCAGCAGTGCGGATGTGTCTGGTGGTGGGGGCGTCTGTAACATCAGCTCTTTGTGATCCTGCTCTGGGGAGCAGAGGCACCTTCCTTATCACAGCTGCCCCTTCTGCCCTTGGGGGGATCTGAGGATTACAATAAAGGAGTTGCTTGATATTACGCAGACAGGTGAGAACACGAAATTGTGAGAAACACAGAGCCACAAAACAGTTTGAGTTGGAAGGGATCTTTTAAAGGCCATCTAGTCCAACAAGTCCCTGCAATTAGTGGGGACATTGTCAACTGGATCAGGTTGCTCAGAGCCCAGTCCAACCTGACCTTGAATGTTTCCTGGGGCTGGGACATTGATCACCTCTCTGGACAAGCTGTGCCACTGTCTTACCACCCTCACTGTAAAAAACTTCTTCCTTACACGTAGCCTAAATCAACTCTCCTTCAGTTTAAAACCACTACTGCTAGTCCTATCCCAAACAGGGCCTGCTAAAAAGTTTGTCCCCATCTTTCTTACAAGCCCCTTTCAAGTACTGAGAAGCTGCAGTAAGGTCTGCCCTGAAGTGCAGAGCAGGGGTACCACACTTCCCTGCAGAAGGCTCACACACCACACCCAAGCCCTGTGACTCAGCCTGGTCCCAGTGGGCTCCCAGTGATCCTAAGCACATAATCACCAATCAACGTGGTTAATCAACAAATCAACGTGGTTATAAGGAATTTCTGGATATCATCCAGCCCCCACCCCCTAATCAAAGCAGGGTCAGCTACAGCAGGTTGCTCAGGACTGTGTTCAGTCAGATTTTGAATATCTCCATGAATGGAGACTTTGCAACCTCTCTGGTAAGCCTGTGCTAGTTTTTGGACCACCCTCATAGTATAAAGTCTTTTCTCATGCTTAAATGGAATTTCCTGATTTTCAGTTTGCACACTCGGTCTCTTGTACTGTCACTGGGCATCACTAAGAAGTCTGGCTCCGTCTCCTTCATTCCCAACTAACCGGTATTTATGGACATGGTTAAGATTCCCCTGAGCCTTCTCTTCTCCAGAGTGAAGAATCACAGAATCATTAAGAAGACCTCCATGATCATGGAATCCAGCCATTAACCCAGCACTGCCAAGTCCACCACAAAACCATTTCTCTCAGCACCACATCTGTACTTTTCTTGAATATTTCTAGGGATGATGATTCCACTGCTTCCCTGGGCAGTCTGTTCCAATGCTTGAGCACCCTTTCAGAGAGGAAATTTTTCTTAATATCCAGTCCTTGTAAAGGGAAAGGCAGCATTGCCTCCTTGTTCTAATGCTGTGGAATTGATTCTATCAGGATGAGTCTCATCCATGGGTCAGTCTCCCCAGCAAAACCCCCCTGGGAAGGTTTGCCATATTCTTTAGACTGGAGCTCACCAATATTAAATTGTTTGGATTCTTTAGTCCCTAATGAAGCTGCTGAGTTTCCACTCATACATTTTGTACCTGGTCTAGACTGTGTGGCCTCAATCCACTGGGATGACATTTCCTGTATTCTCAGGCTGTACTGAGGTGGGAGCCAAGGACCAAGGCACTGCTTCAGGCCAGGCTGCAATTCCCCAGGGTGTCACAGAGCACAGTGGGGCCCTGGTGTGTGATGCAAAGCACATTCAGAGCCATGGAGCACCATGCCCATATGCAGAGGTGGTTGCTTGATATTACACAGACAGGTGAGAACAAGCTACCAGTGGGAACTAGGTCAAAAAGCCAAGAAAAGCTTTGGAACATTTAGTGTTCCTTTTCCTGTGAAAGGTGCTGGAAGTGATAAGGAGCTTGTGCTGCAGCCAGATAGAATTACAGGGCCTGGGATGTGTATGTGCAAAGGGAGGAGGGAAGCAGAGATTCCCTGATCAGAGAAGGTCATGACCTTGGTTTCCTCCCCTCCCTACCATGCAACAGAGAGAATGCAGGTGAGCAATAACATTTATCCAGGCAGCAAACACCACGTCACCCTCCCAGCACCATGACACTGAGAGAGGAGGGCAGCACACCAACATCTACACCCACACACACCCTCGGGCCTTCTGGGTTCAGGCTTCAGCCACCAGCTCAAACTGCCTCTTGCCACTTGAGGCTTCAGCAGACAGGAAGTCCATTCTGTCCTTCATTCATTGATTCTGTCCTTCATCACAGCCAGATCTTGGGCCCTGGTTGCTTCTAGTCTGGACACAGATGGAGAACAGGAAGAAAAAAGGGGAAGCCAAAAGCTATGGCTGCAGGGAAGCTATGATTTTAATGTGTGATTCTTAACTCTGCCTTGGCCAAGGGAGTCATCCATGTCTCTTTACCCCCAAGGAGAACATGTCTTGGAGGATCCCAAGAATCACAGAATCACTGAAGCTGGAAAAGCCCTTAAGATCTCCAAGTCCAACCATTAATCCAACATTTCCATGTTCACCCCTAGATCATGTTGCCAAGTGCCACACCCACATTTTCTTTGAACACTTCTGGAGATGGTTATTCCAAGGATCCTAAGCACCATCAAAGATGATCTGCCCTCCCTAAAATTGTCTGCTGAAATGCCTGCTGAGCTCCAGGCAACAAAACACAATTTAGAGAAAGCCTGTGTGGATGGTTCTATGGAAAGAATCAGACTGATAACACAAAGAGGGCCAAAATAGTGATTCAAAGTTCTGGTGATTCATATCCTCCCTCCTCCACTGGATGTGGGACAGAGGTGGAAATCAGAGCCAGAGCAGGTTCCTGTCAAGGAGGGGCTGATTGCCGAGGTCTGGCTTATGAGAGCCCAGATTAGGACAGTTTGCTTCCTCTGACTTTGGGTTTTTGAAGTTCATTAAGGGGAAAAAAAAAAAAAAAAAAAAAAAAAAAAAAAAAAAAAAAAAAAAANGAAAAAAAAAAAAAAAAAGAAAAAAAAAAAAAGAAAAAAGAAGACCCAATCAGAGCAATTATCTAGTACTTTTTAGCTTCCCCCCCAAAAGCACGTGGTCTTTCCCTCTTTCCCTCTCCCTCTGCTCTCCCTTTTGGGACACTTTCCCGAAACACACACAATTTTCTTCCAAATGCATTTAATGCAGAAAATATCTTCCTCACCTTCTCCAGCCAGTCCAATTCCACACAGGGCTGTAAGGAGAAAATCACTCTCTAATTTGATTTATAATTGATGACTGTTTTACCATAAATGTTTCCCAGTGCAGGTTTCTGAGATTCAGATTCACTGGGGATCTGGATCATGTCAAACCAGATGTGGGGAGAGAAAAAGCTGCGGCAGGAGGAGGAATAACCACGGGAGATACAACATCTGCTGCGTGCCAGGACCATTTTTTGCTAACAAGATTTTGTAAGGAACAGACTAGTCTAATTTCATTGCAGAGCCTGGCTGTTTCAGAACAATGCCTTCACTCAGACTTGCACAATCAGCAAAATAATCTCTTAGCATGGCTGCGCTTCCTCCCTCCCTTCTGGGCAACTGGGAACCGAAAGGATCCTGTCTTAAATGTCACTCACACAGACAAGAGAGCAAGAGGCACCCAAGCATGGCAAGCAACGGTGACACAGCAGACACAAAGGTCCCTGTGCTGCCCTGCTGCAGGTACCTGCAACTGCGAGGCGATTTGGCAAAAAGGGCAATTAATAAAATTTGCACCAGGGTGGAAAGGGAAATGGGATGAATTTAGAATACCAGGGGTCTATGCTTTCAGATGGATTAATATCGGATCATAGAATCATGGAGTGGTTTGGGTTGGAAAGGACCTGAAGGATCATCTCTCTCCAACCCCCTACCATAGGCAGGGACACCTTCCATTAGACCAGATTGCTCAGAGCCCCATCCAACCTGGCCTAGAACATTTTCAGGGATGCAGCAGCCACACCTTCTCTGGGCAACCTGTTCCAGTGCCTCACCACCCTCACTATAAAAAACTGTGTTGTTATATCTAGTTTTAATCCATCCTTTTTCAGTTTAGAACCATTATCTCTTGTCCTGTCACTACAGGCTCTACTAAAAAATATATGCTTGGCAGATCAGCTTCACACACATGGAAGGGTAGGCTTGGTTGGGAATATCTACAACCTACAGAACTGTTTGTGGGGGTTTGTATTGCCTCAGTCAGGCATCCCTAATGCTAATCCACTCACAGTATCTCAGTGTGTACACATTTGTATTGTTATCAGCTCCCACACCATGCAGAGGGCACTGGACACTCCACCCACAGCAAACAGGACTTGCTTGTGAAGGGAGGCATCCAAAAAACATGCTCCCCACAAACTCCTCCACTCAGTTTGTGTACCACAGCATCACAAAATGGCATTTGTTCTGGCACCTGTAAGAGTGAGGGCAGTGTTTGTTTTGGCACCAGGAAGAGCGGAGACAGAAGCAAACAAGATCTAAAGGTCAGTTTGCAGGACCTTGACAGGTCCCTCTGCAGTTTTATCTTCTGGGTATCCAAAGTACAAAGGGATACCCAAAAAAGGATAAAGCAATGAGAGTTGGAGAGACACAAGAGGCTGTGAGAGCACTGCACTTCCCCAGCAGCAGATGGAGAGGGATTGGAAAGAGAATGGCACAACTACAGAGACCCCACACCTGTCATTCCTTCCACATGCCCTTTCCAGGGAGGAACTCTTGGGAAGTCTCACCGTTACTCCACCCAGGACTTCTTCAGTCTCTACCTAGCCAAGACTGATGCAGAAGCTGGCACAGCCTGGCTTTTAGCATCACCACACATCCAGACACAGCCCTCCTCAGGCCATCTCTCCCACAGCAAGTGCTTTCGTCTGGTGGCAAAGCCACCAAGGAAAGAAATACTCCCTGGATACCAATAGCCCTGAGGTCTGCAGAAGTCACTGCCAAAGCAGGAAAGTCTTCACATGGCTCACTGACAAACTGGGGGATGGGATGCTCGGAGCAGTGAGATGATGCCACAAGTCACCCCCATCGCGAGGCGGAAGTGGTCCCTCTGGGTTTCCAGTCCCAGCACAGCCCAGTCACCAGGGGCACCATCCTTCCTTCATAGAAATGATGTCACCTGGCTCCCCTTCATGCTGCATCACCTGAGCCACCCAGACCCTTACAGCTGCACACAACTACAGTCTTGAGATGTGGAAAGGACACTGAGCAAATGCAGCTCTCAGAGATGGCTCCACCTGGATCTCCTTCCCTAAATCCTGGTCCATGTAGGCACAGGCTTTAGGGAGATACACCAGGGAGGTGGAGGAAGAGAAAGAAAATAAACTCCCAAGGCTGTTTAACACTCTCTGACAGATACACCTCTCTGACTCAGCACAGTGCTGCTGGCCACCTTTGCCCAAATTCTCCCATCCTCCATCATATCCCAGTCTTGAGCTCTCCTACAGATCTCCTTTGACCAGCTTCCCTTGGGAAGGACTTGCAGGGTGAACCAACCCTGGTTTGGCAGTATTGTGAGTTTAAATTACACCCACACTCCAAAGCCTGTCCTCTCACATGGCACACCATGCTCTCACTTGCTCAAACACTTTTGGTTCTGGGGTTTAACCTCAAGCAGAGGAACTGCCTTGGCTTGGAACTAAAAGCATCAAGCCCCAGACCTGGAGGATCACAGTTATGCAGGTACAAGTGAGGGACCACAAACCACAGGGAGGAGCCCTGAGGATGCTCCACATCTTGCACCACTTTTGAGCCATTGGTCCCCATCCTGAAGGATGCAGAGGTGGGGCCATGATGGTCTAAACCCATGAATGGCTATTCATCACAGAGCTAATGTGAAATCCTAGAGCAAGCTGATGTGGCCACAAGCTCAGCTACACTGTTTCTGCCTCCAAGCAACATAACTCAGCAGATGTCCTGCCTGAATCCCAAAACCTGTGTCCCACTGAAAGCCAATCTTCTAAAACAGGATTTAGAAATCTAAATTGTGCAGGTGTTTTTTGTTGGTTTTGTTTGTTTGTTTTTAATTAACCTAAGAGTCAAGTTATCAATGGAAAAAAAAGAACTGGAAACTGCAAAGGAAAACTACCTCCACACTCCATTCCGTGTATCTCAGATCAAAATCTCCAAACTGGTTTTCTGTGGGGATTCCTCCCACACCCCCTTGAGCCATACTCTGTCCACTTCCTCGTCCCAGGGCAAGGAAATACCCTTTGGCTTGTGATTGTGTCCCATTCATAGCAGCTCCATTCAAAGACAGGACTTGACCTCACCACAATCTAAATTAATCCCTGACTATGCAATCATGATGAAAAATGAGGTTATCGTGAGTTTAAGCCATTTAAAGAAACTACTTTCAGCCCACGCCTATTCTGGTTATTCATACACTGGGTGTAGCTTTACAAACAGAATCCTGTTTTATGAGAACACTACCCTCTAGAGATGTGGAGTCATGAGCTTCTGCTAACTGGGAGAAGGGACATTAATTCTTATGTAACTCTGTCAGTGGCATTTGCATCAAAATTTAACCATCCATGACCACTGTCCATTAAGATGGTTTGTTCACCCTTTTCCTTCTTGGATGGAGACTATCACTGAGCAGTGGTTTCTTCACAAAGATCCAGAAATATCAAAGAACCATTGTTTTATATTTCCACTCACACACATTCACTCACAAACTCAGTCAGTTACATACTCTCACACACTCTTCCTATTTTATTTTCCTTCTGCAAGAGGCAGCACCATGCCCAATCAAGTCTTTTCAAGGGTTTCAGTGAAAGACACTTGCTCCAGCTGGAATGCTTGCCCTTAATACAGGTAAATCACCTCAAAATCCCATTCTCTCTGAGCCCTCAGAGATTAGAGCTCACAGGCAGTGCAGCAACTCCCAGCTTGCACCAAGACTAAAAGCCTTGGCTGATTCAGAGCGTGCATCCAGCCCTGGGACCCCACCATAAGGAGGACATAGTACATGTCCAGAGGAGACCACAAAGATGCTTGAAAGGCTGAAGCAGCTCTGCTATGAAAACAGGCTGAGAGAGTTGGGGTTGTGCAGTCTGTAGACAGGAAGAATCCAAGGAGACGTTAGAGCTCCTTCCAGTACCTAAAGAAGCTCCAAGAAAGCTGGAAAGAGTTTTTTGACAAGAGGATGAAGTAACAGGACAAGGAGGAATGGCTTGAATGGCTTTAAAAATCAGGTTTAAGTTAGATAATAGAAAGAAATTCTTTCCTGTGAGGGTGGTGAGGCACTGGCACAGGTTTCCCAGACAAGCTGTGGATGTCCCATCCCAGGACAGGTTGGATAGGGCTTTGAGTGGTGAGGAAGACATTCAGTGAAGGTATCTCGGTGAGCAGCTGTAGTTTGAGCTCCAGGGAGAGGGACCCCAAGCCTGAGACAAGAGGCTGTGAACTGCTGACCTAAGAAAAAAGGGCACTTGTGTCCCATCCATGTGACTGGACACTCAGAGACTCTCCAGGCTTTCCCATGCTTGGACTGTGAGAGGATAAAAAACCTAAGGTTTCCTTTGTTCAGGGACCCTTCTCAGAGACACCAGGTCAGGCCATTTTTCTATCACTGCGCCAAAATGAAGTAATTGTAATGATCCAGATGTCTGAGACTCTGTTATGGGAAAGCTGAGGTCACAGTAAGGCAGCCTGGTCTGCCCGTGAGTGTAGAGAGTCAAGTGGGGCACCCACTGTCTCCCTGGAGCCCCAGCTCAGGTGGTAGGAGTGTGACTGCCAGAGTGGATCCTGGATGATTGGACAGGGAAACCATCCTTAACACTGAGCAACTAGGTCTAATGGAAGGTGTCTCTCCCATGGCAGGGAGGTTGGAACTAGGTGATCTTGAAACCAAACCACTCTGTGCTTCTATGATAAGCAGCTCTGTAACTGCTCTGCAGGTCAAATGTGCCCCTCCAGGACCCCAGAGCACAGTCTGGGAGGATTTACACATTCCCTCCGATGGAGGTCAGAAGATGTGGATGCCCAGGACTCCTTTCTGCCATACCCTCTGCTATTGTTCTGCTCTAACTCATTACCAATACAGTAATTTCTTGCCACCAACACGCAGCTGCACTAAGAAGCACGCAATGAATCTAATCCAGGGATTTTACCGTCACTTTTGCTTTTAAGGCCATGTCCTTCTGATCCTGAGGACAGAGCAGACTGCTGGAAATTTCTTATCAAAGGCTGCACTAGTGCCAAGCAACTTATCAAATCTAGTTCTCACTGGGGATAACAGGGGGAGTGTGTTTGCCTGGCACCAGGAGGCCATGGCCCTGGGAGGATCTGGCGAGACCTGCTGGAATACAGCCAGGGTCAGGATCACATCTAATGGGAGTGGAGACCTTTTAAAATAAGTACAAATTATAACAATGAATCTCTTGTTCATCCTTGAGGGATGGGGTAGCCTATGAATGGCTTAGAAATGTAAAAACAAGGTCAATTCAGAGATTGCATTAAATGATGACCAAATCCTTTCCTGGCAAGGAAGAGCCAGACTGGCAATCAGCTCCAGTTTTACTGAAAACAGCAGATAAATTAACAGGCAAGTGGCTCATAAATTCTTAAGCCGAGAAATGCAAAGTTCTGGAAGGATTTTAACCCCTGTGATGGACCCCAGGCAAAATCTGTTGACTGTTCAGAGGAGATGATCCCTCAGTCAATCCAGCAGCACAGAGGAGCCCCAGCATCAACACTAACCCCAAGTATTCTTTGGGCAAGACCAAAACTGAGAGAGACAGACCAAGACACTGCAAAAAACTCAGTAAAGAGACCCCTGGAGCATAGAAGTTAGTATTTTGGTCTTCCTGGAAGAAACACCTCCAAGAGGGACACCGGAATGTTTTTGCACCCAGTTGTCATTGTCAGTGTAAGTGCCTCCCTGCTAAACTCCTGGTGAGCTTCGGAGAGCAAAGAACTGCAAGAACCTAACCTCTGTCTTTCCCATTATCTTCACTCTTGTGTTTTTGTCAGCTTCCCAGCCTGCACTACGCACTGGGGAACAGACCTTTTAATGCAGAAACTTGTGGGCAGGGAAGTGCTGGTCCTGCTTTTAGTGAATTAGTTCATTGACTCCTTTCCCCTTCCAAGGAAACCCCCAAGGGGATTGATTGTATAATCCTCACTCAGCAAGAGAAAAGAGCTAAGTGCTTAATAATGTAAAGAAAAGTGGAGCTAAGAGATGCTCCTCCATCCTGAAACACCTCCTCCAAAGATAACAGCATCCAGTTCAGGAGACAGTGGACATAATGTATCCTGCATGATAGACAAGGGAGAATGGCTTTAAGGTGAAATAGGGTAGATTTAGATTGGATATTAGGAAGTAATTCTCCCCTGTGTGAGTGGTGAGACACTGGACCAGGCTATCCTGAGAAGCTGTGGATGCCCCATTCTTGGAAGTGCTGAAGGCCAGGCTGGATGGGGCTCTGAGCACTCTGGTCTAATGGAAGGTGTCCCTGCCGAAGGAACTAGAGGATCTTTAGGATCCCTTCCAACCCAAACCATTTTATGATTCTGTGAATGGACAAAACCTCTATACACAAGTCACAGTAATATATACCAGGAAGTCAGGGAATGGCTATTGAAAAATCCTATTTTCTTGGTTTCTAAAACAAGATTTCTCTTGTTTGTCTGGAAAAAAACCTCAGGGCTGTGACTGAGAGCATCTCTCCTGAGTGCCATAGTAGGGCTGAAAATGCCATGGTGCCCTAAGATCTCCTGCTTCCACAACCAGAACACCTGGCCTTTCTCTCTCCCCCAACTACTTTCTTAGGCTTTCCCCTCCAAATGACATTGCCTTCATCCAGACAAAATAATATTACCATTTAGCACGAATCTACCTTTATGCTCTTTAATCAGTGACAATCTCCCCTGACAATTAGTTCCTGCAGAGATAATTCAGCACTTGCAAGTAAATACTGGAGAGAGATAAAAATACTGAGAAACAGGCATGGAGGGAAAAAAATCTTCCCATGAAGACTGGGAGGATGTCGACTTCATCCAAGAGAGTTTCTCTGGTGGTTGCAACCATGTAGGCTTGAACTCACAGGGCAGAGATGCAGCTCAGGTTCAACCACACGTCACTTCGAGCCACACAGTCACTGTGACAACAGCTGGCTTGGAAACCCCTGTGTTTGTCACAACTTCTTGTTACAGCACCTTTGCTACAGCTCAGCACAGAGATCCCACCTGAACCCTTCCAAGTATCTTTGGGATCTCATGTCCCAGCCACTCAGCATCTTAGGGATGACCATGAGGTGCTCCTGCAATGGCCTGCAGCACATTATTGTGGACAGGAATACACTCAGCATACAGGAGCCCACGTGCCTCCCAGAAAAGGAGGAAAAAAACATCTTCATGCTCAACCTGACTCATGTAGTTCAACATCACACCTGTGCATGATGTAAGCCTCTCACCAGGCTTCATTTGATTCCCACAAAAGGTGCAGTGATGCCCAAATTTGTCCTGGCTGGTGACCCGTCCCAGCAGCAGGTCCTAGCTTGAACCTGAACCAAGTGGGCCTCTTGCTGCAGAGAGAAAACAAGCTCTGGGTAAGGCCCAGAGGTATTAAAGACAGACCCTAATTGAAGCCTGTAGCAATCCCATGGCATTCCACTGGAAGCACTCTGTATCCAAGAAGACAGCTTGGGACAGCTCTCTGATGTGATGGTTAGAGGATATTAACTCTTTTCCCACAGGGTAGATGAGTCTCTTTTACCTTAGACCATCACAGTTTTTTCCACAGAGGATCAACAGATACAGCAGATGCCCCAAATCTCCCCTTATTTTTGTCATCCATCCTGCACCTCATCCGTCCCCTTCTACTCATTTTTGTGCCACCCCTTCTTATTTACCCACCTCCCAAACATCCAGACCAGCTCACCCAATGCACAGACCAAACCTCCTGCTTCCAAAGCGCAGTGCCAGCATTTCTGTCCCAAAACGGGAGGGCAAAACTCAGAGCTTCAGGATCAGGCTGAGATTTCCACTGGGAGTGGTACTACTTGCCTTGATACAGATCTCCCTCTCCTTTGCATGGCAGCACACAGAGAACAAGGGAAAGAAGTTTCAAGCAAGGTGTTGGGATTTGGGCTAAGCTCAAAAATTCTATTTAATTCCTAATGCAAGAGCCAAGTGCTGCTGCCAAAAGGAGCCACTGATGCTGCCTGGGTGATCTCCAAAATCTGCTTTGGCTAGGCAACGAGCAGCCAGCTTTGTTTTTAAGTGGATTCACTGAACAGGGCTCTTCAGGACCCCCTTCCCTGCTCAGGCTGATGCTGTGGTTTCCCTCCCTCTGCAGCACTTCAGTAATTGGCTTTCTGGCTTCGCAGGGCCGCATCACGAAGGCGTCCAGCAAACAACCACCGGAGCCAAAACACGATTAGAGGGCTCAAACAGCTGCTCCCTCTGCAAAGATCTGGCATCCAGAGCAGGGCTGGAGGCCAAGGAAAGCAGAGAGGGAGGGAGGATACCCTGCTGGAAATAATAAGGCTGAGCCCGTTCCAGGAAAGGCTGCAGTGCTGGATGCAGGAGGAAGTTGAAGCTAAATAGCCTGACCAGGGAAGGGACCAGAGCTGTTCCTCAGCCTCTCCTTTCCTCTTCTGCCCAGAAAAACCTCAAGCAAAAGGGAAGGCACTGCAGAGATTGGGGGGTTTGTTATTTTGTTGGGGTTTTTTTTGCCAAAGCAGCCTCAAGCTTTGGGAGTGCATGGAGGAACAGAGAGGATGCTGGAAGAATAGTTGGGAAGGCAGAGATGCACACATGGAGGACGGACTGTTTAGATCCATACTAGCACCATGGAAGTATAAGATTCATGGAAATAAGATCCTGCCTCTGCCAAAGCACATTCCCAGCACCGCAGTTAGTTCACTATGGTTACTTTTCACATGCAAGTGCTTTATCTGAAAAATCACAGAATGGTTTGGGTTGGGAAGGACCTTCAAGATCACCTAGTTCTGACCATCCTGCTGTGGCCAGGAACATCTTCCACTACACCATGTGGCTTAAAGCCCATCCAACTTGGCCTTCAACACTTCCAGGGATAGGGCAGCTACTGCTTCTCAGGGCACAATTTATCTCCTATGTCTGATTTCTTTTCGTAGATCACAAGTGACAACTGTTCTGAGAAAGCAAGTGGTTGTTTTTAACAGTGGGCAGCTTTTATTTCCATTCTCCACCCACTCCATTCTCACAGAGCTACAGACATGATGAGCTCTTATGTTTTATCACAGTTTTACTGAAAGTCTCCAAAACAACCCATGGCCCTGAGAGATAAAAGTGTGTACACACCATCCCTTCCCTGCTGACAGTATCCCTGGGACAGGGGACTCCATTTCTGGGTAAGGAAATCCCCTAAACAGCATCTGCCAAAAGCTGGGAGTATCACTACTTGTTTTTTTCTGAAAGAGATTTACCTGTGATTGCCTAAGAGAAGATTTGCTGATTGTAATAGAAACAAGATCCTGTGGTTTAATAACTGCACCATGTCATTCAATAGCACACAAGCAGAACAGTTGATTTAAACTTCATGGACATTTTTGACTCTACTGAATCCTGCATTAACTTGGAAAAGCTGATAGTGATTACTTTCTTGCAGAAGATGCTGAGATTTTTCCTGGACTCTCTCCCTTAGAAAGCCAGTATGAATTCAGCCAGAATCAGGTCCAGCAACTAAAAATGTCATTTTGCATTGTCTGCTGGCACAAAGCAATTCTCCCCATGAAATTTAGTTACTTTTGCTGAAGTGAGAGATTTCAATTGAGAGAAAGAACATAGAGAAATGCTTTTGAGAAAGAGGCTTCTCGAAACTTCAGCAGCGAATCGGGCAGGTGTGAACTCAAATTCTTTTTTTAATGTTGATTTTGTGGTCAAGGCAGCTGAGTAGGTCTGGTCAAACAATCCTACCAGACAGTGGCATCAGGAGTCTGCTACTGCTCAGCATGCGTTCCTTCTGATGCCCACACTGCTGGCAAAGTTCCCTTTATCTGGTGCAGAGGCAGCAAAACAAGGACCACTTCTGTGTCTTGTTAAGCCACAGGACCCTGCTGGCACATGGGACCCACTTCCAGCCTCCATTCCCACTGACAGCCCATGACAGAAAGAGCTCTGGTTCAACATTCTATGCTAATTGCTTTAAGGGTCCCCTCCTAACCAAACAGTTCTATGATCTTATGAAACTGCAGAGCTGGGTGGCTGCAAAAATTTGAATTCATTCTGTGCATCAGCAGGGATGGGTTTGGACTAGGTGAGCATAACACTTTGCAGGTGAGGTTCAGAAAGCTTTCTTAGAAAAGACCTCATGCTCTAAAGAGCAAGGCAGCAAGAGGATAATACCTGCCTGAACACCAAGGGCTGCAGGTGAGATGAAAGCCAGAAAACGAGATGGAGAAAAGCTCTGAGATGCTCAGCAGAACACAAGCAATCTTTGTCCCTCTACAAAGAGATCCAACCCTCTGTCTTTAGACACGGGGCTGAAGTAATGTGTGCAACCTGACTGCAAACCAGCAAGGGGGTCTCAAATACATCTCCACCTTTTAGTCCCAGAGAAAGTTGTTTAGAAAGTCTCAGCCATCATCTGTCTGCTGTATAAATGGGATGTGCAAGGGGTGTACATTTTGGCCCCCACAGTGAGACCAAACCATGGTTGGCCCTGTCTTCAGAAGGCAGCTGTGCACAATGCCTCTTTTCCTTCCAGCAGACAAGGGGAATAAACTAAAACACACACAGGGCTTTGCACAAATCCAGTGTCCAGGCAGAGCTGGAGTGGAAGACACAAAGGCAGAGCAGCGGGAAGCGAGGCCTCCTCTCACAGGGAGCCTGGTGGGATGCTGGGGGGCTCAGCCCCTCTGGCCACACAACAAGAGTCAGTTCAGCTCCATCTTTCCCTTCACACAAAGCCTTTTGTCCACCCCCCTCCAGACTGCCCTCACCCAGACAGGCACACCACTGTCTTGTGGAAGGCCAGCTGATTTCCTGGCCTGTCAGCGGGGGCGAAGATGATGACGGCAGCTCAGGCAACCCTACAACACTCAAATGCCACCAAGTCATGTGTGGCAAAGCACAGGCTGGGCAGAGAGGGCTGCTGCTCCCCATAGGGAAGGAAGGAAACCCAGGTGTGTGAGATGCTGGGATACTGCCACTCCCCAACCACAATTATCACTGCTACCTGGGACTCCTTGTGCTTCATGGCAGTCAGAGCACTGCTCTCATGGTCAACTCCAAGGAGACAGCCATAACAAGCCATACAAATTCCCCATAGTGCCTTGAGGTCCTGATGTGTATCCTTTGGGCTGGCACTGAGGACACCAGAAGAGGGACTGGCAACACTGGGGACAGGCAATGTTATCCCCAGTCTCCCACAACCTGCCTTTATGACAGACACAGCAGCATGGAGGAGAGACAGAGGACATGGTTTTTGCACAGAAGAGGAAGGATGGGTATGACCACCCTCTTCCCCAAAGATCCCCAAACCACCTCACCTACCCAAAGCTTATATTAGTTTCCCTTTCCAAATGGACCACTAGGAGTATTCTAGCAGAAGGTGTCCCTGCCCTTGGCAGGAAGGTTGGAACTAGATCCTTAAGGTCCCTTCCAACTCAAACCATTCTGTGATTCAGAGATAACACTCTGCCTTGCCAGACCCACCAGCCTTACAGGAGCACACAATACCAACCCAGCTGCAAACCATCTCTCTGGTTTATGCATGGCGAAACTGAGTCACAGAAAAGCCTCCTTTGCTCTTGGACCTCAGTGGATGCAGAAAAGCTTGGACCTGCGTGCAGCAGGTCTTCCTGGCATCCTAGAGGCTCACAATATCAGGTCTGGGTAAATAAATGCTGTTGGGGAGAGGAGATATGGACTGTGGCTTGACAGCCTTGGTGAAGGGTGCACTGTGCACTTTTAGGAACGCCCGAGAGCAGAGATGGTGGAAAGCAGTGTTGAGGGGCAAGGGGATGGGTGCACTTACTTTGGGTCGCTTCCACTGGATGCCCTGAATCCTTGATTTGTAGAAGAGCGAGTCGTCGTTGGCGGGGAAAAGAGGGTCCTCAAAGAGCTGCTTCCGCCGCTGGCACTCCTTCTTCAGGGAGGCGTAGCGCTGGTTCTCGTACGGCTTCACGGAGGAAAACATCCTTCCCCACCGGCTCTGCAGGACAGGCACAGCAGGAATGAGATGGGGCACGGTCTGGCCAGGGCCACTCAATCCTCCTCCGCACCATCTGAGTGGCAGCACTAAGACATCGTGGCTGAAGACAACCACCTCTGAGCCCAAGTGTACCTTGTTGATCCCTCAGGCTTGGGACTCCCATTTATCCCCCAAGCTGGCCAAACAACACCAAACCAGGCATAGTAGTAGGTAATAACTGGCATCCTGCTTCTTAACAAATTTGTAATTAATTTGGGAAAAGCACAGCCCTCAGAGGCAAAGGAGGAAAAGACACCCCCTGCAAGCTGGGTGTGTTCAGCTCTGGGGGTTGAGCCCTACCCAGAGCACCCCACCACGGGGCCTCAGCTTACAAAGTCGTGCATTTCATGATTTTGCCAGAGATGCCAATTTCTCAGCAGACTTTATCAGATTGGGTTTTAATTTAAAGAAAGGTCTCCTGGCAGAGCACTGCGTGTTTCTGGATTAATTGTTCTTTCCTGACAAGCATCTTGCTTCCAGGGCAGAGATGTGAATTTAGCAATCCAGACAACAGCAGGAAACCATTGCTCAAATATTCCCCAGAGAGAGATCAGCACCTCTCCATCACTGCTCCATCACCCCTGCCTTTTGGTCACTGGGTACCAACTGCTTTGCTCAGGCACAAAGAAAAAGGGTGCTCTGCATAGTCCCTACTACCTAATCAGAGATGTTTTTCAAAACTCCTTCCCTAAAGTTTCTCTGTATTTATTTATAACAGTCATGTATAATCTTTATCTCTCCCCAAAACAGGATGTCCTGTTTCAAAGGCTGACCATTAGTGACCTCAGTCTGGAAATGTCTAGTGTGAAGAAATGGGAATGTGTGTGCCACATAACCACGGAAGCATGGATCATTCAGGTCAGAAAAGACCTCTAAGGTCACCTATGCCAATTATTAACCTAGCATTGCCAAGTCCACAATAGCACAAAGCACGTCCCTAAGTGACATAAGCCCAGCTTTAGTCACCAACATTATAAAACTAAGGGTGCCCCATCCAGTGGGTGGATGCATCCAGCAAGCTGACCTCTCATCCCTCCTAGTGAGACATATAGAAACCATATGCTTGTTGTGGTATCATAACGTGGTGGGATAATGAAGTTGCCATAATGGCTAATTGGAAGCAGCTAATTTGCAAACATCCAAAATCCCAAGGATTATATGATCACTTACGGCTGGCACCAATTTAAGTAGAAGTGTCACATCCCTCGTTAATGAACCACTAGGATTAGCTGAAGGAAAGTAGGCATCTGAGAGCTAAACTAATGCCCATTCTGATGCTCCAGGAGCATTGCCCACCCTGCCAGCCTTCTCTCCTCTGGGAGAGACAAAAACACTTCACTTACGGAAAGCTGAAGAGCAAAGCATAGGTTTTAATTGACAACATTTATCAGCTTGATTAGCAACACAAGTGCTCATTACTCAGAGCTTAAGTGAACCCAAAATAATCCCCTTGCTGGCTGCTCCACAGGTCTGTGCTACTGAGGAGCAGTTGTGAAAGCAGCTCATGGGGATTTTGTCTCTCCCATCAGTACCAGATGCTTTGTAGCATCCCAGATGCTGCAAAGAGGCCCGCATCACCTGCCCTCAGAAAAGCCTTAAAAATAAATGGCCTGATATAAACCCCCAAATAATACACCAAATTCACTCCTTGTGGAAAGGCTGACTGCTCATTGAGGAGTCAGGGAATACACCCAGTATTGCAATCCACCCTGCTAAAAGGGCTAGGGAAGGCACTGGCCTTCAGATCTCCAGTAGAAGAGGGATGAAAAATAAGAGAGATGTACCCAGGGAGGTCATGGGGACATCCTGGCACTGAACAAGCTCCTTTTGAGTGACAATCAGGCCAAGACTTTGACAGTGATAGCACTCATTGCTACAGAGAGAGACGGGGAAAGCTGCAGTGCTGGGAAAGGATGGTAGGTAACTGCCTTCTGCAGAAATACAACAGGCTGAGAGAGAAGGGAGATGCTGTTAGCTGACATGCAAGACAAATCGCTTGGACTGGTGCATGAACTGGGCTGAGAGACACCAAAGGATATTTCCATGGGACGTTGTGCAGAAAGAACCAGTGGGATTAGGAAGGGAGCCTGGAAAGGAGGGGAGGAGGGAGGTCTAGTGCCTTTCTAAAAGCCACACTCAAGTTAAAGGCAGGAGTTTTGGGTTTGATGTAGGAGATGCTGGATGCTGCTCTGCAGCCTGTACCGTGGCCAAGGACTGGCACTTGGCTACTCATTCATAAAATTACTGCTACACCCTGCAGCTTGGAGATGTGCTTTCCAATGATCCCTGCAACACTGACTTTCACAATACACCCTGCGCAATGTCCATCCCTAGGAGAACAGGACCCCAGTCACCTCAGCCAAGGAGTTCCAGCCTTTCTGATTCCTGAATTTGCCTGAATTTTGCCTTGCTATCCCACCCTACAGTGACTGTCACCTTGGCAGCCATCTGTCCTCTCTGCAGGGCTACTCTCACATGACAGCACGTAGATGGATTTGAGTTGCAAAGGAAATGCCAAGCAGAAGGGGAAGGGATACTGTTCAGGATCATTTGCAAAACCAAACAAATTAAAAAAAAACCCCACCTTGCAAAATAATTAAAAGGAAGGGGCAGAGGGAATGTTCTTAGGGCAGTGTTAAAATTCATTACTCTCTCTAATTTGCAGCATTTCATGCTTACCAGGCTGAACTTCACCTCTGCCACATTAAAATGCCCAGAGGCTGTCTAATTATTCTCTGCCTTCTTGGACCAAGCTCAGATGCTCCAGGAGCGCAAGAACTGGGTGTTTTCACGCCTGATTTGAATTAACAGCCCTACGCTTGCATATGCATGTGTTTGCATGTGTTTGCATGCATAGAAGGAGAGGAATCTGGACTCACCACTCTTAGCATGAATTTTTATAAACAGTGGTCTGATCACAACCTCAGTCCTGCCATGAAGGAGTTAAACAAGAAACTACTTTGTTGGAAGACTGAGCCAGACTTATGACTCAGAGGTGTTGTGGACTCCCCTTTTCACCTCAGCATCATCCAGGTGCTCCAGCTCCTGCTAGCTGGTAACAGTCATGGCTCCAAGAACTGCAACAGGGAGAAGGATTGAAAGTGTTTGCATTGGCCAGGACCAAATACCTGCTGAAAGGCTCTTCCCTCCTTCCCTCCAAACATCTTCCTCTCCTTGCCTTCCAGTGCAGAGGCTTCTCAGGTGGCTGGCATGGGCTCACCAAGCTCGTGTTATCTCAAAGCTGCAGCCTGGCCAGGAGCAAAGCCTCCTTGCTTGTAGATCCTACAGCTGTCTCCCTCCAGGTCAGATAAAACACTTTGCTCTAAAGGACAGGATCTGCTGCCCCTCAGCTCCATTTCCACTAAACAGGAGAGGGCTTCGATATCACATTGCAAAAGCACAGGAGCAGCCAAGGAGAAGATGAAGCAGGAACCAGGCATGTGGTTGCCCAATCCTCAGGCAGGTGCCGTGTTATGGGACTCAGCAGCAGGGTGTTCAGAGCAGCAGGCAGAATTTTCCTAAATATGTTATTTAAATAATTTTTTACAGCCTCCTTGGGTGTTTCTATTGACAGACATGTGGCAACACCAGGGTTATCCTTTCACTTACCAACACAAAAGTCCAGCTGAACAGAGGAAACCTTGTTGATGCAAGGAGAGCTGTACACACTGTTTCTCCAGTGGAATTGTCACTCACTGTTTACACTGAACACAAGATAAGCACTCCACACCTCTTGGCCAACAACTCTATGCCAACCATGAACAAAAAAGCCTCAAGTCATCTTAGAATCATAGAATGGTTTGAGTTGGAAGGGGCTTTCAAGATCCTCTAGTTCCAACTCTCCTCACACAGCTCCTCTGGGCAACCTGTGCCAGTGCCTGTGCCATTCCCAAAGCCCTTTCCCACTGCCAGCTGTGCATGCACCATAGCTTTGCCCGGCCCCAAATGGTATGGCCCAGAGCCAGCAGCACAGTGCAGCATCCTGCATTAGCAATGCCCACAGGGAGGGGAAGCTGAAACCGCACTGACAGAAATTAGAAAACAAGACATCATTTCTTTTCAAATTGACTGTGGTTAACCAGGGAAGCTAATTCCCATGGGAAGTTACAGGTAGCTTATGTCCAGATGTTTTTGAGTACAGCTGTACATCACAGAGCAGCTGCTTTAGCCAAAATGCAAATTACTGAACATTTACAATGGTTGCTTGCTGAAACAAAACTGTTGAAGAAAAGAGCACTGAATGTCCCCTTCTGGCCTTTATCTCTTCATCAAGCCATATCTCTGTTCTCATTTAAGAGCTAAAAGCTCTACTAGGCTAAAGGTGAAATAATATTTTTTACTCTTAATTATGTTTATATCAAGCTCTGATTTTAATCAGTGATTTACTGCAGCACAGATGGCATCCAAATCAGGACACCTTAACATGGCACCTTTCAGCCTGAGGGTTAATCTTGCATGAGCAACCAGAGGGAGTAGCTGCTCCCCCTCAGAACCTCAGTATAGTGGATTCAGCCCCAAAAAACATCCTGATGGGGCTAAGGGCTGTTTGTTCTAAGTGAGTAAACCCTCTGGCTTTTCATAAGCATGTCAGTACAGCAAATGCTCCCTGATGAATCTTCCTCCTCTACAGAGCAAGAAAAAGCATCACTCTCCCACTGCAGAGATCCTGGTTCCTTCTGCAAAGCACTCCAAGACCTTCAAAGGAAGATGCTGTCTAACAGCTGGCTATTACTGAAAATAAACTCAAAAAAAAGAGTCCTTTTTACAAGGGCATGTAGTGATAGGACAATCTGGAATGGCTTTAAACTGAAAGGGAGTAGGTTTTGATTTGATATCAGGAAGAAATTATTCCCTGTGAAGGTGGTGAGGCACTGGCACAGTTGCCCAGAGAAGCTGGGGCTGCCCAATCCCTGGAAGGGTTCAAGGCCAGGTTGAATGGGGCTCTGAGCAACCTGGTCTAGTGGAAGGTGTCCCTGCCCATGGCAGGGGGTTGGAACTAGAAGGTCCTCAAGGTACCTTCCAACCCAAGCCATTCTAGGGTTGTATGAATCAAGAGCAATCTTTCATTAAAAAGTGCATTTGCACCTGGGCCAGGGAAAGGGCACGGTCACACATCCTGGCAGAAAGCTGCTGCAAGTGACTCCCTATCACCAAAACACGCCTGGCTGTCAGTGTCTGCACAAAATCAACTGGAGATAAGATGTCATGCTTGGAAGTTGTTTCCGGCAATGCACAGTGATTTTTATCGTACTGGCTTTATTTCCTCTGGATTTTTTTCTACCAGAACATCACTCCTTTATTGCTTAACAGCGAGATGACAGCACAGGGAGAGACACAGCCACTCAGTGGGTCTGCATGTATGTGCAGGATTTTTCTTCCTGGGAAGGCCAGTGTTATCAGGAGGGTCTGGGCATCCTTGAATCCCCATCTCCTTCAGGAGCCAGCTGAGTGTGCTGACCAGGAGCTCCCTTTCTGCTTGGATGACTCACACTGGGACAGAGGCCTTTGACTTGGGAGTTCCTCATTCCTTGCAGCTATGAGTCACCGTTTGCAAACACAGTCAGATGTTGGAGATACAGAAGAAAAGGCAGCCCCACACTGGGAACACTCTCATAACCCTGTGCTGGCTCGAGCTCTGCCTGGCCAGGGCTTTGCACACAAATCGGGCTTGTGGCACCAGCCAGACTGGCCCTACAGTCAGCACAGACTCTAAGATAAGAACGGACCAGGACACAAGCCTGAAGGCATCCTGGCAGAGGAAGGAGTAATAAGGATCAGAAAATGCAGGAGGCTGGAGGGATGCAGAAATAGCAGGGAGAGGAATGGAACAACAGCAAAAGGTGGTAGCAGAAGGACAGACCCAGAACCAGTGTAAAGAGCAAGGCAGTAACATGCCATTAGGCAGCCAGCCTTGACTGGGAGAAAGCAGAAATGTGTTGAATATATTCACCACACAGGGTCCAGCTCATCCCAATCCGCTCCTGGTTTGGGGAGAATGTAGAAGCTAAGTTTTGGGTACCTTCCACATGCTGTATGATCCCTGAGCCAGCATTACTGGTTGTGTTATGTTAGGCTTGTTTCCCAGGCCACAGCAGGGTTAAAAACATTTGGAGATCACCAGGAGTTGCAGGACAAGTAACAAAAGGTGAATTAAAGGGCTTTACCAATGCCAAGTCCCTGGAGGCAGCCATGACTTCACTAACCCCTCATGCCTCAGCACACCCTGACCCTGGTTAATAATAGTAAGGAGCAGCACAGAGCACCAGCAACACCAGAGCACTCCCAAGCTTGCTCAGCAACCAATGCAGCTTCCAAAAAAACACCTTTGTGCAGGAGAAGGCAGGAACCTTCTCCAGCACATGACACTGCTCACGCAGAGCAGGTTTTCAGGCACTGGAAAAATACAACCAAGGAAGAGCAGGCTCACACATACAGAATGGAGCCACCTGCACCTATGGTCATCCAGCCACATGGCTCCTGCTTAGCCCAGGAGGGCTGTCACCCGACATGAGGATCATGTTGAACACAAACCACACACCCCATGAGGTTACAGAGCTGCTGTGCCCTTCTCAGCATCCGTTTTGATCACCAGGAGAGGAGAGGATGCTATCTTTGTCGGATTGGACTGAGAATGTATTTTTATTATTTATTCAATGTTTCTAATTGAACAGCTAGACCATCTCCCTTTAAATCCAGTCACACTGACTCCACTGGAAGCCTTGCACTACAGTAATACACTCACACTGGTTTTCTTGCCAGCTGGGCAAAAAAAATTATGGTCTAAAGGCAGGTCTGTACCTTTCTGAGGCAGGCAGAGGGAAGGACAGAAGAGTCACAGGGCACGGCTTGACATAGCCGTGTGACCCTTTTTCTTGGGCATAATAGGTCACCGAGGTGCTTATTTGAGAGACTGTGGAACTGGAAAATTCATTTAGAAAACTCATCATTAGTGCAGATAAAATGCAGCACGTCTCCATGCAAATGCTCTGCTTTCAATAGCTTCCGCAGCCTCTAGGATGATTAAAGCAATTGAACTCCAAGCGACGCACAGAGACGCGTGCGGGAGGAGCAGCAGAGATAACGGGGCTGCAGCTACTCTGGAGGAGAGTGAGGAGAGGCAGCTGGGCCCTTCAAGATCATCCCTCCCAGGGCAGCTGTGATGTTTGTCCTTTTGGCTGATTCAGAGCATCCTTCCTGCAGCTTCAGCCTTGATCACTTTGTAACACACCCTGTCTCTCTCTGGGAGTGTTCAAGGTGAGGATGGATGGGGTTTTGAGCAAGCTGGTCTAGTGGGACGCGTCCCTGCTCATGGCAGAGTGCTGGAATGAGATGGTCTCCAAGGGCCCTTCCAGCCCAAACCATTCTGTGATTCTATAACAACACCATCCCCAAGGCAATGGATTTCTTGTCTCTCCATCACCTTCATCCCTTGCTGTAGGCAGAGCCCACAACTCTGTCCCAACAGAGGCCCGAAGGTACAACCAAGTCCTTCAGGTCTCCGCTTGAGAGGCTCCTGGCCATTCCAGAAATGTATCCCTTGACCTGCTCCGCTTCAAGCAGGACAGGATCATCTCCTGCAATTCCAGCTGATGGGGGCACCCCACTGCTTCTGACAACAGGCTCCACACCACAGGCTTTGCCCCAGCCCTACAGCTGCTGGCCTCAAGTCAGGTCTCAAACCTCTGCCAATACTCCCAACTTTTGCTAATAAACCATTTTAGGATTTTCTCTTTGCCTGACCCATACCTGAATAAAAACACCAAGACACTCTGGTCTGCTTCTGACTTGGGTCCTCCATGTTCAGTTTTCTTTTTGACAGGCCCTCAACCCCCTTGCCAGTTGTTTCCTGAAACCCACATCCTATAAATTCCAAAGCCACAACAGCAAATATCAGACCACACCTGCGTACTGACTGATAAGAACATTCTCCTTGTCTGTAAAACTTTCAGGATCGCCCAGCAAGATCTGCTAGTTTTAAATTAATTTAAGTTTAATTTACCTCCCTTTCCCTCTCTGTCTTAAATGAATTTTTCTTTCTGGGACTATTCTAAAGCATCATGAGCACAAAAGTCATATTTAAAGGCTTGCAGCAACTGAGTGCTAGTGCTTCTGAACAGGCCTCTCTTAGGCAGACTGGACCACCTCAAATCTGTGAGATTTATTAGAAATCCTTGTTACTGGATCCACTCAGTTCTTGCAAGCTGAAAGGTCTGAATGTAAGTTCCCACTGTCTTAATCTGAGCTCTTCAAACTGTTTCTGCCTTGGATGCTGCAACTCCCCCAACCTCCAGCCAGCTTTTCCCCCCATTATTCCTTCATTTCAGCAGTGCTGCCCTTCTCTAAACACAGAGGTAAGAGTTTGCCATACAACCCTTGCAGCAGAAAGGCTCCTGCTTTCTCCAGGCAGGGACTGGACATAAGCTTTCTTTCTCCTCCAAGGAGATGGATACAGGTCACAATGCTGAGCACCGCACGTTTTCTCCACTCAGTGTTCCAGATCACAGAGTAATGGAATGGTTTGGGTGGGAAGATATCTTAAAGGTCATGAAATCCAACACCTTCTGCCATGGACAGGTACACCTCTCACTTTTCAGATGAGGATTCCTCCTCCTATGAAGACCTATTGCTTTGCTGTAGCCCAGCCTGGCTGGTGCTTGCTCCTGCTACCATGGCTGCCAGCCAGATCCATCACCCTGCACTCACCCAAACAAAAATGCCCATCACTGCCCCAATGTCTGTCTGGATTCTCTGCACAACCTGGCTTGCCTTCAGGAGGTGGCTCACAGCATGTTCCTAACCCACACTGAGCACCAAGCAGGACAGTGTGGGTTGAGCACAATACTCTGGGATCAGAATTAGGCCCCCTCCTCCTCTCCCAGACATTACCCTGCCACAAGTCCCTGCTCAGTATCTCTTTAGACACTCACATTGCTGCAGCTCTCAGCTGGAGCAGCGAGTCGCAGAGTATGTATGAGATGTACCCTGTGACACAGGGAGGCGTTTCACTCCCCTGCACGGGACAGGAACCTGACACAGCCCCGTGTTAGATGCAATAAATCACCACTCTCCTGCATGAAGACCTGGCAGGATCCAAAGGTAACACTTGCTGGGCAAGCAGCCAGCGGCCACCATCTCCATCCTGCACTCATGCAGCAGTGGTGGTCTGGCTCTGAAAAAGTAGAGTTTGCAGCTGCAGCTTTTATCAAATCAAAGCTTCCCCTTGCTCAGCAGAGAAATCACCTCCCTTAATCACCCCTAAGCAATCCTCACAGTATTTACACATGCTCAGACAACTGGTAGGACCAGCTCTTCAAGGATTTGGGAGCAAGGAGCCTGCAAACATTTCATAGGAAGCTTTTGATTACCAGGGTGTGCCTCAGAAAAAATAAAACAAATGAACCCCAAACCCTGAGAGACAAACAGACATGCATCTTTCATCTCCATACAGGACTGGAGGAAACGGTGGAACAGCCCAGGAGGGGCTGTGAAGGGATGGAGTCAACCAGAGCCACCTGCATCCTGCACCATGGAGTCAGGGGAGCTCAAACCAGTGGAAATGTGATGAAAACTGGGATGGAGGGTGCTCACTGCAAGGGAGGGATGCCTTTTGTCACCCAGAGAAGTCACTGTATGGATCACTTGGGAGGTAACAAAAACACTCCAGCAACAACCACAAAAGCACAGTGCATCATGGTTTAAGGGAAGGTAATGCAGGAGCAGAGCTGGAGCTTTGCCCTTTTCACCCAGAGCTCAGAGAGACCTGCTGCTGCCTGTTATGCTGTAGCTACATAGGAAGCAATATTCTGTGTACCTTTTCTGATGGTAAAAGCATGGCCCTGCCCTGGTTTGCTGCAGCCTTGTTTGATAGCTATGTCCAGGTTACAGGATAAATCTTGAAGAAATCAACTAGGGCTGCATGTAAGGATGAGCTGCAGCCAGGTAAGGAGAAAATTTCATAGAATCATAGAACCATAGAATGGTTTGGGTCAGAAAAGACCTTACAAATGATCTAGTTCCAACCCCTCTGCCATGAGATATCTTTCACTAGACCAGGCTGTTCAAAGCCCCATCAAACCTGGCCTTGAACTCTGCTGAGGATGGGGCATCCATTTTCTGGGCAACCTGTGCCTCAGCATCCTCACAGGAAAATTTCTTCCTACCATCTAATCTAAACCTGCCCTCTGTCAGTTTGAAGCCATTCCCCCTTTTCCTATCTCTCCATGCCCTTGTAAAAAGTCTCAGCTCTCTTGCAGCCCCCTTATGTTCTGGAATGTGCTCTAAGGTCTCCTTGAAGCCTTCTCTTAGCTGGGCTGAATAATTCCAACTCCCTCAGCCTGGTTTCATAGTGGAGGTGCTCCAGCCCTCTGACCATCCTCATGGCCTCTTCTGGTGTCTTTCCAACACATCTGTCTTCTCCTGGGGGCCACAATGAGCTGAGAAAGTCCCTGCATGGTAGGGAGGAGGAGCTCTCTCCCACAAACCATTTCAGAGTTTCACAGGAAGATTTCCAGCCTCCCAGCATGGGGCAGACTTAAGGTGGTTGGGATGCTTTATAGTCCCATCTCCCTTTAACCTTCGTTCCCAATGGGTGGAAGTCACAGGACAGGAGGGAACAGAGCTGATGCTCAGATGGATGGTGGAAGGACTAAAACTGGACATTTCTGCACAAGGGCAAACCAAGGGGTGGGGAGAGCTTTTCTCTGCCAGAGGAGTATTTTAAGGGAAAATGCATCAAAGTGTTATTGAACTGGGACACAAAAGCTGCAGGCAGGGGCTGAGGAGCACAGTCCAGCCCCTCTGAAGGGCTGGACCAGGCCCAAAGGAGCCAGTCTCTGACCCAGATGCTGCAAACCCTGCGGGCTCCCAGCACAGCTTTGCAGGGGTATCATCTGTCACATCTCCAGTCCAGGAAGATTCCCCAAAGCATGAGGATCTGCAGTATTGGCTGAAAAGCCAATGCATCACGCAGAAAGGCAAAAAACTGTGAAGTTTCCTTGGCCACAGAGTGTGAAACAAAAAGGATTTTTTTCCCAGAGAAGGTGAAAAACTCAATAGCAACCATTAGTATTTCTCTCCATGACCTCAAGAAGTCACCCCTATATTGAAGGGGTGCCTCCTACAGTGTAAGCCAATTTATTAGGAATAAGCTATGGATGAAAAGTCTCCATGGTGTGAAAGGGAGAGCTCAGAGCAGGTAAAGGGTTAATGCAGCCAGACAGATGCTCGACTGGTGAAAAACGTAGCTTCCATGAAGCCACTGGGTCTGTGTCCATTTTCTGCAGTGCCCAGAGCCTGGCCCTTTCTCCCTGGGTAATCAACTGGAAGTGAGCAGAGCCGGAGTAATCACCGCCCCTCATTCCCCACCCGTGACACTGCCTGCAGGGCTGGGAGATGCAGGAGCACCATCCTGCCTGAAGCAGGTCAGCACAAGCCCACTGTCAAGGCTTTGTGCCCCACAGCCCCTCAGAAGAGCAGGTGAAGGTGAAGGCATGAAGACCTAAGTAGGTAAATGGTGCCCAAGTGTGCCCTGCACCACCACGGCACGAGCAGAGGACAACAAACCCCTCCGTGTGGACTGAGGAGGATTCTCTGTGGAAGGGGTTTCACCTCTGGACATCTGCAGAGAAAGGACTTGGCATCTCTGGAGATTAGAGAGGAGGAAGAGAGAGTGTGCCTGATCCCAGCCTTCAAGGCATAGCTGCATCCTTCTCTTTCTCTCTGCATTAACCTGATGCTGCCCTGCTTGGAGAAAGCATTAGGAGAAGAATCTTGGCACCTCTGGACAGCCAAAAACATCCAATAATTAATGCACAAACGTGAGCAGATTTAGAGGATGCACCCGTTCTTCGTATCATCATACCCCAGCACGAATGCTGTCTAAATCTCCTCTTGGGATCAGAGCCAAAGCCTTCTTTAAAGCATGGATGCTTTGTTATTAATCCACACAGCAACCAGGAAAGAGAGAGACGGATTCATTTTTTTGAGGCATAATCAAAGACAAAAAACTATCTCAGCTGGGCTTCATCTGCTTTGTGGCTGGTCTGGTCCCACATCAGGAAGATGGTGAGACCTGCTTGGCTAACACAGCCCTTCCCAAAGGAGACACCAGGACAGGGTGTCTGGACCACAGAGTCCCAGCCTCCTACACTGACAAATGCTGAGACCTCCTTATATCACAGCCAAGCACCTTGCAAGAGAGGTGATGTGCTCTAATTCACACTCTCCTACTCTCCTCTGATGTGACACAGTTGCAGAGCCTCTAGATAAGCCTCCTAAGCTAAACAGAATGAATTCACACCCCAGCATCAACATTGCCCCCAGTTTAAATCGCTCTTCTGCCTGCCTAGAGTTCACCCCTTGGATGTATCTGGAGTCAGCAAGCACATCCCCTCTCTGCCTTTTTTTCACTGGGCTTTTATAGCCTCGTATAACAGCTCTCCATCCCTCTGAGCAGCTTCAGAGCCCTTTTCCCTGCACCTGCTCCAGGCTGAGTTAATCCCTCTCAAGCACCAGATCGAAGAGCCTGGTCCTTCCACGTTAACTCTTCCGTATCCATGTCCCACAAACACCCTTTGACTGTTTCCCTTTGCCTTTCTGCAACACTCCTGGGGACATGCAGGACCAAAACAGTCCTGAACCCCCAGTCTCGGCTATCCCAAAATAATTCAATCTCTAAACACAGCACAAAGTCCAGACATAGCCTGCCCCATGGTACAGGCTGGTAGACAACTTAGAGGACATCCCCATAGCCTGAAACCCCTCCTCGAGGTCAGCTGTTCCCCTCTGGCTGAGGACCTCATCCACCTCTCAGCTTGATTTCGCAGGCGAATCTCAGCATGAAAAATGAGAATGAGCTCAGATCCTCCCTTAAAGGCTTTAAGCAGATTTAAGCTCTCCTGCGTGGGCTTAATCTGACCAGCAGCGGCCCTTTGTCACCTCCCCCAGCCCCACCCCCGGCAGAAATCTTCTCTACTGACATACTCTCACAAGCACCGTGTAAACTGCTGGCACATCCAGGTAAAGGAGACCTGGAGCATCTCCTTGCCCTAAAAATGAGAGCACAGCTACAGGTACTGATCTGTCCCTTCAGTAATAGTTCTGAGTTTCCATCTCCCTCCACCTCAGAGGCTTGAGAATACCCATGGTAGTCGTCCATCACCAGCTGAAAGCTCCCTTGAACAGAAAGTGCTGTGGTGGACACAGCAGCTGGGCAGGGACTTTCCTGGGCTTGTGGCCATGTCAAAGCCACACCTAAGTCATTTCAAACAAGGACTAGGGTGCTGATGGCAGGGTGAACTTCAGTCTGCCACAAACCTCCTGAGTGCCTTGGTCATGTCACTTTGCCCCATTTCATGTGTCACTGCTTTGCAGATGGCATTATTCCTCCTGCGTGTCACCATGGTGTGTCCTTACAACATGACAAAGGCACTTGATTTCTACTCTGAGCAGGGCCTGCTAGAGCAAGCTCTGCTGGCTTCCTCAAAACCTGCTTTTCCTTTCACTCATGACTTGATCCTTAATTCTGGTGCCAGCAAGAAAGTTTTTCCCAACCAGTTCTGGCACATGGCTGCTGGCAAGCACCAGCCCCGAGTGAGCCAGCCCCCACGCACGCAGCAGCACCTGTGCACACACACCCATTGCAGGAGGGGTTTAGAGCTCACATCCCCCCCCTAAGGGTAGAGACAGGGTTTCTGAAAGAGCATCCCTCACTCCCTCTTGGGTCTGGGTCATGGGCTGGAGCTGAGCCCCAGGTGATTCACATGAAAGAATTGCTTAAACAAGTAGTAGGGTGCTGATGTTCCTGGGAAGGACAGGGGGAAATAGATCCCACCAGGACAGATGTGCCTGTAGCAATATGTTGCACGAAGCAGGAGCTAAGTGGTGAGCACTTGGATCAGGCTCTGCACCTCCATCCACTACTGACTCTGCTGCTTTTCCCCTACCCAAGCCCTTGCTGCCCCAAGGATGCTGCCAGCAGGTGATACCTGTTCTCACCTGTATCCCAAAATCTGTTCCTCCTCAATTCACTGCTACCCTGAGCAGCAGGGCCAGGCCAGGCTCCCTGCACCTTGGGCTACACATTATCCATGTGCAGAGCAAGGGGTGAGAGATGCAGCTCCAGGCACCCTGTGTTGCCTTCCTTCCAGTATAACACCAGTACAGGATGTTTGGAACCCAGGCCGACCCTGGCACGAGGATACAAGATGGGATGGAGATAAAAGGTGCCCTGGGGGAAGCCTGCAGCATGCTTCTTGCTGGATGCAGACGACAAGCAGCTGAGGATTTAAGAGCATTCTCCGCCACACACTGAGCTCGCTGCTCTGCTTCCAGCTCCATTTGCCGTGGCTGCACTCCCCACCAAGCTCAGAGCTAACACAGCATCCAGGCAGAAATGGTAACTGGTGATAAATAACTGGTAATATATCCAAGCAGGACACAGGGTGGATCTGCAGAGCCATGTGTGCAGCCCATGCTCACCTGCAACTACCAGCATGGGAGGTGGGGGATAGAAGACCAGAGCCATAACCGATGGGACACTCTCTGCTAGAAAGCACCAAGCTGGTGTCTCAAGCTCAAAATAACATTTTTCAGAGAAGGGACAAAAGGATGGGATTTGGGAAATCCAGATTCATATCTCTGCTTGGAAACCCTAAAAGCCATCAGTCTCCTGCACCCCAACAGCGAGTTAGCCTTTCTTGATAGCAGGAGCCCTCTCTCGCCTTAACTTTCTAGGAGACTTTCTAAAAGCCCCTGCGTTTGTCCCAAAAAAACGGAACAAAGAACAATACTGAAACCTCAGGATTTTTTTCTAAGCGCAGAAATCCTCCTCTCCAGCTAGCGCCGAGGCCTCGGGTGCTCAAAGTTTCTGTCCAGCCTGGTTCCACAAGCTGAACTGGAGGACAACTGTGGGGTTTTAACCATCCGGGATGCAACTTTCCTATGCACCACGCCGCGTACCCCGACTTCCAGCACCCCCAAACACCAGCGCTTGTTGAAGGCAAGGGCAGCACCGAGCTCCGCGCAGGGGAGGAGGAGGGTGCCTGTTTCGGGTTTCTTTTCCCCAGAAACCCTTTATGCACACAGACGCTCACATACAAACACGCACTGCCTCCCACCCCGGAACGCAGCCGCTCCCCGGTCCCCAAAGCCACAGGTGCCCCCGAGCATCCCCCGAGGACGCGGCGGGACCCCCGGGCGGGGCGCGGAGCCGTCCTCCCGCGGAGGGAGCAGCGCCGGGGCTGCAGAGACCAGCCACCCTCTCCCGGGGCCGGGGCCGCCTTACCTGCCCGGGGCTGGGGCTGGTGCCGGTGCCGGCGTCGGTGCCGCCGCTCCGGGCGCGCCGCTGCCCGCAGCGCTTCCCTCCCGCAA
>VXBB01008109.1:151459-222012 GCA_013399915.1 Illadopsis cleaveri
GCTTCCCTCCCGCAAGCACCGCCCCGACGGGCGGGCAGCGACCGCGCCTGCGCCCGGCACCGCCGGGACCCAGCGCGGAGGGAGCAGGCACCGGCACCGGGACACGCACGAAAGCCGCCGCCGCTACTGGGAATGGCACCTGGAACGAGGGCCGGCACTGGGCATGGGAACCGGCCCCGGGAACCGGGAACGGGATGGGGAACTGGACAGCGAAGCGGCACCGGGAACTCTGACTGGGAATGGGAACCGGCGCCGGAAACCGGCACTCCCCACTGCTAGGAGCTGTGGTCACTACTGGGAATGGGGACTGGCACCACCCGGCAGTGGGAAATGGGGACGGCGCCAGCTGGCGCTGGTCCAGGAGCTGGGGACCAGTCTGGTAAAGTGGGAACCCTGCTGGGAACCGGGATCCAGGTCCAACATGGCCTGGGCACAAGACCTGGGATCGTCCAGAAAATGGGCCCATCAGTGGGAACTGGAGCTGGCACCATTCTGGGTTGGGAACAGGAATGGGGAACTGGGACTACCCTGGCACCAGCAGCACCAACTGGGAACTGGAACTGGGACCAGCACCTTCCCACCTGGACACTGGCGCTAGTCACTGGGACCTTCCAGCCCCTTGGCCCAGCATTGCTCTGGCACCGCATAATAGGACAAGGTCCCACTGTCACTGGCTGGGGCCTTGCCCTGGCACTGGGCACTGAACAAACTGGACCACCATCACCACCACCAGCTGAGCCACCTAGACACCAAGGAGCTGGGAAGAACTGGAACATAACCCATGGAGGGTGCAGGGAAGAGTCATCAGAGGTTGCAGGATTTGGGTGCAAAGAGCACATCCCCTGTAAGGAATAGCATGGGGCATGATCACAGAGGTTGAGGAGATGTCTTTTCCAGCCCAAGACCAAAGTTAATCCCCTTTTATTTTTTGTAAGAGGGAAGCTGAGGCACTGGGAAGGAGGGAATCAAAGGCTGGGCATGCACTTGGCCCACCTGCACATCCATTGAGGTCAATGTGCAACAGGCATCGTGGGGCTGGTGATGGTGTCCAGACTGGTGGAAAGCTTTCCCAGCTTACAAAAAGACATTCAAGAGGGGAAAACCAAACAAGAGCCACACAAAAGTGCATCCCCCTCGATGGGAAGGAACCAGTGATGTTTTACAGACCCTCTGTCAGGGGCAGCTCTGATCTGATGTGCTGACTTGAGACACAAGCTTTATTGGTAGTGTTCATGGTTGATTGTAATTTAAGCCAAAAATAGATGGCAGGGGAAGAACAATTAAAGAAAACATTTGGAAGTGACAAGAATAAACTTCTCACATTTGAAATCATGGGTTATCAGACTCTTCTAAACAACAAAGAAACAGGGCTAAGGGTTTGCTGCTGCCTGCCAGTGACAGCGTGAATGCTTAGGGACATCTGCTTGCCACATTAGTGGTAATGCAGTGAAATTTTGGTGATAAAATTAGAAAGGAGGCTGTGCCCAGAGCAGCATTGGCCTGACACAGGTTTCTGTTCCCATGGAGGTGTCACCTGCAGCTGTACGTGGTCACCACGAATCACATGAGTGATTCACCTCCTCTAGGACCAGCCATTTCCTCCAGTTTCTCATTATAGGAAGCCCTCCTAAACTTTTAATATTACATTATTTTCTTGTTAGTTTTGTAATTTCATTACTTATTCAATTCATGCAATATTTGTGCTACAATTATTTTAATTCATTTATTAGTTAAATGAATAGGAAAGCCAAAAACCTGTGGTTCCATGAAGGCTTTGTTTGGCAGCAAAAGCTGTTTTCTATAATTTTTCCTCTCTTTGCTTGTTTTCCCCTCTCCCCCACAGATCTCAGGGCTGCTTGAAACCAGGTGTTTCATACACCTCTGTTCTTTCCCCTCATCAAAATCACCCAAGAAAATAACCCTAACCCCTGCTATATTTAGGTCTCAAACCTGTCCATGTGCAGTGCTGAACCATCACCCCTCCACGGCGGGAAACTCCAGCCGCAAAAGGCAAAGACCAAAATAAAAGACAAACCCTCAGTCTCTGAAGATTTTTAAGGGGGGAGAGTAGATCCTAAACAGGTCTCCAACCCCAGAATCCCCTTAATAGCCTTAAAACCAGCTGCCAGACTAGGGCTGGGATAGATGGTGCTGCTGCTGCCCCCTGGGAGGGCAAGGAGAGCATAGAGTCTCTTGATTTGTGATATGTTTTAATTGAGAGATACTCCATCAGTGTAAATTAATTAATATGATCATCCATCCTGCCTCTCGCCAGTAGAGATACCTCTTTCCCAGTTAGCCACTGTGAGCTTGCTTTAATAAAAAGTAATTTCCTGCTGAGCTGTTTCACCAATTTGACCCCCGAGCTGCTGGGGGGAGGATCTCACTGCTGGGGACGTGGGGACAGAGGGGCACAGGGTGGAGTTTGTCACCCACGGGGATGATGGGTGATTCTGTGCAGAGCTGGATGAAAGGATTAGAAAGAGGAAAAACGAGAAGAGAAAAAGGACTCACCCTTGAGACAAATCAACAGCAGGAGCCTGGCTTTTATTTTGTTAGCAGGCTGGAAAGCACTAGGGAAAAGCTGGAAAACATTAGGGAAAAGCTCTTCCAGCGCATTTAAGCAGCAAGTGGGTCCCCAGACGTTCCTCTTGCCCCACAGGGACTTGGAGCTCCAGCCTGCACTCGTGGCAGGCCCAGATCTTCCTGATTAACTTAGTTGCATTTTCGATTTCAGCCTCGGCAATTATGTAAATACGATTTATCAGGACACTTCACGTCTCCTCAGTGTCATGCAGATAAAGCCACAGTGACAGGGCTGACACGAAGGCCGTGCAGGGGAAAGGAAGAAATCAGGATGCTTTAAAACCAGACCCCAAAAATAAGCAGGAATAAGGTAAAAGACAAAGTGGATGAGGAAGGCTGCACCTGGTGATTCCTCCAACAAATAGAATATCATTATTCACTCTAGGATTTCAAAGCAGATGACTTAGTGAGTTTTTCCTTCCTCTCAGGAATATTTGTTGTTCCTTCTCATGCAGGGGACCCCCATGTTGAGATTTAATCCCGAGATGGTTTGAAGTGAGTGTCTGCCTGCCCAAAGAAGTTGAAGAACTGCTCAGTCCTGCCATCCCTGCTCCTACAAGGCCAGCTTTCCCCTCCTGAGGGCATGTTTGGGTGAGAAAAGTGAGATGATGACTGCAGGTGGGCAGTTGGTGCCTGTATCCTCACTTTCAGGCCATGGAGATACAGGGAGCAACCTCCAACAGCCCCATCCCCAAGACAGCAGCTGCCTGGTGAGAGTTCTAAGCACTGATGATCCCATCAGGTTGCAATCTGCTACTTCTCTTTGAAGACATCACAAAATGAGCCTCTGGTTGTCCATGTACACTTAAATTAAACCTCATTGTTCTGAATTCTGCAAAGTTTTTTGCCCCTGAGTTGTAGCCTCTGGAATGCCAGTAATGTATTCTCTCCTTTCCCTCTCCACATGATTGCAGCATAATCTCCTACTCACTTGATTTATTTAAGCAGGCCTTCAGATGCTCCAGTAATGGGAGTCATTTAGGTCCCTCTGCAGATATGTATTTATTTATTGCTGTTCATTTAAACTGCAGAGCCAGTTGGCAGGAGAGACGCAAGACTGGGGTCACAAGGATGTTAAATTATTCGCTGTCAAAAATAGCTGGTTGAGAAAGTTAAATTAAGCAAGGTCACTCAAGGTCGTAGTCAATCACCAGTGGAAGGAGATGGGCATTAATTGGCTCTTTTATTTATGGGGGTCATCATGACCAAAGGACCAGCAGTTGTAACAAAAAGGCACACTGTAGCAGCTCCTCGTATTTTTAGCAAAAGCAGCTCTTGGATGAGAAGCCAAACGCTGCCCTTGACCAGGATGGAGAGGCTGAGGCTGTTGAAAGGCAGTTGTGATGTTCAGCAAGACCCTGTGGAGCCCCACAAAGCATGGGTGGGCGACTTTCCCGTTTCAAAGCCTGTCTCAGGGCTGAACTCAGCAATGCTCCTTCCATAAAAAACCTTTGCCAGAGGCTGGGGCAGTGCTTAGCAGGGGGAAGGTCTCAGAGGGCACCTGAGATACCTGGGGATAACTTTGGTCACTCATGCAGACAGGCCCTTGCCTGAGATTTTGCCACCTCTCTTGGCAGACAGTTCAGAAACTGCATATCCATTCTGCTAATACTTGTATTTCATTTCCCATTTGAAATTCATCAGCATCTTCTTGCTACTATGAGACCTCGTAATACCCTTTTCCTCCTAGTTTAAGACTGCCTAGGGTCAGACCTCTCCTCTACCATGCACTACCAGAAACATGATTTATTGGTGGACTGGTGATGGTGGGTTAATGGCTGGGCTCAATGACCTTAGAGCACTTTCTCAACTTCATTAAGTCTATGACCAGTTTAAGTAGGAAATTCTATTCATAAACTGGGTAGGAATAACTGGGGTCACTGGCACCCGAGGATCCTCACTTTGTAGCTTGTTGCATGACCATCCCCAGGAGAGCAGCATGAACACGACAGCCAAGTATTTAATGGCAGCAATGGCATCTCTACCCAAAGATCTGTACTGTAACTGTTCATCATGAAAAGAACCCTTTATTCCCAATTTCTGCATGCAATGCCGGTGGAAACCATAAGGCCTGATGAAACCCCCCCTCTGCCTCACTGAACACATCGGCCCCAGTTCGGGGTGCACATGCACTATGATCTGCACTGTGGCTGGTTGGCAAACAGCTCACACTAATTGAGAACTCTGCTGGGAAATCCATACCATTAATTAATTGTCTTTATCAGCACTCACTTCTGCATGGTCACAAATCAAGCAGCTCTCTCATGGGCTGTCTGCTTGTAAAGCAACATGGAGGGCAAACACCAAGAAGCTGCTTGGTTAGAGGAATGAAATGATGGCATCGGGATTTGTACTGGAGGAGAGGGTTGATGCTGCTCCTGAGATTAGGGTGGGAGCTATGGCCCTGAGAGATGCTGAAACTGGCCTTTCCCTGACAATCTAGCTAGGTAAATCAGCAGAGGAAAGTTATCTGGGATTGTATCTACAGAAGGTAACTCAGGTATCACAAACCAAGCTCTGGCAGCACCTGGCTGCATAAGCATCTTCTCCTCTGTCCTGAATCCTCCTTGAATCCTTCTCCTTAGGGGTGACACCAGGTGACACAAGCATGGGAAATAGGGCTGAGGTGGCCAGTCCCATGGCCATGTGAGCAGCCTTTTGCTCAGCACTGCATAATCAGAAGAAAGCTGGACTTACTCCAACACCTTTCCTACTCTGCATCACTCTTATCTCGTACATGAGTGCTTCACAGAACCACAGAATGCTTTGGGTTGGAAGGGACCTTGAAGATCACCTAATAACAGCCCCCCTGCCATGGACAGGAACATCTTTTGCTAGACTAGGTTGCTCCAAGCCCCATCCAACCTGCCCTTGAACACACTCAAGGATGGATGGGTAGGACCTCTGTTAGAGAGATGGGCTGAGAGAGCTGGAGTTGTTCAGCCTGGAGAAGAGAAGGCTCCAGAGAGACCTTAGAGCACATTCCAGTGCCTAAAGGGGCTACAAGAGAGCTGAAGAGGGACTTCTGACAAGGGCATGGAGTGTCAGGACAAGGGGAAATGACTTCAAAGTGGCAGGGAAAGTTTAGATGAGATATTAGCAAGAAATTCATTCCTGTGAGGATGTTGAGGCACTGGCACAGGTAGCCCAGAGAAACTGTGGTTGCTCCATCCCTGGAAGTGTTCAAGGCCAGGCTGGATGAAGGCCTGGAGCAACCTGGTCTTGTGAAAAGCGTTCTGTCCGTGGCAGGGGGTTTGGAACTAAATGGCCATTTATTTCCCTGCAAACACAAACCATTCTACAATTCCTGGCCACAAACCCTTCAGAACTNTTTTCCCTTTCTGCCACCATCTCTGCCTTCACCTCACAGCAGAGACATGGAAACTCCTGATTCCAGAAGCTCCTGAGCTGGGCAGGGCAGAGTTGCATATTAAGGCTCTTCCACAAAACTCTTCTTGCAGATAAGTAGCATGTTGTGATATAAGATCTTGGCTTGACAAGCATAAATCATCCCTGGGATCACTTGAATCACTTTGGATTTACACTGGTATAACAGAAACCTAGTTTTGCTTGATAAAATCTTCCCTGTCCTGCCAGACATTGTCTCTGTGCAAAAANCCCCATCCAACCTGCCCTTGAACACACTCAAGGATGGATGGGTAGGACCTCTGTTAGAGAGATGGGCTGAGAGAGCTGGAGTTGTTCAGCCTGGAGAAGAGAAGGCTCCAGAGAGACCTTAGAGCACATTCCAGTGCCTAAAGGGGCTACAAGAGAGCTGAAGAGGGACTTCTGACAAGGGCATGGAGTGTCAGGACAAGGGGAAATGACTTCAAAGTGGCAGGGAAAGGTTAGATGAGATATTAGCAAGAAATTCATTCCTGTGAGGATGTTGAGGCACTGGCACAGGTAGCCCAGAGAAACTGTGGTTGCTCCATCCCTGGAAGTGTTCAAGGCCAGGCTGGATGAAGGCCTGGAGCAACCTGGTCTTGTGAAAAGCGTTCTGTCCGTGGCAGGGGGTTTGGAACTAAATGGCCATTTATTTCCCTGCAAACACAAACCATTCTACAATTCCTGGCCACAAACCCTTCAGAACTTTGGTCATCATTCAGCCATGACCACCCTCCTGGAGGGTGCCAGGGCTCAGCTGCTTTGGCAGGAGGGCACCTCTGCCTGAGAGCAGAGAGTGTTGTAGATGTTCAGTCAATGACCTTGATTTTTACGCAGGATTTTCCACAGTGAGAAGCAAGACTGTTTGGAAAACAAGCAGATTGCCAGCAATCCTACATTCCCTGGAGTGGAGAGGAATGAAAGGAGCAAATGGCACCACTGTCCTCTCAACTGCTCTTTGTTGATGACAGGTCAGAAGCCACCCTAACAAATGCTGACTCCAAACAGTCCTGACAAGCATTTTTCAGGCAATTTGCCTGCTGATCCTATTCTNTGGTATAACAGAAACCTAGTTTTGCTTGATAAAATCTTCCCTGTCCTGCCAGACATTGTCTCTGTGCAAAAACAGTGGCTTGCTTCTGAAGGACTCACAGAAAGGCAGAATTAGCTTTTCCTAAGGAAATTTTGGAGAACCCTGCTGTGTTTTGAGTTTCTCCTTGTTTCCCAGTTTCCTAGCAATATTGCCCATTTATACGATGTAGATACGTCAAAGCTCTGCCTGGTTCCTTCTGGTAGCAGAAGGCTTTTTCCTTCCAGGCAGTGATCCTCAGATGTTAATTTTGGACTGTCCTCCTTGGCTTTTGGAGTGGCCATACCTGGGGAGGAGGAGCAGGCAAATGTTGGACCTCATGGGAACACCTTAAACAAATCCATGCTACCACTAATGTAGAGCAAAGCTCCCAGAAGAAAACAAATATGACTCAGATGATTTCCAGCAAAGCAAGACAGTAAGATGAGTAGACAGTGGATCTGAAAGAACAAATTTCCCAGGAATTTGTTAATTTTATGCAATATATTTCTTACTGAGCTACCTCCAACATACTCCAGGACCCATGGATTGGCCACTCACATCCATTGAACTTCAAGGAAATGGATGCTTTGGAGGGGCTGAGGATACTTTGTCATGGTGGCCATGTGTTCCAGTGGTCCCTTTTTGCCCCTGCACAAGGAACCATGCCCTCATGTTTTCATCACTATCACCCCATGACACCTGTGAATTTTCCCACCACTTCCAAGGCAGATAATTTCATTCTACAACCTTCTCTTCCTCAGCAATGAACATCTCTAGGACATGTCCTGGAGGCTTGTAGGGTACTTCCTTCTATGTATTGTTTATCAGCCTAACCTTGACCTAACATCTACGTGCAGCCAACTCTAGCACTTGTGCTGACTCTTGCAGTGGGTGAGGAAACCATCGCCAAAATCTGCTCCCAGGTGTCTCTGATTACAGAGCTCAGGGGAAATTGCTTGGGTATTAATTGGAGAGGTCACCTCCACACCTCAGCTTCATTCAGGCTGAGCTTCAAACACAAAGCAAACATAAAACCATCAGCGCAGTCAAGATTTATTGGCTGCAGTACAGACAGGCTGGGAAGGTAGGCTGTGGGGAAAAACAGTAGTGATGTAATTCTTTGTGAAAACCCCATGGGAAAGGCACTTCTTAACATCCTCATCTAGGCCCTGAACTGTGACTGAGATGCTGTGCTTGGGAGTTCATAAGAGCCTTGACTTGGGTGCTCAGCGTTTGCTCAGAAATCATCCTCAGTTCTTGCAGGGTCTGGTGATTGACTTCTGCTGCTTCCTCCTCTCCAAGCTTTATGCTTTAGGGGAAAAATACTGTACTGTAGCCAAAAAGACTATGTAGGAGAAGGAGATGTTCCCAAATGTACTTTTTTCAGAGATCTTTGACACCAGTAGTTTTTCATTTCTGCCAGTCTGAGAAATGAACTCAAGCATAATTTTAAAAGCTCTGGATATGCTTTTTTAAAATGCACTGGGAAAAGAAGCAATTATCCAGCACAGCTGATGAGACTGGCACTTACCAGCAGACAATCCCCTCACACACCAGTAATCTGGATGCTAATTAAACCAATGGCATCTTATATACCTCGATTTCCCTCTTTTACAAAGTTTTAGAGAACAGGAATGTTTCAGTCTTGAGGAAAATATGATAATAATATTTGCCCAGAGAAGCTGTGGCTGCCCCGTTCTTGGAATTGTTCAAGGCCAGGTTGGAGGAAGCTCTGAGCAACCTGGTCCAGTAGGAGGTGTCCCTGCCCGTGGTAGCAGGGTTGCAACTAGATAGTCTTGAGGGTCCCTTACACCAAGCCCATTCCATGATTCTAATTTTAGATGCTCTGTATCACCAGTGCAGACTCAAGTATTGCAGATATGGTGACAAGACCCCCTAAATTTTCAGAGCGTTCCCAGAAATGCTTCTCCACAACCCTCAAAACTATGATATGTCCAAGACCTGCCTAACCTTCAGCAAATCCTGCTGATTTAGCTATATTTTTTTTTTTTTCCCCAAACCTTACTTGGCCCTCCAAGTAGCTTTCTCCCATTTTTTTGCACAACACAACTGCATTAGTCAAGTAAAGGAATAATGATACGGTTTCTGAGGAGAGCTGTGGGGCTGCCAAGAAGCGGTTGCCTCATTAAATCTGTGTCGTATTTACTTTCACTCACACAAGAAGGCACGTCTTGGCTGCTAGACAGTGGTCAGGAGCTGGGAATTTGGGCTTGTTTTGTGTTTTGGATTCTCAGTGGTTTTTTTTAAAGGAGTTGGTGTTGCACAATGGCAAAGAAATCAGGAACCCTCTGATCCTTCAAAAAAGTAAATATCAATCCATCTTCTGGAGAAAATTATATCCAGCTCACAGTTAGCATTTTCCTTGCAATATGGAAGAAAGCAGAGTTACTCCTATTCTCTCCTGACTCTGCAACTGTACGGCTCGTGCTGCAATTACTGATCTCATTAACAAAGCGCTGCCAGACCTGGCTGGGATTTAGAGAGGAGATCTAGGGAAATGATAGGTGTTGCAAGAAGAGGTAGGGCTGATTCACAGCTTGGCTATCTTCCCTCTGAATCAGCAGGAAAACAATTAATATACAGGCTAGCAATAGGAGACAGCAGCCAGCAGTCCTCCTTAGATTCTGAAGTCCTCCTTATTTTTCAGTAACTCAGGTCATTTTACTGACTTACCATTTGTGTTAATTAGCAAACTATTGTGTGAAGCATTTGGTGAGGAAAAGCAAAGACAAAATTATTAGCTTTACCTTTAATTCTCAGTGGAGCCTCTTGTTTCACCTGTGTTTGCAACCTAAAAGCCCAGGACTTGCCACAGTGCTTATAGTGGATCTCAGGTAGTTTAGGCTGTGGAAGGAGAATTTCTGCTGCATGGGGCTGGTGGGAGGGGTTTGGGGTGCCTGACCCGGGGTTTGCATCCTTTGAAAGTCCCTGATCTTGCTCAAAGATTTCCCTGGAGGACAGCACTGTCTCACATGCACATCTCTGTATTTTAAAAGGGAAAAAGAGAGAAAAAACAGACCTAGCAGTAGTCATATAGCACAGAAAGACCAATCACCATATATGAGGCTGGGAAATCTTACTGCCCAAGGATATAAATCCATCTCAAAGCATCCAGATTACTTCATCTTTGCATATGGTATTTTAATGACTGAAGATGCACACAGCCAGTGAAATGTCTTTTCATTGCTAGATGTCTTTGCCAGAGAGAAGGCATTGAAGCCAAAAAGAGATAGAGGTAAAAATGTTTCAAAAGTTTCTATTTCAACTCTGAAGACTGGGAAAAAAAAATCCAGTTTAGTGACATCAATAATTTAGAGAAAAAAGGAAGATGAAATTCCCCTTCACATTCAGCTTCTTACAGGGTAAAAAGCCCAAAGGAGGGACAAGGTTTTATCTAATTGAGCTGTTAGGGAATACTTTCCAAGTCTAGCTTTGGAGTGGGAGGCAGGGGAGGCTGTAGGATCCCTGTCACCAGAGGTTTCAAAGAGGCTGAGCTGTGCTGGGGCAGGGCAGCTGTAGGGACAGAGCATCATGCCAGCCCACACTGGCCCATCTCATCCCTCAAGGGGAAACAAAATAAATCAAAATAAATCCCAGGCACAAACAGCCCTGTGCTTTTGGTGCAGCTCCCACTGCCACAGTGTATCTGTGTGCCAGTTTTGATCTGGGTTAACCAGTGAGATACTTCAGCCAGGGACACAGGGCTTGTCCCTTCCTCTGGGCACCTTAATTGAAGAAGCATTGCTCCAGTCAAACCCACAGATTAATGTTGTCAGCCTGAAGTCTCTGTCAGGAAAGGTCCCACAGCCTCAAGGGGAGGGTGAGTGCAAGTGATTGCAGGAATCACATCAGTCACTTTTCATTAGCCCAGCCAAGGAAAAAAGAATATCCTTTAATGCAAGAGCAGTAGAGTTTTAGTCTTCACAGTGACGTGAACTATACCTTCACAGCTCATAGAGATATATGTTCCTTCCCAGGACCCATGTATGAGTCTTAAAACTACTGTCACACCTTAATGAATAAAAGAGACTCCTTCTGCCCTCTCTAATTTGCTGACTTTCAACTTCAAGCTTTAGGAGCCTGAAGCTCCAAGCTGCCATCTGTGATATTATCAGACAGTATATATATACAATTAAACTATGGCTCTCGAAGCAGAGACAGCCAAGCTGGGCATGGATTCAGGCAGATTAACACCAGGGTTTCATTTGAAATCGGAGGTTGTAAAGATATGTTCTTTACCTCCAGCCTTCCCACAAGAGGATGTTTCTACTCCAGATATAAATCACCACCCTTGCTGAAGGTAATTGCCTCCAGCACTGTGTTTTGCAAAGTTGAATCTAATTAAGGCAAGAAAAGCCAGGTTTTTATTTTGATTTAGGGTTCTGCCCTGAATATGTTTAAACACTGGTTTCCCCTAAAGCCTGATGATCATGAGTTTGATCTGGGGTTGTTGCTCTCATGGTTGTACAAACCTTACAAGGGGTGGCTGATGTGCCCTGTGATGCTTACTGGAGAGGAAGGCATCTGCTGGGATGTAACATAGCTCATGGCATGGGAAAAAGGCTTTTTACTCCATCCTGAACATGAACACTACATGATGTGAGCATATGGACAAAGCCACTTAGTATCAGATGTCCTGGGTGTTACAGAAGAGCCACAACCACTCTGGAGGGATGTGCATGTGTGCCTCGATTGCAAAGCAAATTGATAGTGAACTGTCAAATCCAGGGGGATGTGGCAGAGAGATTTTCAACATAAACTAGCCCACAGCGTTAATCAGCCCTCCTGCTTTAATTAATGTCAGCAGCAAGAAAACAGCTGGAGTTTGTTTGCTTTTCAGATAACCTGTATAAAAATATGCCTTCTGTGGCAGCTCTGTTTTCATGCTGTGCCTTGCAGGTTCATTGTTGTTTTTCATTTTGTAACAAGCACTTAATCTTGCTTTCATTTCAGGTGAGGTGGGATGTTAAAAATGAGATGATTAAAGAAAAAATCCCAAACAAATAGAAGAAAAAAAACCAAACCCAAACAAATCAACCCTCAGAGGACTCTAAATGAACAAAACCCTGTTAAGCAATAAAACCCTGTGAAGCAATGACTCACAATTGCCTGGACAGGTTTGCCTGGCTGCAGAGGAGATCTGGTTGTTCTGTTCATCACTTCTCCTACCTGAAAAGTTGGATTTATCCCCAGGCTTCTACAATACTGCAATATTTTAACAAATGTACTCCGTTCCGCTCTTCGGCACTGAGTCAACACACCAGCTATGAGGAGAAAGCAGTGCTAAGGTTAGACATCCCCATAAATCACTGCAGCTCTGATACTCGGCCAGCCTATAAATATTAGGGCTTTGACATCAGTTTACATCAGCAGAGTAACTTCCTTAATTCCATTTCTGTGGGATCATGCAAGCTGCTGTTGATCAGCATTCACCTACCTGATCTCCAGGATGAGGGATCAGTCAGCACCCTCGATGTCCCAAGGTGTTGCTGGGTGCTGTGCTGTGGGCACGAGGTCCACAGGACCTGCACACTCCAGCTGGTCCCTGTGTTGGCTCTATGTGTGTGTCAGGGGCACTAATTACTGCTAATTTCATTAAGCTGGTGTGTGCCTCTTGCAATGCTAATTATAAAGTCACTCTGAGTAAAGATGATTAATGAGGTTGGATGTTTTTAGTGGCTATTTGTATTGCTGTAGCAGCTGTAAAGTGTCATGCACTGAGAGCCTTGGGTGTTGCATGTGAACAAGGTGACATATCCAGCTTAGGGATGACTCACCTTGGAAATGAGTTTAGGAGCCAGGATGCTAAATTAACTATAGTGATTGCAAAATTCTGAAGTAAAATCCACAAAGTTTCTGCTTGTAGATTGGGATGTTTTATCCATCGCACACGGTGCTTCACAGAACATTAGTCCTATCTTTGCAAATACAGAGTTTTATGTGCCCCTCACACACAAAAGGTGAATGAGGACATCCTCCCAGCTCTGTTCCTGCTGAGGGTGCAAGAAAGGACCTCTTCTTGAGCTCATCACATTATCTCCTCTTGGGTGACTGAGTTTGAATACAGACATTTGTCCTTGTCCTGCTTCTGCTGATCTTCTCCCACGCCAGCACAACCATGGTCCATGTCCCCATGGGGGCCCATCAGAGGACCCCTCAAAAGTGACCCATAGAAGAGACAGACCCACCACAGCTTCATTAGTGACTCCATTGTCTCGTCCATCTCCATGAACTTAGCAACAAATATTCAGGCTGGATAGTCAGCTCATCTGCTAACTGGCAGCAACTCTCTCCACACAGCACCATGAACAGCCAAATCTATCATTAGAGTAAGTGGGATTTAAGGGGTGCAAGTATAGACCTTCACTTTTAGCCTTTGAACAGGCAAAATAAAAACCAACCAACCAACCAACCACCAAGAAAAAAAACCCAACGAAAAACCCCCAAAAACCAAGGGAGGAGTTGAAGTAGGGGAAAGGAGAGAAATTAATAAAGCTGCAAGTAACTTGGGAGTCTTGAATGGGAATCGTCAAGCTCAAAATTCAGTTTTGTTTGGGAGGAGGGCTTTGACAGAACCACGTTTTTATCCCCAGGGAAATTCCAAAGTATTACTCAGTTCTAGACCAGCCACAAGCTCAATGTGCAAAGCTGGATTTCACCTAGCCCCAGAGTTCTGGCAATGCTTGTCTGTGGAGTCTGGATGTGCCTCTGTATGCAGCACTACTGAGGGGAGGTGGCACAGCTTGCCCCAGCCATTTGCACCACTGGCTCTGAGGTTTGCTGCCCTGTGGCTTGGCCCCTGAATAGTCAACTCCAGGTTGCCCCTGCAGAGACACAGCTTTGAGAGACACAAGCAGGAGAAAATGAGGTGTCTGAGCAGCTGGGAGAGCAGCTGGAAGTGAGGAAAACACTTTATGGTCATTACCAGACTCTGGCTGCTGGGATGTGATGAGACTTGCTGGATTAGTGCCTGGTTGTCCACAATTCCTGCCTGGAAAGGTTCTGCCCCACAGTGATTATCCTCCTCTCTCACTGAAAGGAACAGGAAAAGGCTGAAGCAAAGGGTGTGCAAATCACAGGCTCTGTGCTGCCTGCACATTTCACCTGGCTCCTGCCTTTTCCTCTCCTGCCCACATCACCTACCAGGAGTCCCTTCTAAGTGCTGTGTGCTGGGGAAGGCTTTTGAAGGGAAGATGGTCCTGCAGTACTGACAGCCAACACTGCACCTCCAAGCAAGGCCCAGTGCTCAAAGAGCCCCAGCACAAGGCAGAAAGACTGGGAAGCTTACTGCCAAGGAGGCTCCTGGCTGCAGGCGGGCAACTTCCCCATCCATGCAGGACACACAAATCCTGCTCTTATACTTGCACACCTCCAGCCAAGATGTACAACCACCCATCTACTGTTGATGCAGCCAGATGAAGCAGCAAGCCCTGTGCAACACATAAGCCAAGAACCACCTGGGAAAAGTTGTATTTAAAACAAAATTCTTTAATAGTTTGTACTACAAAGACACAAAGTAGTGCTTGACTGCAGCATGAATAACAAATTAAACATATTAAATATTTCAAAGCTACTGTGCTTTGGAAAACAAGATATGCTGATACATATAAGCCTAATATTAGTTACGAGCTGGTTTGGTAGGAAGAGCCAGTTCAGTGTATCAAAATTGTCAATAAGCATTTCTTAATGTAGCTGTGTTCTACAAGTCAACTGCTACTCATCTGTCACAGTGTTGTTATCTATCTGCAACCATGTATTGAATTTCAGGAAGAGAAACCCACACATTAGAACTCATAGTGACAACGTTAGAAAGTTTGGTCAGGTAAGGAACAGGAGATTTCATGTCCACTCCAGGTGGACAGATGGTGTTTGATCAGACTGTAACATCATCTGTGCATTAAGCTGAGATCAACAATCAACATGAAACAGTCAACATCAATTTGGAAAATTAGGAGAAAAATTAGTTTCTGTTCAATCTAAGGAGTAACTAACTACTGCTTATGCTGCTTAAAACCCTCTCTTCCAAAATCCAGGTAGGAATAGTATACACAAAGTTCTTCCATAGCTTTAATGAGGAAACATTTTGGTATATAACTTGCTATAAGCCATTTTATTCAGCACTGTCTTTGGAGAAATATATATGTTCCAGAGCTTTGGGGACAGGAGGAATCTAAGATTGTGCTTATAGTCATTCCTGTGGACAAATAAGCAAAAGACCCCTTATCTTTGCATTTTTAAAAATCTTGAAGGTTCAATCTGTGTGATATATGTGCAAAAAAAAAATTAAAAAATTGCAGGCACTGTTTAGGGTCTCACATGAACTCTGAACTTGGTTCTTCTTAAATCTACAATTATATACTTAGTCAAACCTAAACAACTTCAACAAGTAAAATGGGAGAGTTCTGCAGTAAAGTAAGAGGTTCAGGCATCAAACCTGCCTCTCAAACTGTACATACAAATCCCCATCCCCAGCCGTGTTTAGAGGATCTGGCTGGGGCTCCACATAAAGTGCTTGCTTGACTGCTGCGCCCTCACACTGCCTGTCACTGAACTACACAATCCAAAACAAACACCTCCTGTGCGGCTAAATCCTTCACCCAGCTTTCAAAGCCTGGAAAGATGCAACAGCATCAAGAAGGTAGGTAGTCAGGCTCAAGTTTGAGTCAGAAGCAGACATGTATTGGATAACTAACTGGAAAGCCACTGAAAATAGCTCTGTGATTCCTGCAGAAGGAGAATTTTAAAAAAAAATTGACCCCCACCTACCAAAGACTTTGTCTTACAGACCTCAGAAGAAAACACAGCCCCAGCTCTCAGAAAAGCCTTGCAACAACAAGATCAGGCACTTGGCAGCTGTAGGCAGTTGTGCGTGAGAAACTGAACAAAGAAACCCCAAACCGATTTTAATAGTTACACAGGATGTTCTCTGTCTTTAGGTTACAGACCCTCAAACAAAGCTGGCAGAAGACATTCCAGATAGGTCAAAAATGCATTCATTCTATACAAAACAATCCATGTCATGTCCATCCTCAGAAAACAGCCCCTAAGTCATCTACAATGAACTGAATGTAACAGAAACTACATCACTTCTGTGGTGAAGAGAGCAGAGTCAACATGGAAAGTTAAATGTAAAAACGGTAAAACATTCAAGTATCTAAAGTGCAGATACCAGGAGGGTGGCTGACGTCATACTAAAGGATTCTGTGCTTAATCTTTTGTTATTCTCTTTTCATGTGAGATTTCCTAATCTCCTTCTGGCTTTGCTCTGCTCATTTGTAATAAAGACTCCATCATTTATCCCTCTTCATGGTAAAGTCTCACAGCCAAACAGCACTTTGCAGTTAAAGCCTCCCACTGCCTACTTATAAAGCGCAGATGGGGTTTAAAGTAAACTGAAAGTTTTACCTGAATATGTTAATCTAAATTACAGGGCACACATTCCCCCCAAATGGATGTGTGTTCCCAAATTCTGATGTCTACTAAAGAAAACAGCTGCGCTGCTCCGTACCAGCTCCTCTGACTGAGCAGTGCTGTACTGAATTGTTTCACCACCTGCTATTAAAATGCTGTAATAAATCCATAGAGAGAAACAGGTCTTAAAAAATGGTATTACTGAAATTCTTGAATGCAGATTAAACAAGGTGATAGTGACTGCGAGAAACACTGGTGGTCTTGGGAGGATTTTCTGATGCTGAGATTCACGTGAAAGTGTTTGTGGAAAAAGACAATCAGCTGCTTGAAACAAGGTGTTAAAAGCAAATCCACGATGGCCAAAAAAATCAACTGCATTTCAGATCATACAATTCAGCTTTAGCCAAGCAAGACAGCACAGAACCAGATTAAAAGAGAATTAAAACTAATTACAGAGCAGTATTTTCCACTATATCCCTCCCAAAAGATTTCCTACACCTGTCTGAATTGAAGTCCTCCTACTCAAATCTCTCTCTAAAGCAGCCAGACTTACACAAAAATGAGCAGCAGACTGAGCACAAGCTGTAAGTGACAGACACGAAACAAGTGAGGATGTTTACAGGGAGTGAATGAATCAATACAACACGCCCAGGGGCTGCATGGTCTAAGTCAGGCTGCTCTGATGTGCACACATTCAGGGAAATGTAATTAAGGGCACAGGTATGGTACAATACATGACAGAGGTAGACAGGCAAGTGGTAACACTGCATATTGCAACTCTGACTAGGGGGGAGTTTTTAAACACTCATGGGCAGCACATTAGCCCTGTGCTAACAGAAAAACCATTAAGATGAAGTCTGGAGATGACTAATACTGCTAGCCAATAACACTGCCTTCAAAACATGGATGAGATTCCTCCTCACATCTTCAGTTCTGTAAAATGCATGTCTTGAGCTATATCCAAAAAATCTAAATTCCCAGAACAAGGTACAGGTTTGATGCGAGACAAATTTTGAAGTTTTTCCTCTTATTTCCAAGAAAGAATTTTTCAGCTCACTGACTGCAGAGCTACTTGCTGCTCACCTGTGTCAAATTGATGGTGATATGGTGGCAGATTTCCTGGTTCTTCATAGATATAAGGAACAGAAGAGTTCATTGCTATCAAGTCTGTCCAACACATCCTGTAGAATTCATACCAAATGACACCTGCTACTTCCATAATTCTCTTTAAAGTAGCTGCTGTCTGAATCCTACTCAAAAAATAGGATCACACATGACTTGCTAAGATGTAGTGCAAGAAAAGTTTGGGATATACTGCTCTAAGGTCTATAGAAAAAAAAAAGCCAACATTATCATACAATCGATATAAATAAAAAGCAATTAACAGACATTTAATACATTACAGGAGAGTAAGAATGTATGTCTTTCCAGGCACTAGAAAAGGCAGTCTGAATTTCAGTGACACACAGTTAAAACTGGCTTGTCATTTTCAATATCACTCACAAGATCAGTAAGGCAGTCAAACCACAGCACCCATGATTTTAGATTATTTATGCTAAGAAGGATACACAGGTAAATTACATTCTTCAGGGTCTAATATAACATGTTAAAAGAAAGGCTGCTGGCAGGGTGGTAGAAGTGTGCATGTTTTTGGTCATTTGGAATGTAGGAAGAAGCCAATTTCCATATTTTGTTCTTAAGGAAAAAAACCATAAATGACAAATAATACAAGAAAGAAAAACTAACAGCAGTATAAAATTAAACTATGAGCTTTTCCAAATTTTTTTTTAAATACTGACAATTCAACAAGATCTGAACCCCCCCATCATAGACTTCCTAGTTGCAAATGTGTAGAAGAATCAAGAAATTTCTTTAAAATATACCATTGTAGAGATGCCTGATCAATAAGAAAGTGGCTTTTCAAGACACTCTGGTCCTTGCAATTACTAAAATAAACAGAGCCCCCAGATCCTTCAGTAATAAAACTAAGGCCACTAAAATCAATGTTTTTTCATTCCCATAAAAATAGTATCATACCTAGCAGATGTCAAAAGTGACTGTTGATATGTCTTGCTGCTGCACTGCTTCTCTTATGAGACTCCTTTCCTAACTTATAAACACATGTAAACATACTAAATAAGAAAATGAGATACAGTGTGCAGAAAAATGCTTGAGAAAGCCTGGAGGTGAACAGGCAGGCACTTATTTTCAAGCTACATTTTTGAAACAGTTCTGAAATCTCTTTACAAAAAATATGCCTTCTGGATAATTAAAGACACCTGATCCATAACAGCTTTTTCCTACCTCTGTGCTAGTTCTGCTAACTTCTTTCAGTACGAAGAGCACTTATATTTCCCAACACAGATGCTGACCTTGTCTATGGAACTGGAGCCTACTGATACCAAAGCTGTTCTAAAATTACTCTTCAGGTGTCATTATAAGGGTGTACAGGTTGAAATGCACTGCTATCAGCACATGCTTAAACCTCATTGAACTCACTCAAGGTTAAGTATCTTTTTCCAGCCCAAGAGTTTGGGGTTATTTGATCTCAAGGGTCCAGGGTCGTCACATAACAGAAGCCACATTTTTATTTGGAGGTTCACATCAGAAGGAGAGTTACTGGTGGGTGTGAAAGATGCAGAGAAACTGCAAACAGAGAAAAAGACATCAAAGGGAAGAGACCATTTTAGCCAGCACTGATTGTTCAATAGTCAGGACTCTGAGACCTGGGAGACAGCTTTACAGCTACATTACCATGCTTTGCTGCTGTGAGCACACTGTAAATCAATACAGAATGGGATTTTGGATCAGTCTGAGCGTTTTTCTCTTTTTTTTTTCATGGCAGGAAGGATAAATCCCTCAGAGCATCAAAAGCAGACAAAAATTGCATAGAATGGGAGCAAGCAGGCACAGAGACAGACTCTGTTAGTTGCCCCAAAATCAAGAGCATCAAAGCCACAGCCTTCAAATGAGGTATATTTTGAAAAACTGTTTTAGTTTTATGTTTTCTTTACATTTTATTATTAACTTTCATCAGATGGATAGATAAAATTTGCAGAAAACAGGGTTTGTCTCCCCCCTTAATCCCCTAAGTCTGGTTTTAAAAGGTGGTCAGCTTTCTCACAGACTAAGCACGTGATAGATTAAAAGCAAGCAAAGCACTGCCACTTGTTTTTGAGGATATCCTCAACCTCAGTCTTGTTCTTTACTCTTCCTTCAAAGTTTCAGAATAAAAAGACGCTTCTGAAAGTCAGACCAATATTTAAGACTTGTAAAATAAGAGAAAGATGAATTCAAAGCTGAACTAGAGCATATCTAAGGTGTTTGTCAATCTGTAGTATGAATGGGAAATGGGAAGTTAAAGAAAGGGATAGAAAAGGAAGGCATGTAAATAACAATTACAAAAAAATAAAAAAGAGTGTTTCTCATGTTTCTACAGTTACTCTACAGTTTTGTGATGAATCACCGGTCAAACAAATTAGGAACTGAGTTTCAAGACACAAACAAGAACACCTAAAAGGCTTCACCATTTTAGTGTCTTCTGCTGGTCACACTTTGGAACAACTTCCATGACGAAGCTCTCAGTTGGACTAAAGAGAAAATGGAAGCTTGGTACAAAATGAACTAAATGGCACAGGTATCCCAACCATTTTGCTTCAAATATAAATTGCAAAGGAGGCTGTGGAAAAGCAAGGTAGAATAAAGGCCTAAATCAAACATTACACACTTCATGAATTGTATAAAAGTGCAAGGTTAAAGTAGTTTGGGTTAAGCATTCAGTTCACTATTGGTCACACAAACAGCTTAGCTTGGCCATCAATGGCCTGGTTTTGTCATTCAGTTACGAATATTAGTTTTGACCACAGAAAGAACAAAAAACTGAATGAAAAAACATATGCAATCCACTTCAAAAATGGTTAGTTTTCTGTGACCAGCACGAAATACTACCTCAATATCATCAGCTATACAATATATACATAAAACCCTTGTGTCTTAATCTTTGTTTTAACAACTTAGAATAAAGCTGTACTAAGTGCTATTTCCCTAGTGTGCCAGCTCTTTGCTCTGTTCCGACCGACCGGCCTCGTAGCACAGAGAAGTCCTTTAACAGCAATGGTACTGGGATTGATCCATCATTTTGACACTTCAGCCAGAGTAACTGTTGAAATGCTTTATTCAGCCAGGCCAGGTGATCGTGTGCGGCCGCCCAGGGTTCAGTCAAAGGTTCTTGGGTGGCTCCACAAGAAGAACAGGCCATATTCCAAATACAAACTGTCAAAAGAAAAATAGGAATAGGGGAAAGAGCCTTTGGAATATTATGTTTCTTGGAATAGAGAACAAACATTATTAAACATAAACTAATGATAGGATGAATGGGGAACGGCTTTAAAATGAAAGAGAATAAGTTCAGATTGGATATTAAGAAGAAATCTTTTAATTTGAGGGTGGCGAAGCACTGGCACAGGTTGTCCAGATAAGTTGTGGATGTTCCACCCCTGTAAATGTTCAAGGCCATGTTGGAGTGACCTGGGGGCTGTGAGTAACATGGTCTAGTGGAAGGCATCCCTTCCCATGGCAGGGGGGCTGAAACTAGATAATCATTGAGACCCCTTCCAACTCAAACCATTCTGTGATTCTAAGAAAATTTCAACTGCATTTCTTGGGATGTAAGCAGAAATCAAAGGCAGTAGCCTAACAGGCATAATTATTGAGTCCTACCAAAAGTTCAAAGCACAAGATATCCAAACATACATTAATAAACACAAAATACTGTTTGCTTACCTTCACCTTTGGCCTGTGTTTCAGGAAAAGTGTCCTTGTATATAAACTGAGGAGAAGGAAAAAAGCATGCTTGAAATTTCAAGTATAAGACAGCATATAAAATAAGAATGTCCTGATCTCAGTTTTATTTTCCAATAGAAAAGAATTGTTTCTGTGATTGCAGAGATACCCGTTCTGCCTAGATTTAGTCAATATAGGAGACACTAATTCCCTGTAGCAGACTAATTAGCAAAATAATTTACCCTATCACCTATGTGGGGAGAAAGAGAGAAACACTGAGGTAAAAAAAAAAATGAAACAGGGACTGGATCCTGACATTTTAGAAGGATGAAATTAAATCAGTGTACCACAAAATACAGCAGATGCTAAAGGGGGGAAAAAGCAGCATAGCTTGATTCTGCGTCTTATTTTTACTCTTAGACGCTTTCTTCTCTCAGTAGATTTTTTCCTGTGAATGACCTCATGTTTTTTAAAGTGGTAATGCCACTTTGTGGCATGTTGGGAAAACCTTGCCTATGCTTGATTCCTGCAAGGAATTTTTGTTAAAATATTACCTCAAGCCCTTTAGGGTAGGACACAACCTGTAAACCAAAATGGAGTAACTGTTTTCCATATACTTTGACATATTTAATAATGTATGTATGTATACATTTACATATGTGTAGGTAAATATGCTTGCATAAATATACACATAAATGTAACTATAAGATCATCTAATGGAAATGTACTTATTTTCCTTGCATTTCCCTTTTATTAAGTATTTTAACATCTGACAAAGAAGGTGAATACTATATTAGATGTAGAAAAATTGGTATGTAATCAAGTTTTCTCAACTACATAGGATGGATATGTAAAACAGACATTCTCTTTGTTATTGGTTAAGTGGTAAAATAATATTTCATTAGATAATAATCAAACTATGGAAATTCTTCACAGATTTCAGCTTACATTCTATTCTTGCCTCTGGTTCCACTAGATGGTGGTACAGAGCTAAAAAAGAGATAAATCTGCTGGCTTCAGGCTGTTTAAGTCTCTTCCTCAAACTAATACCCTGCCGGTTTGGGAACAGCTCCACTACAACTACTTCAGCCATCACCATTCTGCAGTGCAGCAGGATGCCTGCTGGTTTTCAGAGGTGACAGTGCCTATCAAAAGATTAGTTAAGCTCCTAAATTTAAACATATTTAAGTACTTTAGGATTGCTGCTCAAGAACAGACAGATATTAATGGTTTACATTCTGAAATTAATATACTGTCAAATAATTTTGGTTTAACTGCCATGGGGTTCCCATTTTGAATTAAGTTTTCTTGAAGAACCATGACTATTTAAAGACAAGTGATTACATTTTGAAGAATATAGATTAGTTTTTAAAGAGTTTTCAAATCAGTTACAAAGAGGAAAAAAACCTGCACACCAATTTAATAAGTCATTTTCCTGTTCTTCTGGATGGTACAACATTCTGAAGGACATCATAAGATCTCTGTGAACATCCATTTTAGAAAACATTTCCTACCTTAGCAGGATATGAAGGTAAGAACCAAGGCCTGTGAGAATATGCCACCACGCATGAAACTGTGTCACAGCTCCCACCACGGGAGGCAGCTTCTCTCGTAATGCTCTGAAAGAAAGAAATACCAGGCAATGGAATATTTTTTCTCAGCTAAGCAATCTCAAATCACAATGTTGGATTGTCAGATCACACATTATTTTTTCCATATCTTAGGCATGTGCTTGACAGGTGAGGCTTCATGGAGTCAGGCTCTCAGCAGGTGAGGTGCAGCAGTTATACCTTACACTGCCAGTACAGAGAGATATCAGTAAACTGACTTTCTTATACATTTAAAGAAAACAGACATTTCTTCATATGATTGATCAATTACTTCTGGGCTCAAATTTCAGGGAATACACTTATGGCATTCCACAGCCCTAAATGAATTCTACCATTCTCCTCCCCAAAACCCTGTGAACTACTATCCATAGGATGAAATGCTGAGTTTAAGGTCCAAGAGAGTAAATCACATTTATCAGACATCATCACTTTAAATCTGGCAATCACACCACCTATTCTGCAGGTGGAAGCTCAACTTGCCTTTCTCTGTTGGACTCTAAAAGAGGGAAAAAATGGGTGTTTAGAGAGGAAGCAATTAAAATAGAGGGTCTGAAATACTCCACCAACATGCTTTGTATTTTGTAGTTATAGGGTGTGAGCAACTTGGGAAGGGGCTAAGGGATGGAGATAAAGCAATGAAGAGAAGGAACTACATTGCTCTTATTTCTCGTGCTCATCAGGTTATTTTGGTTGATGGTGGAGGAACTGTTTGCATCTGCTGGTCTTTTTTTTACACTTTAATTTCACTTGTCAAAATAAAAAATGTAAAACAATGATTGCATGTGTTAAGAAAGAAAAATCTGCAGCTCTTGGAATATGTCCTTACTGCTTGATATTAAAGTGCTTGGTCCAAAGCTGCTCAGTCACAAATATTAGCACAGAGCTCCAACTGAGTCAGCCCAGCAATGACACAGTGGAGCACACAGACTGGCAGCCTGGCACAACTTCCAAGCCTTTAGATGGCAGGAAATTTGTAAGCTCAAATTCAAAAGGGTGTCATTCCAACCAGAGAAACTGAGTGGTACAGATTTTTTGTTATTTTTTTTTAATAAGCTGCAGATTTAATGAAATATGGAACAAAACACACTCAATCAAAACTCAGTTTTGAACTTTAAAACTAAACAGAGCAGGTAGGTGGATGATTCACAAGTTAGACCTTCAGAGAATAAAGAATTTCAAGGAATTGAAATGTTTTTTCTCCAAAGGTTCAAATTATAATACTTCCTGGAGAAATCCAAGGCTCTGCAGATGTCTGATTAAAGCTAGTAAACAAGCTTTTTTTTTTTTTCCCCCTAGCATCATAACCAAACAAGTATTACAGGAAAGACAGGAACATTTTTTCCCCTTATGAAATGAGGATGGAAAAAAGTGGATAAGCAGCTGGTATCATTTTTGGGCCTAGGAACCAGTTCAAAAGCCCCATGGACCCAGAGCAGCTCAGCAGGTGAATTGGGGGTTATGATCTCACCAGTGATGTGAGGCAGCTGCAAAAATCAACCCTGATGCCAATATTTGCAAAGTAACTTTAAACCCAACCACTTGTGCTGCCAAATAGCTACTCTATTCCATCTGTATCAAGTGCTCCTAGGGATGAGGATCATGTATTATATTCACTTTAAAAAAGTTTCAAGAATATTCTGTTGGAATTAACTTTCAGTTGGCTTAACCTAGCACAGGGATTGAAGAGTCAGAAGTGATGGAAAACTTTAGACTTCTTTACAGCAAACTATTATTTGGCTCTGACAAACCAGCCAACTAGGACAACTCTGTACAACACAGACTCTGTGGCATACGTGTTTCAAATTGTCAAAAATGTATTTTTCTGGATGCTGGAATCAACCTTTCCAGCTCCTTCAGCTTGCTGAGCAACACATGAATTGCAACTAAATGCTGTTTATTGGTAACATGGATATTGTACTAGGCATTTCTTGAACAGTAGTAGCAGTAGTAGTAGTAGTTCTGCATGACTTCTGTAACATGCAAAACTACTGGTTTTGATATTTTCCTGGGATAAAAAAACAGATGAAATCAAGTGTGAATAGCAGGCTTTAGTCAGCCACAGATCCTCGAAATTACTTCACTGACATTATTTCTCTCAATTTAATTTGAAGTTAAAGAGAAATAAAAAAAATTCTATAAATGGTTAAAAAATGTTTAAAAAACCCATGTTGAGTGCTGACTCTAGTCATGAGCAATCTGCATAAAATCTCATGGATGTTTTGTAGGCAGCATACCATACATGCAATGAGATAGACTCGAATATGACCCTCAGAAATAATGCAATCTTTATACTTAAAGGCAATTATTAAGAGCTATCCAGACGAGTGAAAAAACTCACCTCAATTTATCACAGAAAATGTTGTCCACATTCCAGAGAAAAAATCCCATTAAAAATACAGTTAAAGACGTATAGCCTAGACCTCTAAGCCATGGGTATACCCTAGAGGGAGAAATAATGCAAAGTTTAGTTCAGAATGCTTTAAGATGCAGAAATATACTAATGTATACTACACTAAATACGTATATCATACAGAAATGCTGTTGTATGTAAATAAAATTCTTTATCCACTTGGTTTTTCCCCCAAAAGAAAACATCAACTTGTTTAAACATCTGTTTAAATATTGCACTTTACTTCTCCTCTCTCCTGATCTCATATTCTCTGAGACTGTTCTTTTACTTCTACAGTTATAATCGTTTTCCTAAATACTACACTTTCCAAGGAAAACCAAAAAGTGCGAAAAGTAAAGTTGGCTAAAAAGTACTAATTCTTCAGTGCCATGTATATTCTCTCATTAAAAAAAAAACAAAAACAAAAACCCCCCAAAAAGCAGCCCTGTTACCAGCTAGGACTCTCTTTTCCAAAAGAAGAGAGTTTTTGCCAAGAGATGATATCCCTGTTCTAGGGAATTTGTATAAATATGGTCCTTCAAAATTACTCTTTTGTCAACATAGACCACCATGGCCAAAAACTAAGCAAATGAATGGTATTAAACCCCAGTACTTTTATGTTTATCTTTGAGTGGAATGCTACTGGGTTTAGAAAAACGTCAATTTAATTTTGGCAGAAAAAAAAATCTTCTTTAAGATATGGAAAACCCACACAGAAGAATCAGATGCAAGAAAGTGCATAATTAATAAATTTACTTTCCCTATCATGGACCATGAAATTGTAAACTTCCTACATGGAAGGCTCCTTTCCCACTAATAAGACAAGTCCAAAAGCAAGCCCAAATCCAACCCTGAATGGCTGCCACGAAATACTGTTCAAGTTATTTTTAAGCATTATGAAAGCACAGTTGAGATTCTGGGTTAAAACACATTCCTGAGCTGCTTTTTCCTCCACTGTGTGTGTTACAGCACATTTCAGAGCTGTGAACACTGGGAACCAAAATGTGCAAAACACAACAGGTAGCTTGCCCTGTGGAGGAAGCTCTAACCAGATACATATTCACAAATTGACTGCCAATATAAACTAGCAAAATTATTATTTGTTTAGTCTAATAGATGTGTGCAGCACCATGCAGTACATGGCAAAGACTGCACTGTAATATTACCCCCTCAGTGCTCCAGAGACATAACCATGACATAGCACTAAATAGTATATTAAACATGCTGGTAATTAGATAATTATAGCTGGAATTGTTGAGGAATAAACAGTGGTATTTTGTGAAGGAATCAACTGGCATCACTTATTAACAGGGAACATGCTGTGTGAACAGAGAATAATATTTGCCTAGTCGTAATCTTGGGAAGGAAGCAGACCTAAGAAAGAGATGAGAAGTGGCGAGGGAACAGGCAGGAAGAGGAACAACTGGTGAGGACAGGATGAGGTAGTAGTCTGGAAGGAATAACATGCTGCTCTTTGGGCTTTTTCACTCTAATCTCAGTGACTTCAAGGCGCACACGAAGAAATATGAGTGATAGGAAGTGAAGTAAGAAAGAACAAGCAGAAATCAGGGTCAGTATGTAAGCTGGAAGAGGCCTGGCCAAGTGCTAGCACTACTGATGGAAATACAGGAATACGTTCTAACAGTGCAGAGAAAGTAAACCCAAAAGTGTGCTTGGGGATGAATTTTAGAGAAAAGAAAGGGTACCTTCAGGTTGGCAGAGCTTCTCTAGCAGAACTAATTTAAAATTAGTAGTAGTTTAGTTAAAATTTAGAAGTAGTTTAAACCTACTTCTCTTCCCATCCCAACTTTCTACCCAGTTTGCATTATAACACCAATGGGGGAAATAAGTCTTTGTAGAGCCCTGTTGCAATGAAGTGATCAAGCTAATTAAGAATATACACTCCAAGCCCCTAAAACTGAAGCGAAGACTAGGTGGAACTTCAGAGACAGATTTTGCTGGAGCAAAACAATGAATGATACTTTGGGAGGGAAAGTGGTGATGTTATTGATAAAGACAGAAGACTATGAAATGCTTCAGAAATAATGAGAACACATAATTGTGTGGAATTTGCAGAAGTAGAAAAATAGCAGGCCCAAGAGTTTGTCTACACAGACAGAAAGAAATTTAATCTAAGAGACTAGAATTGTGCTAAATCCTTGAATAAGTACAAAATTAAAATGACTTCAATTTGATTAAATTTAATTCCCCTTGGAGGTGAATTAATGTAACATCACTTAAGATCTCCAGGCGAGGATTAAAATTTCCACTCCATAGGACTGAAAAGTGCCTTTAAATTGATGATTGTTTCTAAAGCTGCAACACACTATCAGTTTTAAATTCTTTTTGCTTAACAAAAAAGTCTGTGAACATTTGCACTTGGTCTGTGGGAATTTCTTGGGGAAAGCCAAACCATGTGAACTGAAATGAGAGTTGGAAGGTGATTCAATGAATGTACTTCATCCTTGTGGGTCTCTTCCAACTCAGAATATTTGAGGATTCTATAATACTTCAAATTCACATTTTGTTTCATTCTTCCTTGTGTTCCTGAACGGACACATGTGGAACTTGAAACAAAGTTGAACAAAAAGCACATTTAAAATGACGACAGAATAAAGAAATAAGTAATTTTCAGAAGCAATCCCCAAACACATGAGAACGCCAAATATTCACAGGGGATAGACAGAAATGGGCAACCAACTGAGCCCCTGAGCTAAAGGTATGTGTTTACTCCAATACTGATTAAATTCCATTTTCCTCCCTTTTACCTACTAAGTCTGTGCTCTGATGTTTCTAATTCTTCTCAGTATCTCCTAGCCCTTTTAATACCTTTAGTTTGTTACAGTTTTAATTTCAATTTCCATAACATTATGCCTAACTTTATCCAATCAAAACTGTAAAAAAAACTATCATGTGTTATTATTTTTTTAAACATTGAGCAGGAAATTACTAAATGATGGTTCCACTCTCCCAGTGTTGTCATTAGAGTTTGGACACTAGCAACAGATTTCACACTACTCAGCAATATGAAGACAAACTCAATTTCTGTTTAAATCCCAGGCTAACAGTTGAAGTCACCAGCAGAGCACCTGACAGTAAACACTGATCATAAGTGTAGAAATCTCAGTTTAGTTTAATGGTATCCCAGTGGCTTCAAAAAAGTGCAAGGTTATGACCCATTCCCTTTCAACCCAGGGGAGCCCAGGAGCTAATATTATGTACCTAGTTAGAGAAATTCTCCCATTACCAATTTCTCATGTTAAGTGGACCAAAAATAAAAGCTGAAAATGCTATGTTGTAACTTACAATGCTGAATTAAATGGTTACTTACCATAATACTATATAAACAGATCTTAGAACTATGATGGAAACTAGTGTTCCATACATGATCTGAAAATAGAAAAAGAGATAAAATTCAGCAGTTGGATTCAAGAGACCTTATAGAATACTACAGAAGTAAAAAATTGTTTGAAGCTTCTGATGTTGGTTTATTTATTTTTAAAGTCTCAGGAAAATAGCATTCCTTGTAACTTCATCTCCAGAAAGCCTTCTGTTAAAGTTTCAAATAAAAGTATGATTATAAAGCATGTCCTTTATACTATTACAGGAAAAGTCAGTTGTGTAAAACCAATGTTCCACTGTTCTGAATCGCAAAGCAAACACTAGATGGCACTCGGAAAGCATGCTGAAATGAAATCCAGTAACTAAACCCTATTATCACTTCTCTCTCTGTGCATTTTAGCCCAGGATTGTACAAGCATCAGCTAAAACTGTTTTTGAAAGCCATACTTCTTTCATTGATACTTGATTAATATGCTTCCTGAAAGCAAACACCTGCATAGACTATGTGCTATTCCCACACTCAGCATCACTATGGGGAAAAACTTTCCAGGAAGCATTTCAAACAACTATTACAGATTGTTTGGATTCAATCTAATTATACAGTGGGAAGGCTGCACACTCTGAAAAGACCCATGAGCAAAATCTGACTCACTGTAGGCTTGATGAATTTGAATGCAATCACCTGACTTATAAAAAGTCAAAGCAATCATTTATTTTCTGCCTTGTGATCTTTAAATCACTCTCCTTTTTTATTCACAAACTCAAAATCTATGTAACACCACCTCCAAGACGTACAGATTAAAGAAGAGAAAAAATGTGGCCAGTCATGCCTGAGAGTGATGCAGAAGTCATTGCACCAGGGAGGCTTTTTAGACACTGGTGACATTCAATTACTTTCTATATTTCTTTATTCTGAACACTGGTTTCCTCCTGCCAAAAGGCAGTTTGTTCCAAGCAGCTGTGCCTTGCTCTTTTTGCCTCTCTCCAGGGGCCCACAAGCCTCCCAGTATTTTTTTCTTCCTTGTTCACTGACTTAACTTTCTCATCTTGCTTCTAGTTAGATACTATCTAATTCTTTGTTTTACACGAAACAGAAAAATTATAAACCTTTGCTGTCTATTTTTAAAAGCTGCTAAACCTCACAGAAAGAAGTGTGCTTACAAACTGGTGTCCTTACCATGTTCTACTGATCTCCTCATACCCCTCATTCTTTTTGACTTTGAGACAGGGACTGCCTCTCACTCTGCTGTAACTGGGGTTACAGCACTACTATTCTGTAAGCATGTCTAGTCATCTCACATAAAATAGGTTACTGTAATAATACAAAGCAAAACCTGCCTTCCAAAAGTCCATAAAGGCAAATTTGTGAACTCCTTTTAGCTTTAAGGATGAGGTTAGTAGCACATACTGTATTATCAGTGCACGTAGACAGAACAAGACAGACAACAGAGCCCTTATGTTTGACAACAGGTAAAAGTAAGCTCCAATACTGACTATTCAAAGTCAGTCAGCACAGCAGCTCTTCATTTGCATTCAGAACAAGATTAAAGAACTTCAGTAAATAAACTACTACTACTGTGTGTTCTGCTCTGTAGAGCTAAACAAAGCAAAACTATTTGAAAGGCTAATTGGTTCTGGTTTGTAATTTATACAAAGCTGTTAGTTAATTCCAGTCCCCTTGTTGGGGTACAGCACATAAACCAGGAAAAAAAGAAAACCAACAAAACCTGCTAGACACAGCCTAAGTATCAAAGTGCTCATCAGTCCCAAGCTAAGGGTAGGAAGGGGAGTGCTCAGGTGTGCTAGGTGCTGCCTGCTGGTACAATTCTTCATTGCTGACATTTTGCCTAAAACGATCCCACCACATAAATACATCAGCCTCATGTATTATAATCAGCCTCATTTAAAACAGCCCTTTTCATTTTTTTCTAATCAAATACAGCAATTTATTCTAAGAGAGGGATGGTACAGAGGAAGATACTCATTGAAAGGTTCCTCCAGAATCCAAATTACAGTTTGATTTGCTGCTCTTTCTTTCTTTGCTGATCTTTTCCTTCTTAAAATTTCCATAGCTAAAATACTCCTTTGCACTAGAGATATGGGAAAAAACCTATCCTTTAAGAGCAACTTTGGTCATACACATTAGGGGTTGTGACCACTCTTATGTCTGAACCCAAATTGCTTTTGGATTCTTTGTACAGGGAGCTCAATACTGTCAGACTATGCCTAGAGAAACAGATCTCACAGGCAGCCGAAAGTCCAAGTAAAATGCTACCTTCTTCAGCAGTTGCTAAAAGCAGGAAAGAGCAAAAGCTAAGAAAAGGTTTCTTTCGCAGAGTTTTCGGCTTGGTATTTCCTAGTGAATTAATGGCTTGCAGAAGAGGACAGTATCAATGGAGGGAGGAAGAAAAAAAAAAAGAACGTTGCAGTGACTGAAGAAAAATATGTCCATAATTGACACTTCAATTTCTTGCCTTTTCTGCTTCTCCACCCAAACAGGTTGTTAGCAGTAAAACACATTCGTGTCTAAAAGCCTGTGAAAGACTGGAACAACAAACTGTTCTGCTCTGCATGCTCCAATCCTCCTCGCTGAAGGTGAGCACCCAGGAGATGCTGCTGTGATATACAGAGACTGTAGCTGCACGCCTCTCAGCTGTTTCTTACTAGAGGGCTACATACCAAGCTGCACAACTTAGCTCAGATGTCAGGCAGCAGTGCTTACTTTATCTCCTTTACCATCTTTGGTTTTACTATTTTTATCATGGTAAGACTTTATTAGGTATTACCCATCCAGACAAAGAAGGACAAAGTACAATATTATATTAAAAAAGAAAAATCTGCTTTATTCAAGTTAACTCAAATTTTTTCCATTCTTTTGTCCTCCTTTTCTTTAACTAACACATAATTTAAGTGACAGATGACAACCCAAGCAAGTTTTCTGCTCTTTTGTCTTACACTGCCATTAAATTGTAAGCCAAGGAATATCATTGTACTGCAACTAAAACAAAAGGAAAGATCAGAATCTCAGTCTTCTGTTACCATGAGACAGTTCCCTCTTTGCTGTTTCAGATGCAAATAAAGCTGTGCATATTTCAGCTTTGAAGGTATCTTTGCAATTGAGGGAAAAACCCAAAGTCTGATAAATACAGAGTGGATGACCTCATAAGAAGGCCAAATATGAAGAACTTCCTAATTCAAAAATGTGAACTAAGCACTTCAGGGCTCAATGTCTGGCACCATTTTTAATGTGGAGGCAATTAAGCAAATCACACATAAATTCACTTATAGAAGTCAGAGGTTGGTACTCCACATTGAGAGGGGCAGCATACAAAACTGCTTAACTGTTCATCTACCCTTCTAGTACAGAAAGCAGCAGTAGCCTGCTACCTCCACTTCTGCTTGCTCTGCTCTTGGCTTTCTACCCATCCTTGGTTAACAGTCAATTTATCAGCCCCAAATATTAGTATACATGCTGGGAACACACTGAGAGATTTTGGGTTCTTGGCAACCAGCTTATCTAATACCCCAACCAGCCATCAAAAGATAGTTACTTAAGTACTTGCATGTGGAAACCGTATTTGCAACTTGCAACAAAGAAAATGGAATTCTACATGGGTTTGGATTTCTGGAGAAGAAATCTGAGCTGAGAGAAAAAGGAAGAACAACCCCAAGATGCCACTGAAACATCAAGTAACTCAGCACAGTTACAGCTGTGTAGTACCACAGGCTGCCTTGACAGCTCCTGAATGAACTAATTCAGATTCACTGGGTTTGGTCCTGTTTAGATGCATGTAAGTGATGGCAAAATGACACACAAGCCACTGCTGCTGTAGAGCTTCTGGGACACTATCTGCCACAGGAAGTCAAGCTTCTCCTCTAACGACTTGTAGAGCTGAACCTTTGGAGAGTCAGAATATCCTTCCTCATTCCCTAAGCTACTGTGCTGGTAGAAGCACCAGCCAGAATGAAAGCTGTACTCACTTGGGAAGACATCCTCCAATGAGCTGTGTAAGAGTGAAATGTCACTCAAGTTAGTTTTATACGTGCTCATCAGCAGGACAGTGACAGAACAGAAAAAGCTCTGTGGTTAAGACATGCCTGAAAAGGTCATTTTGAACAGAATACTTATTTTCTGAACATACCGAAAGTAAGAACATATTCTACTGAAAGGCACAATGTATTAGCCACAAGCCTACAATTAACTATTGCCTTAGCAAGCAGGAGGGGCTCTGGAGAGCTGTAAGGCATCCAGTGGGTCCACATAGATTCCCCAAAATGGTGAATCCAAGTCTGAACAGGTTGTGCCCAGACATAACATATTCTCCATGCAGTTTCAGGCTCCTTTATGTACTTCTATATGCACATTTCATCTTGATTTCAGTTTCTTCTTTGCACTTGTATATTTAAAACACACCTAGAGAAAAAAATCTATTAACTTTTTTATTAAGGCAAATGAAATACCTTTTCCTGCCATTCTTACTTTCTTCCTCTTACTCAAAGTAACCTGAAGAAGTAAAGTCAATAAGTATCTATTTTACGTCTATCAAAAGTTAAAAAAAAAAAATTCCTGGTCATGTTGTTATGCTGTAAACAGTGAACACATCCAGGCACTCCTTCCCTCCCCTCCTTTCGTGATCTGTGAACAATTTAGAACAAGAATAGTTTGTATTTGTCCATCAGTGCATCTGTTCCATTTTGAATCAGTCCTCATCCTTGTCCTCAGGGTGTCTCAGTTATCTCTTCATTTCCTCATTTCCAGTACTCAGTGATAACTCTGAACTTTATATAATCACAAATACCAGAAGTACAATCTTCTTTTTCCTGCTACAGGCTGTTAGAAAGGAAACCAACCAAACAAAACAGTCTCACTACTGATTCCAAGAAAATTCAGGCTTTTTCATAATCTCCTTTAGTCATTTTTCACTAGTCACTACCTTACCCTATTTGCAACTCTCCTACTGATCTGCTTCTCCAGTTGGTTTCATTTCTCATGGGACATCACAAGGACATTCTAGAATGCCTATTTTTCACATCACATTTCCTAATGTAGAAGAAACAGCTATTTAATCTAATTGCCCATTAACCTTTTAATTATTTGTTTGCTAAAATTTGCCTCAGACTGTCTCAGGAGATGACTACACAAATAAAACAGGTTTTTAGAACTACTTCCCTATTCACAAAGCTTGGCCCACTAGCTGAATGAGGTTTTTGATCGCTACAAGTGATCAGATATGGTATGCAGCAAGCAGACAAATCAGGATGGAACAGGTTGCTTTGTATGTGACAGCTTCCTAGGCCTCATCATATTAGGAAGAAGGCTACTTGTTAGACTTGAGTTGAAAGTTTAACTTCCAGAGTAACTACTTCTACTTCCAGGGCTGTCTCTCTGTATCTGTGGATCACTTCACACTGGCAGTCATTCTCCCCCTGCCCTTTCCTAGGATGCATGTGACGAACAGGGATGAACAACTAATCTGATTTAAAATGAATTCCAAGGAGAGTTTCAACCTGTTGAGTTCCCCAATCAAATTCACATCAAAAAATAAATTTGTGTGCCAGATGGAAAAGAGAGAAGAGGCACAGCTGTTTTCTGTGACAATGATGCTGCCTTAAAAACAACCAGACAGCTGGGACGTAGGGTTGTTTAGCACCTTGAAATTTAGGACTAATAGTGCTCTAGCCTAAGACATTTGAACATAAACAAGACAATATATGCCTGTAAAGACCAATAATATATTTCATTTAATTGATGAGGTGGCAAAAAATACTAGATCAGCTGTCAAGCAGGAATTTTTTTTTGTCTTCTAATGACGTGCTGCCTTCAACTGCCCAAAACATGCATCTCATCCTTCCTTCAGTTGACACACTAAAACCTTTAAAGATCTCCCTTAATATGTGCATGCAGAAAAAGAAGTTGGTCTCTGTTGCCACTGTGCCATGGATAACAAACTGAAATCACCTTTTTGCCCTGCTGGCAGCTGGCAATTTATGAGCCTAAATTGGAAAGACAAGTAGAAAGTAATTTGGGGAAAAATGAGGTTTGGATCCTGGTTGCTAAATATAACAGGATCCTTTTTTCCATTCTTACTGGCCTCCTTCCAGAGGGAAAGCCCAAAATCCATACTGAAACAATGAACAGTAAAAAGCTATCCTTGTAGTTCTTCCTCTTTTTGCAAGGCTGACAACTTAAAATGATCACAGACAAACACCTAGAGGAACCAAATGCTGCTTTATCTCCTGATGCTGCTTTCTAACACAGTTGGAAAGGTCATGATTGAAAAAATGACTGCATGAACATATTGAATTTTACTTCAAGTCTAAGTGACCAATTCAGTTTGAAAATGCTTACAGAAATTATTTAACTCTTTTTTTTTTTTTAATGCGCTCTAAAATAATGCACAAGTATTAAGAAAATAACCTTGCTTAGCTGTGCAGTCAAGGAAATACTTTCTCAGGATTTACAACATATTTGGCAAAGACTGTGAAAAAATGAATACAGTACTTGAACAGTTGGAATTTGGCCATAACTGTATGTTCTCCATAAAAATCAATTTGCAAAGAATTGTTGTAAAAAGTCCAACACTTTTATGGGATCTAAATATTTTCTACATTGATTCCTTGTGTATAAATTGTAACAGGGGATTCATATTCTGGACCTAAGAGAAACCAGATGCTGAAAATTAAAGGTCTGGGACAACAGTTTAAAATTTCCCTATTTCCCTCTTTCCCAAAAAGTTATAATATCTGTTGTTTTAGTTTTTGTGACATGGGGCAAATACCTTTGCCAATGTATGAAACTGGACTATAGTGAAGCTGTGATGTGTTTATTCCAATAAATGCAGCTTGGACAAATAATTGATTAAAGAGATAAAAGTTCATTATAAACAGTAAATTTTGCCACTGTTGTTAACAAAAATACTCTAAATCACTGCATTCAAAACTAGTTATGATAAGCTCAGTAAAAGCACCAGAAATTGTCACTTTCATCCCAGCCAGTATCTTTCTGCTGGAAATGTAAGTAAGAAAAAAAGAGAAAGGATTTAATTAATATCACCAAAAAATTCCACACTGCAATTTTCTCTTTTATCTACAGGTAGGGTAACAAACAATTCATGTTTCTAGGGGAGATTATTTGGAGCAGCTGAAGATTTATTCTCTTGATCAGCACTTCAGTAATCCACCAACAGGAGCCACGTATCATTTTTACAACTGCTGATGCAGCAGGCACATTTTGACAAGCAGTGGCACTACCAATTTCAAAAATTAAGGCTTTAAAGCTTTGACCTGCAAAGAGCTCAGTGCTTTTTGCTTGGCAATCTCTCAGCTGTTATCCCTAATCAAAAAAATCATAAATGAGGCAACCTACCCATGGCATACAGAAATGAGCATTATTTCTAACCTCCTGTGAAGAGGTAAGCGATGCAAGCTCTATCCCCACAGGCAGGGGATGTATATTAATATTCTTGGGCTGCTACAAAAGGAGCCTGTACCAAATATGCCATTAAGCCTGTAAAAAGCAGTCTGCTACATAACCCTAGAAGGCATTGTGCTTAAAGTCACCTTGAATTTCCACAGAGTAAAACTGAGTAGTTAAAAAACCCAAGCATCAAGAAGAACGTGGTGTTAAGTCAATCAAGCCATCTTATGATGTAAGGTCATAGTTTCAAAGCAGCTGCTAATGGAAAGCAGTAGAAAAAGACTCATTTAGCTGTTCCTCTCTCACACACCTTAGGGTCACCTCATTACACCTGCCACTGATGAAAACCATGGGAAATATTAGGTCAGAAGCTAAAACACAACACACATTGAAGCATTCCAGTTTTTCAGGTCACTAAGTAAGAGGATGGTGACGTGACAGGCAGCAATACTGCTTAATGAAAAAGCAAACGGCAAATTGCACTTCCCTTCCATCTTTCTTCTAGCAGTGAAATACTGTTACACATTCCATTAAAACAGCAGAATTAAAAACCAAAATTAGCTGTTCCAACCGAGCAAGATTTACCTGATGGAATACAGGCTCTTTCAAATCTAGGTAAACCTGGAAAGATTAAAAAAGAGAAATCATTTGCAACAGAATCATCATAATATTATTCATCTAAATATTACCAAGGCTTCTCCTGTTAGAATCAAGCCATGAGTGCCTATCCATGCACCACTGAAGTTGATCAAACATTTGAAGTTTCCTCTGGCAGAACCTGAGGTTTTAACTGTGGAATTATTTTAAACTAAGAGGCACAAATAGAAACATTAACATCTAACATAAGGCTTCTAATTTGGTAGAGTTCAATGCATAAAAAAACAATTAAGATGCTGAAGTTACCAGATGTTCTCAATATGCTTTGCAAGAAGAAAACATACTCAACTTTGATTTGCTATTATTGTTTCTGACAATAATTTAACATTTCAATTATTTTACAAAAAGCTAGTAGTTCTTCCTTTTCGTAATACAGTTAATTTAATTTACGTTTTTGAAGAGGGAAGGGCACTAGACCTTAGGTATAACGTGCCACAAGTGTAAAAAAATTTAGGAGAAACGGAACAGAAGAGGCAAGTATTTTGGCAGCTGAAGATGACTTTTAACAATACTTTAATTTTTAAAGAAATGGTTATCAATAAAAATTACATAGGAAATTCCATCTGTGGTTGACAGCCAGCATGAAACTAAATTTATTCATAAAGGAAGAACACTCCACTGACAAAGGGAGTCAAGTTAGCTATGACACAAAAAAAATAGAAGCATTTTAACTAACAGCTAAGTTCTTGTCTTACTCTGCCTGTTTTAAAACACCAGTCTGCATCCTGGACTGGGCATCACAGTTCACCTTTTTTGCAGTCAAACAGAATGATTCTTATTTCTACAGACAAATCTAAATGAGAGAAGGTGAGGAACACAACTTATCCAAGGTCTCATATCAAGTCAATGGCAACTGTTTTTCTTACATTCCTACTCTAGCAACTGGATTATTGCTTTTCTTCCTTATTTATTCTATACAGTGGTTTAAATAGAAAGGTTTCAGGTTTCTCTGGCCAGCAACATAATTTTCCCAACAAAAGAATAATTTGTCTTTCTTGACTGGAAGTGACAGAGATTTAGTATTACCTCTATAACACTCCTCCACTGTCAGAAAAACTGCCAACTTAAGGGTGAAAATGCCATATTAGAAAAAGTTACTTACTATGCTGACTACGACGCTGTACGTTATTAACAGGAAAAGCAATGCATAATTGACTGTATTCTTGTACTTGAAACATTCATACCTGGAAGAGAGGATAAAGGAGAGAGATAATATTCATCACTTACCTATAATGGATGCAATTTCCAAGGCATAATATTAAAAAAATTGTGAGAAAATCGATCCAAATTAGTCTTAGGCCCCTCAAGAAATTCTAACTCCTTCAATAAAGATGCATTGTTTTAAGGAAAAAGATTATATTCTTAACAATAAATATTTTTTAAAAAATCCAAGGCAAAAAACCTCTAACAGCAATAAGCTCAAGCATATGACAAGAAGTAACCCACTCTAAGAAAAGAGTTTGTGAAGCAGAAGTGTTTTCAGAAGGTGCTTACAGGGTGATAATGGATGGCAAATTCGAAATTAGTTTAAAATGCAACACAGCTGTCAAAAACATTACTGAGCAAACAGCAGTGTAGGAAAAGGACTGCCTTACAAAACAGTGAACTCAGATCTGTTAAAATGTAGATTGTTTATGGCTTCACTACAGTTGCAGTGCAGCAAATTTGCTAGATTGAGTACTGGTAGAAGAGGGAGGTAAAACCACATGACTGCTCCCAGTATATAAAACAACCAATTAAAATTACCTTCACAATCACTACATTTCACCTCAGTCTCTGTCGTGATGGAAATACACACACATGCCAGATTGTATCTCCATCAGAAAAAAGGTCCAAAAAAATCCAACAAAAATGAATTTTGAAAGCCCATTATCATCAAGGCTGGAGGAAGTTGTCTATATAATTGCAAGTTACATCTGTCTAGTTCCTTTGTTTATAAATTTGGAGAAATAGACACCATCATGAATTGATAAAAGGAAAAAAAATGAAATCACATTTGGGAAACAAAAAGTCTAAAGGCTGCACAATGTGTTACATTGCAAAATGGCTTGCTGAAGTAATTATATAGCTTGAGAATCAGCAGGACTGAATGATGTATAAGGGAAAGTCCTGTGCACAACCACCTGCAACCTACCCTCATGCAAACCAAAACAGTTATTAAAAGCCTCCTAAACTACACATTAGCTCATTTTTTTTTAGCATTTTAATTGCTACCAGACATACATACACACAATCTTATTGTAGCTATAAATGCAGTAACAGACTTCAGTGCTTTTGAAGATAATAAAGTAACCATTGCAATAAAAAAAAATTCAGACGTATTTTTATAGCCATTTCTTATCCTTTTTTCCAATCACATTCAAATCAGACAAATGCAACAGCAATTTCAAGGAGATAGGGAGCTACAATGGAAATATTTCTGCTAAAAGAGGCATTATGATTCTGGTCCTGAGTTTGTACAAATTGCACTAATGTATGAGCCACACACTGAGGACAATTTCCATAGATAGGGGTTTAGTCCTAAAGCATCCCATCTCCACTGCAAGCTACCAGTAATCTTCACCAAGACATCACAATTTTCAACAGCTGAATATTTGATATGTTCAAAAGCAAAAAGATGGGGCTTTTTCTCTTTCTGTCTGCAAAAAGTTGATTTATCATTTGGATTTGTCAAGTGACAGAACAAATTATATTAAATCCAGACCTTGCAGCAACAGGCAAGAAAAAGCCAACTTAGTGTATCTTTACAGTTGTCAAATGCTACATTGCTCCCAAAATTAAATGGGAGAATATATCCTGGCATCGCATTAAGGTCTGTGCATGTTCCAAGACACTCTCCCCAAAATATGCATTCAACTCTTCATAAAATCTGGTCCCTTTAATTTTCCAGATGAGTGAAAAGCAGGTTTAGCCAGAAACCTGAAATTTGCATTTCAAGCCAGACTACATCATAGAAATCCAGCTCAAATAAATTATAATGTTGCTAATTTTGTAGGCATTACTGAAGTTGATTATGTGTGTTGTTTTTATTCAAGTAGCACTGAGCTCTGATTGTATACTACACTAAGTCTCTAATGAGTGGGTTTTTTTTCCCTACTTAAAAAAAACTCTGGTAAAATGTATCTAAATTAACAAAAACTAGGACTAAAGCCAGCCTGGTACTTTAATATCATAATGCTGTACAAAAACAGGTCTCATTGAAAGCAGTAGAAGCTTTCACTCTGTATATGCTAAATTTGGCTTCAGAGACTCTACATTTCAAAAGTTAACATTTCATAAATATTCAAGGAAAAAAATTAACAAATACTTACAGGCAGTAGACAAACACACAACAACTGTATATCATCGGCAGTTCATCCAACAGCTATAAAGAGCAAAGACATCAAAACATGAAAGCTACTTTTAACTCACAAGCTTGTCTAAGTTAATTAAGGAGAGGTAAGTCTTAAGTAAACAGGAGCTTTTAAAGTCATTTGGATATACATCTTCTTGACTGTACTCTAACACGTAGCACTGTCAAACCCTGTTCACCTACTGAAGCTGCTGAATTAAACAGCTGATTACTCTGACTCTTGAATATATGCTTCACAAATGCCCAAGCCTTCAAAGAATCTTGACATTTTTGCTGCTCATACCTCTTAAAATATTTGTAGGAATTAGTTCTGTAAAGCCAGGCTGAAGAAGACTATCCCATCTATGGCCTTATAGCCAGAAGTATCTTCTCACTTGACAGAGAAATTGAAACCTGATTTTTCCATAGCATAAAATACAATTTTAGCCTATTAGCTCGCATATTTACTTCCTAATTTTAGAAATTTCTTACATTGTTTTAATTCAGAGACAAAGGTTTTTGTTTGTTTGATGTGGGGTTCTTGTGGGCTGTTTTGTTGGGGGTTTTCCCCAGAAATTATGGCTTCATATAATGTTTTATTGTCTTAAATAATTTTTATACTTTGGGAGAAGACTGATGTGTTACAGCTAAAACAGTTACTTCTCCAGAAACTTGCCACCTTAATAGAATGGAATTAAAGTTGTAATCAAAAGAGAGTTGATTTCTCAATGGCAGGTACACTCAAAATTGCCATTTAAGATTAGCAGGAAAAACAATCAAAGCATCATTTTCTTGTAAAACTTCTCATCAAAGAACTTTCATGCATTTCTGCTTATAAATATGCAGTTAAACTTACCTCCTCTTAAGAAGGACTGAAAATCATGGAAATGAAAAAGGATACAAATGGATCAATGAAGATCCACAGCCCTTGATTTCTAATATGTTAAGCAAACACTAATAGTAAGGGTTTTTAGAAATTTTAGAACTTGACATCTAAGAAAAACAAGAACTAGATGCAAAAAAGATTTTGACCTTTTTCCATCATCACTCAAAGTTCTTGATGACTGTGCCTGTAAAGAAATTGCTTTCCTACTAATGCTACAGGATACTTAACCAGTTCATAACCATGTTATTCTAAATAATGAGACTTGTTAAGAGCAATAAGCAGCTTACTCAAACCCTTTTATAAAGCCAGCCTGATTCTGTTTGGTTTGGGATAATTTTCTAACTTCACAGTCAAAAACTTCATTTTAGCTTTGAAATTTCCTATTGTGAAAAAAAAAAAAAAGTGGATCTAATTCTTTACGGAAGGAGAGAGAGATATTATCTTGAGTGTTAGCTTGTTTTGATTTTGCATATATAAAGCTCAGGAACTGTTTCACAGGAGTGCAAAACAGCTCTGCTGCCCAGCTGCCACTGATAGGGCAGATATTGCTTCTTCCCCCACACTGCCACTGGTTCTCTGCAGTGCAGAGATCAGACTGGTCTGACTCAGAGGGAGCCAGGTCCAGATGCTGAGCCAGCACACAACCAGCCTTGCAGAGCAAGGTTTGAATCCCAGGACCTGTGCATTACAGGGTCAGGGACCACAAAAGGCAGCACAAGGACAGTATCAGGAACGTTGGCAGCAGCTGAAGCTAACAGGTGTGTTCGGTGGCACCTTGCCATCACAGCAGTTTGCTGTGATGCCTTAGAGGGAACAAAATAGAAGCAATAACTGAATTCAGCTTTATAGTAATAGTATTTTACAAATTCAGAGATGTACTTTTCCAAGTCTGATAGGAATTAGCTACAGGATTAATTCTGGCTGTTAAAGAGTGTGAGTCATTTAACATCTCATAAAAGAAAAAGGCGGGGGAAGAACAAGAAATATAATACAGGAAGATTTTTCAAATTTGGACAGATGATTACACTCTTAAGTTCATATGCTGGCAGCATCTCAGGGACATTACAGTAGCAACAAAGAGCCTCTCAAAAGATCTTAACTAGAATTTGCATGCAGAAGACAATGACTTCTGTATCCAAAGGGATTAATGCTTCTAGGAGTACTGTCAAAGGCATGCCTGGACAGTGAAGAACCATGGAAAGAAGGGAGCTCAGGGTGCTGATTTCACTGGCTAAATAAGCATTTTGTGCATTCTTCAAGAATCCAATCAAGCAGATTCCCATAAAAATAACAGAAAAAGGGGTGATCTCCTCAGAAATATTCTAAGCAACTGCTTTCAAGAACAGAAGCTTTCACATTTTTCTTAATTAAGCAAATTGAATCCATCATTTACAGTATTAAAACATTTACATCATTACAGTATTAAAACTGCAAAACAAAAGTAAAAAAAAAAGTCTCCTTGAAATAGCTATGCTGATTTTTAAGCTTAACAAGAGACAAAGTGAATGAGAAAAGTTTATTTCCTGGTTGAACTGCTTCCTCCATGGTGATCAGTAAGCAAACAATTGGAATAATTATGGACCACTTGTGGATTTCACTTGGCTGCCAAAATAAATGTACTTTCTCTGCCTCACACGAAGCCTTTTACATCAGTTGACAAGATGATGCAAGACATTCCTGCTTCCCTCTCATCTGCTTCTGCCCCCCTTTATTTACCACAGTTCACAGGCCCCTTAGTTGTTCTGATGCAACACCAGAACTATTGGGCAAGTAGCAGCAAAGTGACTTGGATTAAAATAAAGCCTCTACACACACACACACACAAAACTTCCAACAACAACTAAAAAATAATCCCAACCAAAACCAAAAAAACACCCAAAAAAGCCCCACCCAAAATGAAACAAAGGCAAAAAACTACCATCTCACTCTTCATAAAAGGTTTTAAGTCTGGATCATTTTAATGATCATGATTTCAGGGTGCCCTAGCTCACCTCTGCATCAGTGTGAGAAAGAGGATTTGAAATACTGACCATGATAGGAACAAGCAGCTGAGGGAAGAAATATGAAAAAGGTGGAAATTCAAGGCAGTTTCACCACCTAATACAGGTAAATGGCATCCTGACCTGGGAGGGAGTGGTGAAATGGCGCTACAAACCACCTTTCTCATGCCAAGAAAAGCACCATGTCTTGCATGATGACAATGGTATGCTCTGTGGAAGCTGACAGTCTCCACCACATGCCAGAGATACAAACCAAAGCATTATGGAGGCAAACATCAAGCCATCAGCAATATGTAGGTCCCACTGTGATCAGCAGAAATGCAGGACTCAATTCAGCTGCCACAGCAGAGTTGCCTAATGCCACCTGAGATTGTCTGTCATCTCCAATACATCCATCTAAGACTGGCAGATGTGGTGGGAGTCTAAGAAACCTGCACCTCTGTGGGATGGAAGCTGGAGGCTTGAGAGAACACTCACAGGGTCTAAAATAACACTAAACAACTTTGTTTAGACACATGATTCTTTTTTGAGCAAAAACTGCCAGTGGAGTTGTGACTCGTTATACAATGCTATCTACTCAAAAATAAGAGAGAAGATGACTCAATTATCACTACTCAGAAGATACTGATTTCAATATTAATGCAATAGGTACATCTAGATAAAAATAGAAACATAGAAAACACAGAAATATAAAGATGAGAAAAGTTACAATAGAAAGGAATAACTCTACTTTATACTGCTTGCTATTATGCCAAAGCTGTGGGAATTTTAAAATAACATCTTGTGTAAAAAGATAACATGATTTCCTAAAGGATAAAGTGTCCTCTACCAACATAAGCAATTGATGACAGCTCTTATTTTAGATGCAAGTATATATTTCTGTATATAATCAGTGGAAAATACCTATTGAAACAAGACCTGCATTACTGCCTTGTTGAGAGCAGAAGTCATGTACAATGATACTTAAGGTAGATTAACTCATTTTAGACAAGCTTCATCTAGCCAAGAAATGGCAATATGGCTGTACAGCAAGATACACACAGAAAATGATTCACAGCTACTTATGAGTACTCACCTGCATTTCATACTTCAGGGTCATGTGGAAGCACCAAGACCCCAATCCCACAGCTGAAAACAAAGCAAAACTATCATCAGCATAATAGTACACAGGTAAAATTTTCAGATACATTAACTTAAATGCATGAAATGCATGCTTAACACTGAAAAAGAAACTAGAATATCAGCATTCCACTGCAGGGACAAGCTCCAATTTTTCCACAGCCTTCTACTTTATATGTTAGTCACCAGTGAAATCTCTGAATTTAGGGGCTTTGGGTATGAGTGTTCGTTTTACCTCCTCTCAATACTGTATCCTATGAGCTGGGTGTAATCTCAAAGAGGAGAGGAGCAGAGAGAACCCAGAATGAATGGAATATTATACATCAATTTATCTTTTTCCTTTTATTTTTTTAATTTTAAGTAAATTAAAATTTCTCTGTTCCAACCCTTCTACAAGGCAAAGCATTGTTCAGTAGCTAGTACTCCTGGAAGCCTCTCAACATTTCTCTGTTTACTGTCCAGTTTTAAAACATGTACTTTACTAAAAGCTTTTTGTTGTCTCCATAAAACATGGTGCTAATAACACCAAGGTCTGAGGTTTGATACCCACAGGGGCTGTTCATTTAAGAGCTAGACTTGATGATTCTTGTGGCTCCCTTCCAACTCAAGACTATTCTGTGATTCAAAAGCACAAGTGAATTGCTACTACAACTCAGAACTAGAAATTCAAGGTAAACAAACCAATTCCATATAGGATGTATTCATTTTGTGAAAAGAGATCACCATTTCTAGGCCTTCTCTGTAGAAAGACGAGCTTCTAAGAAATAATTTCTATTTATTTGAAATGCTTTCTTTACACATTTTGAGTTTACTTCTGAAATTACTTCTATTACTTTTCGACTTTACATTTTTTTCTGTAAGGTGTGAATAATGCTTCTTGGAAGTTGGATTTCTCTGTTTAGAGCAATGCTGGTACAGTATTTAATGCATCATTCACTACTTTGAAATATTATCAGTAAAACTCAGTTTTGTTTTGCAAGAACAAGTACAGTAATGTGATGTCTTGTCTTCCTTCAAGAAACTATGTTTTACCTCAGACTGTAGTTTCAGAGAAAGCCTCCCAAGCCTTGATTACTGAGTAGTGCTGCCATATTTTGTGGCTAGAGTATCCCCTTGCCTACACACACCAGTCAAGTTTCACTGATTCATAAACAAGAATTCTATTTCTGTGCACACTGTAAAGGATTGCCAAACAGCCAAGAGACATGTCTGGAGATGCTTCCTTAGATTTTATTAACTAGAACTGTGATTATTACACTTACTCAATGAAATTAAATACCTAAGCATGTAGCTTTATTGAAATGCAAAACTGTAATACAGCAACATTTCAAAATGTATTACCAAACATTTCAATGTCCTTATTTCTCTGAGAAAATTAAGCACAGCTCGTACCAGAAAATAAACAACCACATGCACTTCTGTAAACTCTGATTACATTGGTTTGCTTTTGAAAAATCTTTCCAAACGATAAGCAACAACTGCTTTCACCTTCATTGAGAGTCTAATGAGAATTCTCATAGCCATTTTTCTATGTATACAGGACACATGACAACAACTGTTCATTCTGGAGGAAAAAACCCATTAAGATGATCATTAAAACAGTGCCATCCATTATCCTGGCTGTCACAGAATACAAACTCTTATAATTTGTAACAAATGTCATTTTCAAGTATGAGCAAAATCATTGCATAAGAAATTTCAACAGATTTTAAATTAACAAAATATGTTACAGGGGCTTTCTTGTTTGTTTCTGTTAGTGTTATTTGGGTTAATAAATCTCAACAATCAGCAACTGAACTCCTTCCCTTCCTCCTACATGAAAAAAGCAATTTTTTCTAGATTAATTTTTATTCTTCAGTCTTTGAAAAAATCAAGAATGCTGCAGATATTAGTGTTTGAAGTAATTAATCCCATGACTATAGTTAGTTTCTACAGTTAAAATGAAAAAAAACCCTCTTCCTTCTGTGTAATAAGCACATCTGGAGTTTCTCCGATTATGAAATTTTACTATGCAGTGAAGAACAATGTTTCAGCTATAGTATCTATCGATATAAAATAGATATCTGGAAGAAGAAAAGCTTACAGGGACAGATCTTATGGTTCAGGCTCGAGACATTTCTAAGAAATATTTACTTCACAAAAACCATCTGCAATGAGACATTCTGCCAGTTTTGCACTTTTCAAAATATGAGTGATCACGATCACTGCAATGACACAAGTTTTCACGAGAAGCAACTCTCTCATACAGCCACTGACACACTGAACAATAAATTTGCTCCTTACCTTGTAAGCAGGGGTTACAGTTTTCCTATTTTAGGTGTTTCCTTTTGCAAACGAGTGTTAACTCACTAAAAGCTGAATATTGGTTGGGAAGCTTTAACACCATCTGAAGCAGTAAGTACCATTTCCTCTCTAACTACTGTAACTCACTTCTCATAAACACTAAAGTCACTTGGCATTTTTACATCCATGAACCTCCCAAGTTACAGGGAATATGTATATAAATTATGGACTATGCACAGAGTAGATATTAAGTCATAATATTATGAGATCAAAATGGCACTTCAGAAGACCAGAAAAGCAAAGTCAGGGTTGCTGCTCCATGTAGACTAACAGGGTCTTTTTCTGTACTGCAGCAAACACCTTGTGTGGTTACTGCCAGCAGATGTTATGATGATGCAAAAATAATGCACTTACAAACTTCATACATGTACTGTCAAAAGACTTAAGGGCAATACCTAGAGCTAGAAATAATCTAATATTACACAAAACATCCAGCTCTATATATGAACCCTATAAACCTTCAGGATTTGAAACCCAGAGAGATTTTTTTCAATAATTTTAGGAAGCATCACATAATCAGTGATAATTTAGTTTGATGTAACAATGCATCAGCACTCAAAATTCTCATTATGACCTTAAATCCTCTACAGAAAAAGCTGCTTATTAGGATTTCACAGATGCAAACACCTTTATTTAGGTATCTACACATGAACTAGACATCAAAGCTTCCACTTAGAGAATGTCCTTATTAAGAGTAATGCAGCTGGTCAAACAGGTATTTCAGAACAAGTCAAATGATTCTCCTGGCTTTACTGACTGCACAGGTAGACACATATGTTTAAATTTGGAGCTGAATTCCATTTTATTTTTTTGATAGATGATAGAACTTAATTAAAGATAACAACAACACACTGCATCATTAAAAGCTAAAGAATGAAACAAGATGAAAAAGTAGAATTAAATTATCTATTTTAAATGGATTATTTTGTGTTGTAATGGTTTCCCTCCACAGCGTAAGAGACAGGAGAGACACTGGTTACTCCAGAGGTACAGCTCTACAATTAAACTCCACCCTGGCTGGTGCTATTCCCAGACACTGCAGTCCAAGTGTCTGCACTGGTGAGTTGTTGGAAGAGTCTGTGGTATGAATCTGGCCTGTTCCAAGGAGCACTTTCCCCAAGCAGCTTCCAGGCACAGCCCAGCAGTCGGCAGGGCCCGGGGCCTGCACTCAGCAGGAAATCTCTATGCAGTCACCTTGTTTTGGAGGCTGAGATGAACAGACATGGGCTGTTCCTCACTACTTGGCTTCAGCACTCAGGAATGTTCCCAACCATAGCTGATTTACCAACACTGACACGGCCCTGGGAGCTTCTCTACAGGTGTTAGGTAAGAGGAAGGGAATTAACTCTAACTGAAGAGCTTTTAACAATCGTTTTCACAGGCACAGAGTTTCAGTGGAAATTTAGTAAGTTGCTTAAGAGTTCCTATGGCTATGCCTAGTACAGAAAAAATTTTGCACCTTTTTTTTTTTCCTCCACTTTGGCATTGCTTGAATGACTGAGACCTATTAAACAGGCCAAAGAAATACAAATCAGAATAATCCTTCCAAATTTCAAGTCAAGTATCTAACAAACATTACTTAACTGAATGCTTTCTTATTTCCTTAGGTCCAGAAGTTACACTTCTTTATATATATTTATATATATACATACACACACACGATTTTTTAAAAATCAAGACCCTTCTAGGATATGAACCATTTCAGAATCACAGTTCTCCAGGATGCATGAGGAACTGGCATGTGTAGAACCTGATACAATACCCCAGCATTATAAGGAACTACTCAAAACCAGCTGCTAATTCCTTAATGTAGTAATGGTCCAATGATTTGTTCTACCTGCTTCAGGTGATGCAACATACTGAATAACTTAAGATTATTCATCATTTATACGTAGATTAAATGGTTCTCTATAGCTTAAAAATCATATCCAGTTCCTACGGAGTAAATTGAGAACATGCACTTTATGCTGAAAAGCAGCAGAAAAAAGGGCTGAGAACAGTGTGCTGTATCTCAAAAGCCTTGCAGAAAAGTGTAACTCAGTCTTGGCACTAATATGAACAAGAAATTTATTTGAACAATTATTTAGAAATATCCCTAGTTGTGTTGCCAAGATCTCACCATGTATGTGAAACAAATAGCACTTCTAGAATTCAAAATGCATTTACTTTAAAAAGGAAATACATGTCAACCAAAGAAATTGTGGGTATAAAAGTCAAGCACTGAACATGGCGTGGTAAAACACAAAGGAACTGACAATCAGCTAAATGTCTGAAAGCATGCAAAAGAAACAGCTGATTTGGATCAAAATAATGTCTAGAAACAACACCCCTTATGTTCTCAAATGCTAACAGATTTAATTTTAATGTTGGCTTTGACAGCTGTCTTTTAGTATCTTGTTAAACCTCAGTAACTATTCAAAATTGTTAAAACCTAACTAAAGTGCTCCCCCTTCCACCCCCATCTTCACAGCAGAATTGTTAAAGAATTTCTCCTTTGACAAAACAAGCCTCAGTTAGAAGCTCTGCTGCATGATCTTTAATGAAGCACGCTGCCTCAAGTGAACTCACAAGCTAGTGTTAAATTCACCATCTTTTCACAGATTAAGTCTACATTCATTTGTTACGAATTAAATAAACAGCGTGAAGCCTGTTAATAAATAAAATTCATACAATGAAATCTGTCTGGTACTTTCTTACAAAATGAATTTTCGGTACACTTATTCTATCTCCACTTCAGTATGCTTCTTGTTCAGTCACATGCACAGAGAGAATGCCAACGTTCCTGACACATTTCAATCATATTTCAAATTCTTTTTATGTTCTCATTCACTGCTTTTATTCTGTAGTAGATCAAATGTTAAGTGGTTTGTGATTCCAAATCATCTTGTTCCTGTTTTTCACTGAGACTCTATTATAAAGTCTTCTACATTTCTTTACATCTTTCAACTGCTGTAAAATAGGGTTACAAATACTGAAGCAGACACAAAGCAGAAGGGAAATGCTTTTGGGAGAGACCTTTAATGTTAGGTTCCAAAATAAGAGATAAAAATCAAGCCATTTATCATTTCAGACAGGAATCAAAGCCAACTCAGTCACAGATGAGCAGGGCCTAAATGGAACTCAAGACTGCCTTCCAGCACTGCTGTCTAAATGCAGGCTGAGCTCCCCTTCAGGAACACAGGAGAGAGGAAAAAGTCAAGTCCAAGGTATTTAATGTGTTCAAAGACAAGGGTGGTTTTTTTTGTTTGTTTGGGGTTTTTTTGTGTGGGGTGGTTTTTTTTGTTTGTTTTGTTTTGTTTTTTTGTTTGTTTGTTTGGGGTTTTTTTGGGGGGGTGTTTGTGGTGTCTTTTTTTCTTTTTCTATTTTTTTTTTTTAATATTTTAAACATTAAATGGGATATGAGAAATGCCTGACATTCTGGTCAGATAAACTGCCACTGACAGAGGTAGCCACAAATCACGGTGAAGACAGTTTCAAACTAAGTTTTGATCTGAGGGGCTCCTTTTCATAGTTTAAAAAGAATGGCAGTATGGGACACTTCCATTCAAGAACACCCAAAGTCAACTTCAGCCAACATCTACACACCATTTCTTACCATGTCTTTTTAAAAGTAAACCCTGACCTTTAAGAATTCTCTCTGTTTCATACTGAGACAAAAGTTAGTAATTACTTGAAGCCACAGAAAGTCTACAAATGGCTAATTAGAAAGTGCTCAGACAATATGCAAAGCAGTGCATTGTTGCTGCCTATCTTTCACACAGATCAGCAAAGCTGATAAAACTGGAAACTTGTGAATTTGCACCTTGTATATGCTACAGTCTAACTGGTATCAAGGATACATTTAGCATATGGATATGTGTTTACATGAGAACAGTGTGCTGCCTAAATACATAACATGCCAATCTTAAAAGTAACATTTATCAATCCCTTACCACTGCAAAGACTGGGAAAAATCTCCATAAAGACAGGAGCTATAGCAAATACAGAAATCCTGTGAAACACAGGAATTCTATGAAACCTAGTTCTGAGACCCAGCTGCCAAATCTGAACCATCCTCAAACGTCTTTTTCTCATACGGAACAAGACTTCTAGTCACACAATTAACATTTAAAAGGAAGTTGGTTCTTTTCTGAATTTTGTTATTTTAGAATGGACAAACTTCCCTAGAGTTGATCTAAACACAAATATCATGTTGTTCTTCCATTCTTGCAAAACTTCCCAGACATGATGGCTGGGTGATACATGCCAAAGAGGAACTGCAAACAAAGTCAAAGTCATGAAAGAATGTCTTTCCAGTTCCTTCTACATCTTGGCCACTTCTTATATTACTCTCCCATACAAATGTCACAAAAAAAATAATGTAGTGTGAAACTGTTTGTAAGTAGAACACACAGGACATCTTCTGTAAATCATCAGGAAAGTACAGAGCAAGCTAAGATGCACTGAGCAGGACCCAAAGCTGCAAAAGGATCACTTTAAAATCTGACCAAATTATTCAGTGAATTCTAATTTCATGTTCCTCCAACAGATGTAAGTTTTCTGTAAACATGAACAAGTGTAGCAAATTGAGGTCTACTTTTCACACACACAGCATTTGGATTTAACTACTGGCTTTATTAATATCTAGATATATTTTCCATTGCACATCTGAGCCCTCTTTATAATGAAAGAGCAAATTAAGTTTTACACATACCTGTAAGACACAAATATGCAGCTAAATACCGTTTTTCAAGGCCATCTTTATAGGTCTGAATCGCACCATAGATTGGAGGTAGAATGAAAATCAGGTTACTCACTGTGTTCCCTGTAGGACAGAAACACAAGGCAGAGATTCAGAATTGGGTACTATGCACTTTAACTAAATCTAACAAAATTACATTCACTCATTAGAGACAAGTTCAACAGTTTTCATCCAGAAAGTGACTGAGCAAGACACCACTGCTCTCCATCCCTGATCTAGTGGAAAGTGTCCCTGCCCCCAGCAAGGGACTTGAAACTAGATGGTCTTGAAGGTCCCTTCCAACCCAAACCTTTTTAGGACTCTATCCTACATTCTACCCAATGCAAAGAAATGACATGTGTTGCAGAGACCTGAGAAAGCAATAAAAACCAAGGGCCCAGCTCTTGTACACTGATTTAGATTTGGGTTGTTTTTCTTTTCCAAACTGTGCTGACCTAAGCAAAAGTGCAGTGAAATCCTGCAAAGTTTAAGTGAAACAAAAGGAAATGGTGCATCTCTCAACAGAAGGGATGCAGATTCAGCTTTTTAGCTTAACCACAAATCATAATTTTGAGAATAGAGGTTATGTTATGGGAATTAAATGCCATACAATTTGGGAAAATGGGCAAATCTGTTAAAAAAAGGCATACATAAAATAAACTACATTTTCACACACCATCAGTTAAATATACATAAATCTGAAACCCAATTTGCAAATATCCCAACAAAATATACAATTTATGAGGCTATGAAGACACCAACCTCCCTGCCCTATTTCTGTATTTTTTATTCAGCAGAAAATCCCAGAAGCATTTCACATTCTAGAACAAAGAACAAGAGTGAGCAGGTCCTTTCTGAATCACACCCCTAATTCAAGCAGCTATTTTTCAGGAGTCCTACTTGCCAAGATCCATCCAAAAGAAAAGCAAAACATACCAAACTATGTTCATATAACCCTAAGGTATTGCAGCACCTCTAAAAGCAAAAATCCATAATTCACAGTTTTAAAAAAGATTCATACTCAAATGGAAAAAAGGTTACTTCAGAACACATGTAGCAGAAATGTACCTTGTTCCCTTGAACATGGTAGCTCTTCTATATTCTCACAACATAGATACTACTCTCACTTTGAGACAGTCTTCTCACCCAGTTAAAAATCTCATCTGACTTTTATCAGAACTTCTTTAAATCACTTCCTTACTGATTTAACATCATATCCTGCCCAACCACGAATTTTGCCAAGTTTTATCAGTCAAATTGGATGTACCAGAGATCTCACTCTTCTAGTCAGCTCTGAAGTAAGAAGTCCACGTAAAAGAACCCCTGCTGAAAACAAAAAACTGTCTGCAAGGATATAAAAGGCCTTTTTCATGTTTAAATTCTTTGTGGAATCACTACCCTTTTACTACATTCCCACAGTGTTGCAATGGGTAGTGATTCACTCTCAACAGAGACCAGGTTTGGAAGAAATTCACTCAAATGCTGTTGTGTGACACACTGACCATTGCTATATCCTCCTGTAAATCATGCAAATATGGAATTGAGCCTTGAAAAGTAGAATAAAGGTTACATAGCCTGGATAGTGAAACTTCTGCTTTCTAAAGCAGTGCTCAATGATGCCCATTTTCAAGAGAAGTCAGTAGACATTATATAAATGTCACTGTTCAAGGTCACTTAGTTATGAAATTGTCAAAAGCTTGGCAAAAATTCAAATATGAAAATGCCAAACAAAAGAAATACCATGATGTTTATCCACAATTGGGAAGGCACATGACTGTGGAAGAGAGTTGCAGTAGGATAACAAACTTTACATGGGAGTAAGAATGCAGAAAACAGATCCTTCTGTAGGAAGGGGAAGGTTTCAACACTTCCTGAAAGCTATAATTACGTTAAATTATTGAAAATTTACGAGCATTTAATCTGGGACCATCTTGCTGACAGAGAAAATACCATAGACCTAATCTAGCTGTACATTCCTGCCACTCCTTCTCTACACTTTTTGGCCAGTATTATTCAGAATATTTGCACCCTGGATTAGGCAAGCCTATCTGCAAACATACTTATTGACAGTTCTGTACATTTTTTTAAAAGGGGAAATGGGGGCAGGGGAACAATAAAATCCTCTGGCATGCTGCTAGCAAAATTACTTCTTTCAAGAACAAAAACTCCAAGGCCTCTTGCAAACCCAAGGTCCCCAGGAATGCATATTTCATAAAAGTCTATCTAGTCTTTACAGGATTATCATCACAAAGAATAGCTTATAAATTCATTAAAAGGGATTTTTACTAATTCCATAAAAAAATGGCAGTGGGATATGCACAGAGATCAGCAAAGAATACCAAGAAAGAAGATAAAGGTGACACAATGCAGACCCATGACTCTAAAGTTATTTAACAAACAAGGAAGTGAAACAATCTTTGAAGGAAATAAATACAGAAGCTGAAAATGGGAAAACAGTTCAAACTGCCCAAAAAAAATCATCTCATCTTTTTTCACCTCATTTCCTTTTTTGGAAATGAGGGGAACATAATGCAGCACAACTCCATGGGAAAAGCAGAGAATGGAGAAATTGTGACTAAGGCACGAGGCAGATGATATGTAAAATAACTAAAGAAATTATTGGTTATACCTACAAGAAATTGGGTACCTCAGAAATTTGATGAATGCACATGGACAGACCTGGGCTCAACTCTGTACAGCATTCTTATATTTCAGTACTGGATTCCTTGAATAGTGGTCCAGGGAGGGACCTAAGTTTTCTTTAGAGACCAAAGACTGGTGCTTAACATTTTATCTTCAACGTGTCCATCAACAGAAAGGCAAACTATAATATCTGAGGGAGAAGTGAATGAACTTGTAGACTGAAATGACAAGAACAGGACTAAATATGATGGCCACGAACACTCCTTTCAACGTGAATATGAGTCCTTATTCTGTACGTAAAATTAATCTATTTGAAGAGGCAGAAAAGTGAATTTAAACTGTATGGTAACTGACCATAAACCATCACTGTATGCACCATACTCCTTAAATTTATTTCCAGCAGAGGCAGTGAAAATCGTTATGTCTTCATAGAAGTCAACAGTAGAATACACTGTTCTCTAGTTATTGATAAAAGAGAAAGCTCATCAGGGGCAGAGAAGCTCCACTCAGATGGGAGGGATGAATGGGAGCCTACAACTTCAGAAAGGACAAAAATTGCTCAGCTCACTGAACAAAACAACGCCTGGAGGGAACAAAACTGTGCTCTGTAAAGACGACGTGGGTCAATGCCAAAGACAAAAGGGAGCTGTTTGAACTGAAGGATAATACTGACGACTAAATAGATATAAACTAACCCGAAATAAATGCAGGCTAGAATAAAGAGGAAAGCTTCCCTTTAGAAAGGAAATATTTATAACTGCTTCCCAACAGAAACCAGCAGTACGATGAACCTGCTTTCAGGGTGGAGCTCAGAAAGCTCCACAATCACATTACATGATGTGGAGCCTATCAGAATATTAAACCTGACCACGTCCACGAAGATTATACATGGTACTAGGTACAGGGCTAAATTAATGTCTAATCATGATAATGTGACTGACTGCACAAATTTCCATAGAAGTCTTTCATGATTGTTTTAATGCAAATCATTGTTTCAAAGTAATGTTTTATTCATGGAGAGAATGCCATAAGGTACCAGAACAACATCAAGTTTATGCAAAACTTCTTTTCAACAAGCTTCTGTCTGTAGGAAGAACAGTATGAGTGTTAAACCACATCTGCTTCCCGTTCTACAAATACAGCAGCAAAACCTGACAAGGCTTTTTCTAATGCATGTACATTCACAGTCATCTTCGGGCCCTAAAAGTATGTGTACTATCATTAACACATAAAGATCTGTACAAAGACTGACCACAAATACAAAGAAAAATAACTTAAAAGGGGAAATAGTTTCTACAAGCAAACACAGGTACAATATACAGCTTACTGTTGCAGACACATTGTGTACACAGTTGGGAAGGACACAAATTTGAAGTACCTTTTATAAAATTTCCATTTTTCCAAATATGTAGTTAATTCCGCATGAGAAAGTAATTGCTCTAATAAATTTGGATGAAGAGTTAAAAGGGAAAAATAAAGTAAAGTTTTAAATAAGTTGTAAAATAACATGGTCATCAACAGGATGCAAAAAGATAAGGAAAAAAAAAGGGAGTTAGAATAAAGATGCTGTTTTCGGTGAGGGAAGAAAAGTGCTATCATAAAAAAGAAGCAAAAATTATCACGTTCAACTTTTGACAAGGTGATCAGGGTGATTTACCCTGTATTAAGAGATGCTTTCTCCTATGTTTGTACACAGAATGACAGCAAGATTTACCAAGCACAAGGATCTTTTCAAATTTTAATATGTTCTTGCTCTCTCTGTCAAACAACTGAAGGCTTTTCACTCTCTTATGGATTTTACAAGACTCAAAACCAATAGAAATAAAAGTTACCCTCAGAGAAGAAAGAAAACATTTGCTGTTTAAAAAGTTGACTATACATAAAGTGCTCATTTAATATCAGGACTAACAAATGCAACATTCACTACAGTAAGATTTTTCAGCAGTAAGATTTTGCATTATAGTAAGATTTTTGCATCCCACTGTGAAACAGGAGAAAGGTATATATTTTAGAAAATAGCAGCCACTTTCCTAAGTTGTAACAGAGTCAAAGTATCTCTTTAAGTAAAACACACAAACAAAAAACCAAGGTTTTGAGGCCAAAAACATCCATTTCATTGCCTGGATATCATGGTGCTCTGCACAGTCAATTCCTGGACCATGTAGCTTTATCTTTTTCCATCACTGCAGGAAGAAATTAAAAATAAATATAAAAACCAAAGCCTGTCAGATGGCATTATGTAGAACTTGATTCATCCTTTTATCTGTTTTCAGATATAAGTAATTCTATTTCATGGTTTTGTTTCTGGAATCATGTCACGCAATTCTGGTGCAAACTACAGCTCATTATTAGAGAGTTTACCAAGCTTCAAGAAATTGCAAAGCAATGCAATTCAGGCACATTTGAGAACACTACCGTATACCATTAGGTATGCTCTTACGTGTGCCAACTACACAGAATCACCTTGTTTGGCCACTAAGTTCAACCTCGCTCTGTTTTCGCTTACGGCTTATCACCAGGAGGGCAGAGCAGCAATTAGATTTTCACTTCCACTAGCCAGTTTTAATATATTCCACTTCAAAGTCTACAACAACTGCACTTCAGAGTGCCAGGAAATGAAAACTCCTGTTTCCATTTGATATTTCAGAAGGACCTCAAGGGGAGAAAACCAAGTCATCCCGACAGGAATTTTGCCAATATGTAATTACTGGACTCTCCACTTACTGATGTGCATGAAGGATCAATATAAACTTCCTGTCACTCAGTGAAATACAACACAGTGTTATTGCAGGCTGGAACACAGTACCAATGCTGACTTAAAAAATAAAATTATAAAATAAAAATTAAAAATGGGAATGTGGGGTGTTTGTTTTTAAGCTACAAGATGCATTTCTTACGTTGTATAATTCTCCTTTCCAAATACTAAGCTAGCCTTGATTTATTTTACTGGGATGTTAATTGAAGTTACAACTTCAGCAGTTTCAGCTGCAACTTATATTGGCCACCACACTTCTAATAACAAAATAGGAGAAATACTGAAGGACACAAATACTGAAGGAACTACTGAACTGTATAAGCTGTGTATGAAAGCTTCCTGAGGCACTATAAAAATGAGGACACATAAATAACAACTCAAATAAATGGATCTTTACTGAGACTACTAGATCTTCCTAGGTATTTGAAATAATATCAGAAATCTATAGAGCAAGTTCACATAGATCATAGGAATCATAAAATTAAAAGACAGATAAAACAGCACAGAAAAATGTAATGAAGTTCATTACAAAGGAACTCTGTGTTAATCTAGCTCTGTACAGAAGTTGTCATGCTATTATGAGAAAAACTGTATGGCACAAATGAGAGGGAGGGAGTAGATACAACAACTGGGAGTACTACACAGGAAAAGAAAAATCTGAAAAGGGAAAGAACAGCTACCTAAATCTCAGTCAGGCAGAAACTACAAGAAAGCAATGTGGAATCCAAATGATTTACATGGGGGAAGGATTGAAAAAAAAAATACTATCTGCATTACTAAAGAAGAGCATTCTGATAAGCACTAACACACTGAACTGAGGAAAAGGGAAGTTTCAGTAGGACATCTAGAAATCTAGCATTTGGCAGCAGCAACATCTCCCAAAAGAAACCATGAGTCCTGGAAGAGTTTCAAACAAGATGGACAACACACTGCAAGATACATGAAGCAAGCAATGCACCATGGGTGAAGAAAGGTGACAAACGAGGCAGGAACAGAGGCTCCTTCCCAAGGCCAGCACCAGCTCAGACGCATACCACTGGTGTGAGCACACTGCGTTCCAGCTACACGTGTCTCAGCCCCAGCAGCAGCAGAGCTGCTTCCAGTAAGTCCAAGTGCTGGGACAAGGCCAAAAAATCTGAAGGCAACATTGCTGCTGCAGAGCTGGTGGCCAGCTGGAAGGTTAAGTGTTTAAAGTCAGCATGCAGGGCAGTGCTTCTAGGCCTTCTAGGTTGCTTCTCCCTTGCTGGGCCTCCATTTCTCCAGGATATGCAAGTTGATATCCTTCTGAAGAGGTAAACCATTTCAGTGATACATTGGATTGGGGAGGGGCAAAGAGGCAATTTTAGGAAAAAAATTAATTATTAACAACACAATTTGATTTTATTTCCAGTCACATTTATAAGTGGTTCCAACATGCTATGTCAAGTGATACATTCTGATTTATGGTTCTATACACTTTATATTCCAGGGGCAAAACTAATTTCCTTGGCATTCATCATACTAGTCCAGCTAATATTTTTAGATAGTTTTAGTCTGATTAGACTATTTCATGTTACACTTGTGTTCTTCAAAACAATCAAAAGGTATTTAGAAGAAAGCTCTCAACACTGCTGACTAACAAAACACACACAAGTAAGCTCATATTTTTTTTGTAAAGTGTGGGTGTATTTCCTTATGCACAAGCCTCTTTGGTATGCATGTCCTACAAAAACCCTTATTATAAACTTCTGAACTGCCCTCGGTTCAACTAAGCTATCCTCTTCCTTACCCTCATCTCTGCAAACTGCTTAGGTACTGTATAGTACAGGCATTTGAAAACTACAACCTTACAAACAACTATACTAACACTGACCTTGCTTCTTATTAAATTATACTAAAAATAAATGAGAGAAAGCTAATACTTAACAAATTCACATTTCAAAGCTCCACTTGCTTCTTCATAAGAAACCAATACCCTTGAAGATACCCTTGCAATCCGAGAAATACAACATCTGTGTTTATAGTGCAGATTTAAATTTAGTCAGTGAAACATTTATTGTGGGGCCAAAGAAATGTTTGCTCTTTCCCCTCCAATCTAAAACACATTGGTCACCTATTTAGTCTCCTTTACTGCAGGGTGTAAGTAACCCCAGTCTTCTGTCTCAATATCCCTGCAAGACGGGCTGGATGAAACTGCCTGAGTCACAAAGAAACCTGCATAAAACTGAAATCAGGACTTGCAAATACCAAAGTGTTCCTCTAGCCACTTGACCATCCTTAGGTGCCACAGAATGAGTTCACCACACCACTTCTCATAAGTAGAGCTTCAAAGGAGAAAGTACAGTCACAGTAAGAGCCAGGTACTTTCCAGAAACATTGTTTTTGTAACCAATTCTCCTGTTTAGCACAATGAACTTCTTGTCCTGGAATTCTTAAAGGCTATCACAAGTGAAAAAAAAAGTGTCTAAAGCCCCAGAATTTGTATTTATTTTTTTTTTTTTTTTTGGAGGAAGGGTGACTGATTTTTTCAGAGGGATCTGTCTCAAAACCTTTCACGAGTGAAGACTGAGATCAGCATGAACTGCTCTTCCCCAGAAGAGCATTAAAAGGGCAGATTAAAAATGTGGAGGACCAGCTGTGAAGTTTAACAGATAATTATGAAAGCAATTGCAATGAAAAATATTCTGAGGTGACAGGCCAGAATGAAGACAGCTACAACACCTAAATTAAAAACCCAAGTACTGTCTCTCTTTTGAAGCCTATTATCTTACTGTAGTTGTATGTTTATCACACCAACGCCTGTCACAAGTGCAGGGCATCGTGGAACATTAAGAAATGGTTTTTGCATTTTGAATGTACCATTACACAAAACCCCCCCAGTATTTAGAAATGTAATAATAAAGATGCTAGAATCTATTTGTGGCCGTTTTTTTGAGACTGCAGGAAGCAGCTTGGACAAATATGGTAGTACACATCTTCTTTACAGAATATTTTATTCTCAATCCAAGAAATTCACAATTAACCAGACTGCAAGGAATAAACTTGCATTACAGCCAGATGCTATGTCATCCTGTCATGTTTTAATATTGCTTTCCTAGGATATGGGAAACCACATGGAAAAGAAAGCATAATTTCCCTAATAAACATGAATCTTAGATGATAGCAAGCACACCAATTACTTTGAAATACACCTGGAAGGATTTTGAAAGCAAATTTAAAGTAAAAACAGTTGACATAAGCAGATCATTTGAAATACCAATCTAGAAAGCTCGCTAAAAGCAAGTGCTTACATCTGGAAAATGCAATCAAAGTCTAAAGAGATTAGGCAGAGATGATGTAAAGTTAGAATATTACATGCAATAAGCTTATTGCTGAAGGGCAGATTTGCTTCTTTTATATCCTTGACTGGAAAACAAAATAAAGCGTATTTTAAATGTTATTTTAAGGCAGGTTGATGATGTCAAACTGGAAGGAAATAACAGACATGGAGATTACTGTTCAGCCCCCGCAAAAACTAAGCAGTGACCAATATATTACACTGATCATCCATTTAATTTTCATCATTCTTAACTCCTTCCAGCCATTCTTCTCCTATGCTGGTGTCAGCATCCTGGCTTCCTGTTCAGTGTCTGCACCAACTCCTCTAAGTCTAAGGGTCTGTCCAGAGCAGAAAGCACAGCTTCCAACCCAGGACTGCCAGTCCTCAGTACAATGGAAAAAGCAACTTGAGGCACGGAAGCTGTGGGTATCAGCCCAGAGGCTCTGGCAGGACTGACCCAGACACTATGCAGTGACAGAGGACAGCTGAGCTTTAGGGGAGTCCAACAAGCTCACTGGATGGTGAGCAGCAGAGAACAATGTGTGCCACTGCTCCTGTCCAGATATTTGTAGCTTTAGCTTGATTAGCCCATCTTCAGAATCCAAATCCTCCAGCTTTCTTCCCTTTCTTACTATCAATATGGATTTCCGCTGGGTGTCCAGAGCAATTAAAGCCTCTTTTACTAATGACTCTTGCCATCCTTTTACCCTACTTGGACGGCAGGAAATTAAAGGTGAGATACTACGTGACAACTGCAGGCAAACACATGAGGATAATGAAACTGGTCAGCAACCACAGCTTTATTCAGACACACAGAAGTCACTCAAACACTGACTGGTGACATTCACCCTCTTATCATCAGTATTAATAAAAAAATTCCTTCTACAAATAACTATCATTTTTCTTTTTTTTTTTTTTCTTTCCCCCTCCCCCCCCAAGGCTGCCTTAAATGAAAAACCTTACAGCTACCTGGAACATGTGATGACAGGTGACTGATCACAGAAATGACCTGGAGTCATCATCTTCACACCTAAATATCTAATTTTATCTCTTTTACGTAGGTACTTCATTTCTCCAAAGTCTTCATAACTTTTTCCAGTTAATGTAACAACCTCCAGCAAGAACTTTCAACAGTACCCAATTAATTCAATAATGCAAGATTCAAAGGTTGTCACTCCTAGTCTAAAGCTAACTCCAACTGTATTCTTTAGTGACTGTCCAATTTTCATTTCAAGACAACCCTCTTGTTTGTGCTTGAAAAATGAAAAGAAAAAGATTGGCAATCATCTGTCATCCACAAACCTTGGCCAAAGCTATTTATCTGGAGGGAAAATGAAGCTTCTCCATAGAGACAGTAAGATCAAAGTCTGTATCTTAAGTATCTCTCAGTTGAAACCAGATAAAGGAAGATATATAAAATACATTGAAGGTTCAAGCTTTAAACACTATTTTTTGTTATAAATATAAATTACAATAGTACCTACATAATAATAGTTCATAAGGTAAGTGGCAGGAATTTCGGCAGAAGTCTGTTTTGCTGAATAAGATACAAAGTAGTTGAAAACCATATACAAATTAACAATGTTCCCACCACAAATGGTGGCCCAAAGGCTGGCAGAGGAAATCTTTCAGAGGAAATGCTTGAGACAATTGTAGAAAAAAAAAATATACAAAAGTCAAGTGGAAATCAGCATGGAAGAGCTTGGAAGGAAGTGCGTTTAAGAAACGGAAATTGCTTTACAATATTTCTGTGCAGCCCAGAACAGAGGGGAAATAAAGGACATGAAAAATTATATTGGGATAGACCCAAGAGTTTCACCATTTCAATACTGTACTGATGTTATGCATTGTGCAGAAGAATGTATTCTGAGGAGCCTTGCAAGATTATAAAACTTGGGCCTTGAAAGATTTAACAGCCACCAAAACTCCGAGTGAAAAGCAACTGTGGTATCATAGATCACAAAGGCATAGCAGTTTGTTTGAGTGAATGAAAACAACATCTGCTGTATGATTTCACTAGCACAGTGCATTTCTCTGCTGCTTTCCAAGGCATTGACACAATTCAATTGAACTGATTCTTAGAGAGACTCTGGGCTCACAAGTAGTACAAACCAGCAATGATCCTCTGGTTTTTGCTCTGCTACATCTAAAGACAGCCCTGAACTTCCACACTGCTGCTGCCAGCAGCAGCTTATGGAGATGGCATTAAACTGGTATGAACAGAAATACACTGCCAACCCTTTTTCTACATTTCTGCTACTAAATTGAAAAAAAATAAAGCAAAAAGTTTTGTTTCCCTGATTTTCCAGGCAGTTTAGTCATACACTGTATATACTGTATACACATACACAGTACATTGTGTATAGTTTATTCTTTCTGCTTATACAGCTCGTTTTCAAAACTGTGAAAAAGACTTGGGAAAAAAGGAAAGAAAAGAAAAAAAAACACAAGACAAAGACATCAGTTTTCATTCATGAACAAAATACCTGAAGCAACCCTGAGTTTATATATTTGTGGGGTTTTTCTTAAGTCTATAAGATTTAAAATCCCCTCAAAAAAAAATGTAGCCTGTGGAAGGAATGCAGGAATATCAGTAGAAATATCCCCTTGCAGCTGCATGCAATAAGCCCCAGAGCTTATTGCAGCTTGGCTGCTGCAATCAAAGGTCAGCACCAGACCTGGAAGTCTCTGGCAGGAGAGCAGCACTACAAACTTCTTCAAGAACAATCAAATGTGTAATGAGACTCACACAAACATGAAAAGGTTTGCTGTGCAAGAAAGGGTAAGTACCTGTAGAAGAAAAATACACTTGTTTTACCTAGGAGAAATGTAAACTCCCCTCTGTGACAACAAGATCAGTTCATGAGCTCTGTTGGTCATTTTAGCTTCCTGTTGCAGATGACCCATTTGATTTCAGAGCAAGCGAGATCTGCAGATCCTCCTTCTCAAAGATATACAAGTAATTTTTCAATTATCCCTGGGTTTCCTCAATGAAGCTTAAAATACCCATTTGAAGGGATCACAATAGCATGCTTTCCAGTCAGGAAGCAGGTCTTTGCCTGAACAAACAAATGGTGATGACCAGGCAAGATGAAGAAAGATGTCATTTGTTCATCAGGCTAACATAGAAATATCTTTGTCCCAACACTGAAAGTGTTCAGACTAATTTTAATGTTCAGTGCTCTAAAGGACTCCTTCGAGCCAATACTGTACCTGTTTCCCAGATGTTGATCCTTATTCAAATGAAAATCCTTATCCAACTGGAATTAGCAATTACTAAAAATCCAGCCTACAGAGCAGTGGCATCATGAGCTTACTGGAAATAATGAGCTCATTAAAGCATTGTATAAATCAAGAGCTTCTAGGGTCATGTCTTATGACCATTAAGTTGATATCCTGAAATCCTACTAGTTGGAATACATTTAAAATTCATACCAAATTCATACAAAACATACAGATGTTCAGCTCACTCCTAACACCACATCTTTCCCTAATTCTGCTTGTCTGCCTTCCTGCCTGAAGAAATCTAAATCTTGCCATCTCAAATATAAAAGTCAAGTCTTAAACTAACATCCTGAACTTTGCCCAGCTTAATCAGGCCACTCCTTGTCCCCTTCTCCAGTTCCTCTGGTTAGAGAGAAGAATCACAGTATTACCTGGACTTGGCTAAGGAGAAACACCTTCCTGTTCACAAAGCCAGCCAGAGATCCTTTAAGACACACACACACACACACACACACACACACACACACGCTGCCCATACCATTTCAGGGTCACTCCAAGGACACTGCATTCAGAAAACAGGTCCAAAGGAACCAAGGAACAATGCAACCCCAAATATAAGAAACTAAAGCCCCAGGACACAGCTGGGAAATAGACACACTGCTGGACACTAATCTCAAATCTGAAATAAAGTTTGGAATTTCCTTCAGGAAAGCACTGCAATGTGCAGGACAGGTCAAGTCACCAGTTGGTGAAGAGGCAAAGAACTGAAGAAGAATCATGTAAGAATGAGGAAGGGGCACAGAGGGTGCAATCTCCACTGAAATTGACAGAGAGAACAACTTCAGCCTCCTGAACTCCAGACACACTGAAGTACTTACTCTGCCAGAAGATGATGGATCTCACTGTAAAGGACATAATGATCCTTCATTGGAGATGCTGACTGCAATGATCATTTAGAAATATCAGTTTTGCAGTCATTGGTCACAGTGCACATGCAGCATATTTCTTCAAGGAAGTTAATTTTTAGAAACAGAAAAAAAATATCATGGTCAGACACTCCATTTTTTTGAGCTAGCACAAAAACTCTGAAAATTCATAACTGCATTTTCAAGTACAAAGAAGGGTCTGTACCTTAAATCTAAACAGTACCCAGCAAAATCACTGAGCCTCTACCCTGAGCTTGCCTATATGGGCATATTCAGATCAATTAATGGTAAATGATTGACACTGAAGCAGTGTTGCTCTGGGGTTTTTGTTATTGCAAACTTCTCTAGAATTTCTCTCCTCCTGACACATTCTTTTGCTCTTTGTAGTACTTCCACAGACAGAATAACCAAGCACCTTTAATTCATGCAGCACCTCAGCTTCTCTGCTAATGGATGTAATTAATGAGGCAGGTGCAAAGAGCCTGCCAGCTAGAAGGCAATCTAAGGTAGGTGGCTTTGCCCTGATAACCACTTGCCAGTGGGTTCTCTTTTAGCACTATAATGTCATGTTTTGATACACATTTTGAATTAAAAGAACTCTTTGGACTTTATTAACCTTTCATGAGCCAGAAACCTTTCCATGATCGTCATGAGGGAGTCAAAGAAACAGCCAAGTATGTGAGCACTTGCACGTGTTGCAAGATAAAACAACCATACACTGCTGAGCTGTTGGGACTGGAGACAATTCCCAGACTTCCTCTGAACACTTTTGGATTGATAATTAAATCTTTCTTCTTCAAAAAAAAAAAAATAAAAAAAATCTTTCCCACTTATCTGTGAAAGGCACCAGCAAATATAGAAAATGCATTACATAAATAGCAGTTTCACACACACAAGACACAACAAACCCCACACTGAAGACTTTTTGTCTTTCAATTATGACAAAAGTTTTTAATCGGTGACTAAAAGCTCATTAAAAGTAACTTAAAAGTGAGCAGTGTTCCTTTACAATCATTTATTTTACATTAATTGTCCTATTTCTAGTTACAAGTATGGATTCTGCAAATTCGTATCATGCAGTTCATAAACTTGTCTGCCTCAGTTTGCACATAAGAAAAATTAAATTGCACAAATGTCACTGCTCTGTTACCATTTGGAGTGGCAGATGTCCAACTGCCAACTGTACAAGTATTGAATATGAAGCACTAATTACAGAGTAATCAAATGCTTTGTTAAACCATATTTAAGAATTTTATTGTCTCTTAATAACTACACATATTAGTAAATAAACACACATGTGGTCCATTAGCACAGCATCTGCCAGGTTTTAAGCATATCCATAACCCGATGGATAAATAAGAACTGATGATTGGAGAAACAAACTTTCCAAGAGCCTTCGACCCCATCTTTCAACGAAGGCTGGTGGGAAAACTGAAAATTAAGCTGTCATGAGATAAAAGGTAGAGTTGCATCATGGATGAAAGATAAAAAGCAAGGAAGAATTAAAAATAGTATTTAAATCATTAGTAGTGGCAAAATGCATCAAAACAGTGTGACAAGACTATCTTTAGGCTTAAGCCAAGAATGCACTTTTCCGGCCCAGGAAAGGAAATAAATTAATGCAACAGTATTTGCCACGAATTCAAAATCAAATAAAAAGGAATAAAAAAAACCATGACAGCAGAGACCATCTGGCTTATGATTTTGCTTCTGCTATATTATTCTTTGGAGAAAGGAACCCGTCTTTCAACTTCTTTTTGTCTGCAGCATAAAAAGCAAGCTAGACGTGCTCATCCTAAAATGCACTGCACAGCTGAGCACTGTTCTGCACACTCCACTTGACTTTACACTCACCATCAATTAGTTTAATGCCTCCTTTATCTTTTTGCTTGCAGTGTCCCCTCAGTTGAGGGAGCTCCCTTAAGAAGCCAGATAAATTTCCAGAAGAAAGAAGTGATGTGGTTTCCTCCAATGAGGTCATTAAATTTACACGCTCAAATCCCTTTCAGTCTTAAAGTCTACAGGCCTGTGACATTGTCTTTTGTTAAGCCACTCTTTAGAACTCATCTGTGTCATGTCATCTTTAAATCGCTCTGTCTTAGCCAGGCAGTTGGGCGGATCACACCCAATTAAACCCAACGATGTTTCCTTCATCTGCCACTTTATCACTGAAAGAACTGGCAGAGCTCTTGAAGGCAAGCAGTTGGCTATGTTTTAGTTTTCTTACTCTCACATAGACAGTACCTAGCCCAACAGCCTCTGGCTGCTTTCCAAAGCCTCTGGCAAAAAAGGCAAAATGCAACAGGACACCCACGAGGAAGAAGTGACAATCCATATGTGGCAGTACAAATTCAACATTAATGACATTATTCTAAGTTAAAGTAAATTTTGCAAGTTTTTATGCTTTAAAGTGATCCCTACGGAAAACAGAGGTCTGTGCATCTTTGGCAGCTGTCTTCTCGAGCAGTGCCTAAAAAGAAACAACAGTATTTTTGTGTCACTGTTCACAATGTAGAGAATGCTTGGACTGCACTCCATGCCATCCAAGATGTGAGATAATGAGGTATTTCACATTGAACAACACAAGTAACAGTAATCTTATCTCTATCTCTTGTCTGAGGCAAAAATCAGAAGGCTTTAGGAAAGCGGAATAAAAATAGCTAGAAACACGGGCATATTCTCATGACATGGGTGGGTTTCTTTCCTAAATAAGAGTCCCATAAGGAAATCTCAGTTACAAGAAGTCACTTACCAGATCTCTAATGAAAACAAAAACTAATGGATTTAACTCTGGTAATGATAATAATAATAATAAAAAAATATTTTCTTATATGAAGATATCAGAACATGCTGAGACAAGACCAGAAGCCAAGAAAGAAACAATTTCACCAGTTCCTTGAGAAGCCTGAAGCAATGTTCTAGATGCTTGCTGCTGCAAATGCCAGCATAAGAACATACTATCTCTAAACCAGTCATGTTGTAGATGATGCATATTGCTCGTGGACAATGATAGCTCAAGGCAACATAAGAGGAAACATGACTCAAGTTTGATCCAAACTGGAATGCAGCATTCTGTTGATAACAACAACAAATTCGCCCCCATCATTCTCCTGACTGAGAATTTTAAGTCCTCATGTACCACACAGGGCTCCTTTGAATCAAAATATTTTTTTGTACTGGTACTATTCTACATGCTTTCAGCAAAGGGAATATGTGAAGATTAGTTATATTCACTCATCGTATTGTACAAGAGAAACTCTTCTTACAGGGATGACTGAATGCAAAAAGGGTAAGGCTCCTGTCATAGACATTCACATTAAAACAGACCCCCAAAACTCAATGCTACGTGGGCTAAACTGGCCTAAAACAACCCTGAAAAAAAAAAGGAGTAAGCTGTAACATTTGAGTGATAAGTGTTAAAAATCACAACTTGTATTTGCTCTTTTTCTATTTGCTTATGTGGGAGGATGGTAGGTTTATCCTTTACTATTTTTCTTCATCAAATGTACAAAAGTTTGGATAATTCAGCTTTCAAGCATGGGTCCTGGAAAGATTTAATTTTAAAGAAGAAAAAAAAAATCATGTCTACTACTTGCCCTCCAGCTCACAGGAGTCAATCAGTGAGAAACCGTGGAAAAGGAATTACTACACCATACAATAGGTTTGAGCAGTGAGGGATATAAGACTCATTTTAAAGCTTAACAGAGTTAAGCTTGCAAAACAATTCTTTTCAACTGGTTTTCCATTTCAATTGGTTTAATATTCTACAGACAGACATAGAGCAGTCAGTCATCCACCTCCACAGGGAAGAAAAACTGACTAGGTGCAGACTCAGAAAGGCAAGAAAAAGCATTTTTCATTATTAAAAAAAAATAAACTTTTGAATACATGTCATTGTGTTTGGGATACATCAAGGGAATGGAAGTATGAACTACTACACCACCACCTTACCTCACTTTCACATCTCTTACTACATAAGAGTGATAAGCTGCCATCATTTACACTAGTTCCTTAAGGAGTGAAAGGCAAGGAACTGCATGTGGGCTTTTGGAACACAACATAGCAATTTTGTACTAAAAGTAGCATGTTAAAACCAAATTGCTAAATGGCACAAAAATGTAATTTGCACAACAAGCTTTCTGTTTGGTTTTTCAGTCTGCAACCTGTTTGGTTTGGACCTGCCAGTATTCCTCCATCTTTGGGCCTCCAAAGTTTCTTATAAATTATTAATAACAAACACTTAATGCAAAAATTTTTACATACAATCAACTTTACCTGTGTGGTACCAAGTCAGAAACTGATTTTCACTCTTCTGTAAGGTAAAACTTCAAATAGTATCCTCACAACATTTACTGTCTCAGACCCTGAAAGCACTGTTAACAGACCCACAGCTGATGAAAATCTAGCCCATCTTGGCATCTGGACTGAAATGAGCTGCTGTTAAGCTAACCCTACACTTTACTTACTGTTTTGCATTTTAAATTTCGACCATTTAAATGCTTTATCTTACAGCACAGCCCTTATATACAGGTCTTTCCAGTGCAACTGGCAGACAAACAAACCGTGGTCCCAAACAACAAAACTATAAGGACGGACCACACCTTGTATAATTACTCCCTTCTTCTTCAGAACACAAGCCTTTCTGCCTCCCATTACTCTCATCCTCCTCTTCCTTCTCCTGAATAATCCAAAAGCAGACAAAAAGTATCAGTTAACAAGGCTAACAATGCAGGGATTATTTAAAAAATTTACATACTAGTCAAATTTATTTTTACATTAGTGAAACAACAGAACTTCCTCTTCCCTATGAGAATTATCTCACAAATTATGCTTGACAACAAGGAAGACACAAAAATACACACTCTGCAAAAGCCTCATTCTATTTAAACCTCTAAGTTTGTCCTTTTATAAGAGTATTTAATTTTGTTTCCTTTTCAGCTAGCCTGCCTCTTCTCAGCCATAAATCTACACACCAACTTCCCTTCTCCTCTGAGCTTCTAAGCTGCTTATGCAGCCGTTGTTCATTTCAGATCCTATTCTCCTTCCTATTCCTTGTGAAGCCTCTTTCACAATTATTCATTTTGGATCCTCACCCATGTCAGTGTTTGCAACCAGGAGTAACAGCTTGGCATAGATACCCAGAACCCTTCATCTTCTGCATGCCAAGCTCTAGAAGTATCCCAGCTATGTGAAAGGCCTCTGCACACTGCCCACTTCAAGCACTTCAGGGTAGGTGAGCCCGGTCACTTCAGCACCCGGAGCCCTAACACTTCAAAGGCAGCCACCTACCTTATATGTGTGAAAGTTTTTTGTAGTACAGGGCGTCTGCCAGGCACCAGCACATAATTATAACTACTATGCCCTTTAAAGTCACTGTCCAGGATACAAAAATATTTAGTTTTTCAACAAAACCTCAGTGACATAGGGCTTAATCTTTTATCACCTGCAAGACACTCCTTTCTCAAGCACCTGATAGATGACCCTATAGTTGAAGCCCCTTCCTTCTTCCCCTAACACATGCTAAATCCTGACTGTTTCTGAATAACAGAGTTTCGAGGTCAAACCAATGGCCTGCTCTCTTGCCAGTGCTCTGAGCTATCCTAAAAGACAACCACGAGCAACAGAGTAACCCTTCAAGCCTCGCTTAACTCCCACCACCTGCAGCAGAGCCACCTGATTGATGATGGTCATCACGAGGCACCAAAATTGAGGGAAGGTGTCTTCCCTGGATGAAGACATATCTTGCACAGGAAGATACCTTTTCTCTCCCTGAGCAGTTTCACTTGGTTTGACCGTCCAGGCTAGGTAGATGGTTGTGCCTCAAGGGGAGCAGAGCAGCAGAGCCCTGCGGCTTCACGGCGCGGCACCCCGAGCACGACTCCAGCCAAAACCCCTCTCTTCACCCACGCCTGTGGTGCCACACAACCACCCCGGCTCCCGTGATAACCCCCAGGACCCACCTCACGGGCCACCCCATCCCAGTCACCTCCGCAGGCCCCCGGCACTCCCACTCCAGCCCTGCCATCCCTATGGACACAGGCCGAAGGGACACGCTTGGGATGGGGGCACAAATAACACGCTGGGGAGAGTGGGGCTACACCACCCCGTGCTTCCGACATGGATTTGGGGGGAAAGCGGTAGAAAACACACATTTCCCAGCCACCAGGGTTGGCTGAGGGGCAGCGGCCCCGTCACCCCGCAGGAAAGAGGNGCCGGAGCCATTGCGGCGCCCGCTCCAGGCTAGAGCGGAGCCAGGGCACTGGGGAAGCGGATGGAGAAGGACTCCGGGCCGGAGCGCGGCGGCGGCGGGAGAGCGGGCGGGGCCGGCGCTGGGCCCGCNGAGCAGGAGGGGTTCCCCCGCCGCGGGGAGAGAGCACGAAGGGCTGCGGAGAGGGAGAAGGAGGCGGCGGTGGGACGCGGCCCCCGGGGCCAGGGCAGGAACCGGCGCCGGAGCGGCCACTCACAGAACTCGGCGATGTAGTAGGAGACGGCGTAGTTCTCCTCGCACCACTCTAGGGTGGAGGTCGGCGTACCCCAGTAACCCTCCCGGTCGGCGGCCGGAGCCATTGCGGCGCCCGCTCCAAGCTAGAGCGGAGCCAGGGCACTGGGGAAGCGGATGGAGAAGGACTCCGG